>JAGSMP010000006.1:11942500-12317132 GCA_029286625.1 Parnassius orleans | reverse complement strand
GTTTTAGCGGTTTTATTTAGCTGAATTAGGATCTTCGTTTATTTTGCTCTTTTTGCTCCTGTTAGGTCCGTCGCGTGTAGAAACTGCCATCCGCACTCTAACCTGCACAATAAAACACACGGAAATAGAAAAATTCGCTACTTACCTAAACCGAGGTATAGTGGTCGATCGTTAAAAATATATAAATTCAACTACAACTTTGCTAATAACTTTGTCAAAAATTGGTATTTTTCGTTCAAACTTTTTCTAAATAGTGTAACTAATTACTCCCCATATGTATTTATAGTTTTCTTTGTAAATTTTCTCTGTTAAATAATTAATTTTCATATTTTCATTCTTTTATAATCGTAAATCATAATAAAACATAAATTCCTATAACTTTGCACAAAATTGGTCTTTTTCATTCAAATTTTCATTTTAAATAGTGTGTGCCCTCGTATTCTATAGTTTTTGTAAATTTTCACTGTTAAATAATTAATTTTCACATTTTTCGTTTTCTTATAGTCGTAATTTCATTAAATTTTTAAATTTTTACAAATCTTCGTTCATTTTGCTCTTTTTGCTCCTGTTAGGTCCGTCGCGTGTAGAAACTGCCATCCGCACTCTAACCTGCACAATAAAACACACGGAAATAGAAAAATTCGCTACTTACCTAAACCGAGGTATAGTGGTCGATCGTTAAAAATATATAAATTCAACTACAACTTTGCTAATAACTTTGTCAAAAATTGGTATTTTTCGTTCAAACTTTTTCTAAATAGTGTAACTAATTACTCCCCATATGTATTTATAGTTTTCTTTGTAAATTTTCACTGTTAAATAATTAATTTTCACATTTTCATTCTTTTATAATCGTAAATTCATAATAAAACATAAATTCACCTATAACTTTGCACAAAATTGGTCTTTTTCATTCAAATTTTCATTTTAAATAGTGTAATTAATTGCCCTCGTATTCTCCTATAGTTTTCTTTGTAAATTTTCACTGTTAAATAATTAATTTTCACAATTTTCGTTTTCTTATAGTCGTAATTTCATTAAATTTTTAAATTTTACAAATCTTCGTTTATTTTTGTTTTTGCTCCTGTTAGGTCCGTCGCGTGTAGAAACTGCCATCCGCACTAACCTGCACAATAAAACACACGGAAATAGAAAATTCGCTACTTACCTAAACCGAGGTATAGTGGTCGATCGTTAAAAATATATAAATTCAATACAACTTTGTTAATAACTTTGTCAAAATTGGTATTTTCGTTCAAACTTTTTCTAAATAGTGTAACTAATTACTCCCCATATGTATATATAGTTTTCTTTTGTAAATTTCTTTCTTTTATAATTAATTTTCATATTTTCATTCTTTTATAATCGTAAATTAATAAAACATAAATTCACCTATAACTTTGCACAAAATTGGTCTTTTTCATTCAAATTTTCATTTTAAATAGTGTAATTAATTCTCGTATTCTCCTATAGTTTTCTTTTGTAAATTTTCACTGTTAAATAATTAATTTTCACATTTTTCGTTTTCATAGTCGTAATTTCATTAAATTTTTAAATTTTACAAATCTTCGTTTATTTTGTTTTGCTCCTGTTAGGTCCGTTGCAGAAACTGCCATCCGCACTCTAACCTGCACAATAAAACACACGGAAATAGAAAAATTGCTACTTACCAAACCGAGGTATAGTGGTCGATCGTTAAAAATATAAATTCAACTACAACTTTGCTAATAACTTTGTCAAAATTGGTATTTTTCGTTCAAACTTTTTCTAAATAGTAACTAATTCCCATATGTATATATAGTTTTCTTTTGTAATTTCTTCTTTTATAATTAATTTTCATATTTTCATTCTTTATAATCGTAAATTCATAATAAAAACATAAATTCACCTATAACTTTGCACAAAATTGGTCTTTTCATTCAAATTTCATTTTAAATAGTGTAATTAATTGCCCTCGTATTCTCCTATAGTTTTTGTAAATTTTCACTGTTAAATAATTAATTTTCACATTTTTCGTTTTCTTATAGTCGTAATTTAAAATTTTTAAATTTTACAAATCTGTTTATTTTGCTCTTTTGCTCCTGTTAGGTCCGTCGCGTGTAGAAACTGCCATCCGCACTCTAACCTGCACAATAAAACACACGGAATAGAAAAATTCGCTACTTACCTAAACCGAGGTATAGTGGTCGATCGTTAAAATATATAAATTCAACTACAACTTTGCTAATAACTTTGTCAAAATTGGTATTTTCGTTCAAATTTTTCTAAATAGTGTAACTAATTACTCCCCATGTATATATAGTTTTCAAATTTTCTTCTTTTATAATTAATTTTCATATTTTCATTCTTTTATAATCGTAAATTCATAATAAAAACATAAATTCACCTATAACTTGCACAAAATTGGTCTTTTCATTCAAATTTTCATTTTAAATAGTGTAATTAATTGCCCTCGTATTCTCCTATAGTTTTCTTTGTAAATTTTCACTGTTAAATAATTAATTTTCACATTTTTCGTTTTCTTATAGTCGTAATTTCATTAAATTTTAAATTTTACAAATCTTCGTTTATTTTGTTTTGTCTTCTAGGTCCGTCGCGTGTAGAAACTGCCATCCGCACTCTAACCCGCACAATAAACACACGGAAATAGAAAATTCGCTACTTACCTAAACCGAGGTATAGTGGTCGATCGTTAAAATATATAAATTCAACTACAACTTTGCTAATAACTTTGTCAAAATTGGTATTTTCGTTCAAACTTTTTCTAAATAGTGTAACTAATTACTCTCCATATGTATATAGTTTTCTTTGTAAATTTTCTTCTTTTATAATTAATTTTCATATTTTCATTTTTTATAATCGTAAATTCATAATAAAACATAAATTCACCTATAACTTTGCACAAAATTGGTTTTCATTCAAATTTTCATTTTAAATAGTGTTAATTGCCCTCGTATTCTCCTATAGTTTTCTTTTGTAAATTTTCACTGTTAAATAATTAATTTTCATTTTTCGTTTCTTATAGTCGTAATTTCATTAAATTTTTAAATTTTAAATCTTCGTTTATTTTGCTCTTTTGCTCCTGTTAGGTCCGTGTGCGAAACTGCCATCCGCACCTCTAACCTGCACAATAAAACACACGGAAATAGAAAATTCGCTACTTACCTAAACCGAGGTATAGTGGTCGATCGTTAAAATATATAAATTCAACTACAACTTTGCTAATAACTTTGTCAAAATTGGTATTTTTCGTTCAAACTTTTCTAAATAGTGTAACTAATTACTCCCCATATGTATATATAGTTTTCTTTGTAAATTTTCTTCTTTTTATAATTAATTTTCATATTTTCATTCTTTTATAATCGTAAATTCATAAAAAACATAAATTCACCTATAACTTTGCACAAAATTGGTCTTTTTCATTCAAATTTTCATTTTAAATAGTAATTAATTGCCCTCGTATCTCTCCTATAGTTTTTGTAAATTTTCACTGTTAAATAATTAATTTTCACATTTTCGTTTTCTTATAGTCGTAATTTCATTAAATTTTAAATTTTTACAAATCTTCGTTTATTTTGCTCTTTTGCTCCTGTTAGGTCCGTCGTAGAAACTGCCATCCGCACTCTAACCTGCACATAAAACACACGGAAATAGAAAAATTCGCTACTTACCTAAACCGAGGTAGTGGTCGATCGTTAAAATATAAATTCAACTACAACTTTGCTAATAACTTTGTCAAAATTGGTATTTTCGTTCAAACTTTTTCTAAATAGTGTAACTAATTACTCCTATGTATATATATAGTTTTGTAAATTTTTATAATTAATTTTCATATTTTCATTCTTTTATAATCGTAAATTCATAATAAAACATAAATTCACCTATAACTTTGCACAAAATTGGTCTTTTCATTCAAATTTTCATTTTAAATAGTGTAATTAATTGCCCTCGTATTCTCCTATAGTCTTTTTGTAAATTTTCACTGTTAAATAATTAATTTTCACATTTTTCGTTTCTTATAGTCGTTTTCATTAAATTTTAAATTTTACAAATCTTCGTTTATTTTGCTCTTTTGCTCCTGTTAGTCCGTCGTGTAGAAACTGCCATCCGCACTCTAACCTGCACAATAAAACACACGGAAATAGAAAATTGCTACTTACCTAAACCGAGGTATAGTGGTCGATCGTTAAAATATATAAATTCAACTACAACTTTTAATAACTTTGTCAAAAATGGTATTTTTCGTTCAAATTTTTCTAAATAGTGTAACTAATTACTCCCCATATGTATATATAGTTTTCTTTGTAAATTTTCTTCTTTTTATAATTAATTTTCATATTTTCATTCTTTTATAATCGTAAATTCATAATAAAAACATAAATTCACCTATAACTTTGCACAAAATTGGTCTTTTTCATTCAAATTTTCATTTTAATTAGTGTAATTAATTGCCCCTCGTATTCTCCTATAGTTTTCTTTGTAAATTTTCACTGTTAAATAATTAATTTTCACATTTTTCGTTTTCTTATGGTCGTAATTTCATTAAATTTTTAAATTTTTACAAATCTTCGTTTATTTTGCTCTTTTTGCTCCTGTTAGGTCCGTCGCGTAGAAACTGCCATCCGCACTCTAACTGCGCACATAAAACACACGGAAATAGAAAAATTCGCTACTTACCTAAACCGAGGTATAGTGGTCGATCGTTAAAAATATATAAATTCAACTACAACTTTGCTAATAACTTTGTCAAAAATTGGTATTTTTCGTTCAAACTTTTTCTAAATAGTGTAACTAATTACTCCCCATATGTATATATAGTTTTCTTTGTAAATTTTCTTCTTTTTATAATTAATTTTCATATTTTCATTCTTTTATAATCGTAAATTCATAATAAAAACATAAATTCACCTATAACTTTGCACAAAATTGGTCTTTTTCATTCAAATTTTCATTTTAATTAGTGTAATTAATTGCCCCTCGTATTCTCCTATAGTTTTCTTTGTAAATTTTCACTGTTAAATAATTAATTTTCACATTTTCTTTATAGTCGTAATTTCATTAAATTTTTAAATTTTTACAAATCTTCGTTTATTTTGCTCTTTTTGCTCCTGTTAGGTCCGTCGCGTGTAGAAACTGCCATCCGCACTCTAACCTGCACAATAAAACACACGGAAATAGAAAAATTCGCTACTTACCTAAACCGAGGTATAGTGGTCGATCGTTAAAAATATATAAATTCAACTACAACTTTGCTAATAACTTTGTCAAAAATTGGTATTTTTAGTTCAAACTTTTTCTAAATAGTGTAACTAATTACTCATCATATGTATATATAGCTTTGTAAATTTTCTTCTTTTATAATTAATTTTCATATTTTCATTCTTTTATAATCGTAAATTCATAATAAAAACATAAATTCACCTATAACTTTGCACAAAATTGGTCTTTTTCATTCAAATTTTCATTTTAATTAGTGTAATTAATTGCCCCTCGTATTCTCCTATAGTTTTTGTAAATTTTCACTGTTAAATAATTAATTTTCACATTTTTCGTTTCTTATAGTCGTAATTTCATTAAATTTTTAAATTTTTACAAATCTTCGTTTATTTTGTTTTGCTCCTGTTAGGTCCGTCGCGTAGAAACTGCCATCCGCACCTAACCTGCACAATAAAACACACGGAAATAGAAAATTGCTACTTACCTAAACCGAGGTATAGTGGTCGATCGTTAAAATATATAAATTCAACTACAACTTTATAATAACTTTGTCAAAATTGGTATTTTTCGTTCAAACTTTTTCTAAATAGTGTAACTAATTACTCCCCATATGTATATATAGTTTTCTTTGTAAATTTTCTTCTTTTATAATTAATTTTCATATTTTCATTCTTTTATAATCGTAATTCATAATAAAAAAACATAAATTCACCTATAACTTTGCACAAAATTGGTCTTTTCATTCAAATTTTCATTTTAAATAGTGTAATTAATTGCCTCTCGTATTCCTATAGTTTTGTAAATTTTCACTGAAATAAATTTTCACATTTTTCGTTCTTATAGTCGTAATTTCATTAAATTTTTAAATTTTTACAAATCTTCGTTTATTTTGTTTTTTTGTCCTGTTAGGTCCGTCGCGTAGAAACTGCCATCCGCACTCTAACCTGCACAATAAAACACACGGAAATAGAAAATTCGCCTCCCACCTTCCTCCTGTTCTGTTACTTACGTTAATTTTGTAATCTAATTTTTAATAAATCATATTTTTACTATTTTGTTTTATCGTCTTAATATATTTTAGTTCTGTTTATTGTAAATATTATAAATGGGTTCTGGCAGTATGAATCGCCTATTTTGCTCCGCGACAGCAGAAGAACTCCAAATGTTCCAGCATACGGAAGTCGTTAATAATTGGTAGCATGTATCAGAACGCGGTCAACGACGGTAAGATTACAGCCAATAAGCGCCCATCACAGTTGCTTCGGAAGAAATAAGGAGAGCAAACTTGTCCTTACTAATATTACATCCACGCTGTCTACTCCGCCGAGGACCCTAAAAATGATATTATCACTTTAGTGAAGAAATGGCTCATTTCAAGAACTCAGTTAGCAGCGCGCTACTTTGGCGATCATCCCACGCCAAGTTGCTTCTTCAAACGCTAATCAATCACCTAAGATAAACAACCACGGGGCCTCCTTCAACCAAACCAGCAATAATCGTTACCCCAAAATAGACGTAAAATAAGCAGAAGTGATTGACGTTTGGCGCAAGTATCAGCTTCCGCGCCACCAGATATGCACCGGCTCGTGTTCAAACTGTGTCACACAATAAATTAGGGTCGAGTTTGATAACGAACAGCAGCGTGACGAAATCCTAACGCGTCTATTGAATTCTAAGGTAGTGACAGCTGAACCTGCACGTAAACTCAGGCCCATGATAATTTTGAAAGGAATTTCTATTGACACCCCAGCTGAAGAATTAGTGGATATTATTAAAATGCAAAATTCTGAACTATCTGATACTATTGCGGAACAGGATGACTTAAAATTTTGCTTTAAACGCACTAACAGGAACCCAAACTTACAATGCAGTCTGATCCTCAACCCACAGTTTGAAAATCATTAGCACAAAACTATCCATCGATCATCATCAGCGTATATACGTTGAGGAATTCTCGCCATTTATGCAATGTCACATTGTTACCAGTTTGGGCACACAAAGAATAAAATGCACTCGGAAAACACTGCATGTGGTCACTGTGCCGCAACCGCACACAATCAGACAATTGTCCAAAGATAACCCGGACTGCGCTCAGTGTATCAATCTGTGTCGCACATAACACCAAGCACAGCACAAAACTTGATACCAAACATAAGGCTACATCCACTTATTGCCCCAGGTTGCGAGCCATAAAAGAAAGAATCATAAACCGCATAGATTATGGATCGTCAATAAACTCGAAGTATTACAGTGTAACTTAGATAAGTCAAAGAACAGTCAACACGAATTTATTCTTTTATGGCCGGCCAATTCCAGATAGCTCTGTGTCAGAACCTATGTTGGATCTAGCAATATTGTTAAATCCATCCCTGGTATCAACATATTTCAGTTCTCCAATGGTAACAGGGTTAAAGCGTGCATTATGACAAATCTGGCTGTGGTTCCGTACTGTCTATCCCAATTTCGTCAGCTAACCTTAGTGCGGTTCAATTAAATAGCTGTAAACTATACATAGCATCTGTTTATATAGAACCCAATAGTGACGATGACAATACATTGCAAATTGTTAGACAACTTTTTAAAATGACCAGTAACTGCCATCAGCTGGTTGGCGGCGATTTTAACGGTTGGCACCCTATCTGGGTAGCGACCGGGCAAACTCGCGGGGAACGAAGTTATAGACATCGCTTATGGCAATGACATGTTTTTCTGTAATAGAGGCCATACTCCTACTTTCGAGACAGTATCTTACGGGCGAGTGCAGCTCTTATATTGATCTTACACTTGCCTCTAGCTCATATATGACCGGATTACAGACTGGTGGATCCTTCAATCTGTCTGTCTTCTGAACACAGGGCCGTGATATTTCTGTCGCAACTCATGGTGAAAGGAGAAAACCAACAAACAACCAGTACATTCAGATACATGAATAATATAAATGGAAGAACTAAAGCCTTCCTTTGAAGCCAAAATGTAATATGTACCCCAAATGTAATGATTGAACAGATGCAAAAATGAACTAGAAAATCACATAATCTCAGTTACATCGGTAATTCAAAAACATGTGATGAACTACTTCCAAGGTCAACTGGTCAAAATACTGCTGGTTCTTGGTGGACTGATGAACTTGAATGTCTCAAGAAAAGTTATATGTAACCATCATAACATACAAAAACTCCGCCTACAAAATAAACCACTTGAATATGCCCTATTGGAAAAAGAACGCTTAAAAATTGCTTACTCAAAACCTTCATAGAAACTTCCACGACACTTCAGAGACTTTTGTGAAAGGCAAGGGAAGGAGGATGTATGGTCCGTTACAAACAGAATTATCAAATCACGCCCACCTGCTCTTCCACCAGCAACACTAAAGAAAAGCGATGGTTCATACACCACCTCCAGTCTGAAACTGCCCAAGCTCTCTGATAAATTTTTCCTGATGATGACCTAATGATATACAAAATTCAAGAAAAGCCTGGAACCTCGCAATTACCTCACCAAATTTTCCGGATGAACTTTACCTACGAAGAAATTTCAGTAGCTTAAATAGTATAACCTGAAAGCACCCGGCACGACCATCTTTTACTTGATATTTGTTTACTATTTGTCAAAGTTTCCAGACCTCATCACTCAGTAATTAATCGTTGCTTTAGACTAGATATTTTCCAGATATTTGGAAGAAAGCTTTATTAAAATTCTCCTAAGCCACAAGGATGACTCACCTAAAATATTCCTTCCTTCCGCCCCATAGGTCTGATTAATGTTTTTGAAAATTGTTTGAAAAACTTGTTATACGAAGATTAACATACTTCATGCACCAGAAAGATCTTTTTAATCCAGCACAGTTCGGTTTTAAAGAACAAACCTCTACCGTCAATGCATTAACCAATATAATAGATACAATCAACCATGCCATAGCCAATAAAGAGCAGGTACTCGTGCAGTTTTTAGATATCCAAGCTGCCTTGATTGCGCTTTGGTATGGCAATATACCGCCGAATACATAAAATTGGATGCCCCTGTAATATCTATTCTATCCTGCAGCTACCAAAATCGATCTGCAATTATTCATTTCGAGACAGCACGGCTAGTAAAACTCTGACGAGAGGTTGCGTCCAGGGTTCGGTCAGGTCTCTTTGGAATTTAATTGTGGATGAACTTCTTGACATAGACATGCCACCTGGAGTTAGGATACAAGCATTTGCGGATGATATAGTCCTCCTTGTACACGCCAATATAGTAATGATTTACAGCTTAACGCAAATAATGCTCTAAATATAATAACTGAATGGGGTCGCGAGATGAAACTTACTTTGAGTTGCCAAAACAGGCCATCGCATTTACTTGCAAGGCTGCAAAATGCAAACTATATATGTCTGGTCATCAGGTGATTTTTCCAACGAGATTAAACTTCTAGGTATTTTAATAGACAAACAGCTAAAATTCATCAAACATGTAGATTACATCGTCAACAAAGTCCGTAAACTATACACTCAGGTTAATAATATTCGTCGCCCACTTGGTATCCATCCGAGAATATAGAAATTATTTATAGACATGTGATTGAGCCAATAGTCTGTTATGCTGCTCTATCTGGCAATCTGCAATCGGTACAAGTGCGTGAAAGAGAAACTACTTTTTGCAACGAACTTTCTTAGAATCATCCATGGCTTTAGGACCGTGAGTACAGTGGCTTGCATATCACTTGCCCAACCATGCCTGCTGCCAATAAAATACAGAAATAGCAGACAATGAGCGCACAAGAATCACACATGTATCACAGTACCTACCTTCTGATATCACACTAGACGTTCCTGCCAAACCAGGAAATCTATTACACCCGTCTTTGCGAAAACCTATCAAATTTACTGAAAACCAATAACCAACAGATGATGTTAAAATGTTCACCAAATTTACACCGATGGTAGCAAGCACAACAATAAAGTAGGTGCCGCATTTGTGATATACAAACCAACCGGAGAAAAACTAACACGTAAATATAAATTACATGACTCGTGTTCAGTCTTTCGCCGAACTCTGCCATTTCAAAAGCCTGCGAATGGATTATGGAACACAAAATCAATCCCACACACATATTATCCGACAGTAAATCAGACTTCAAGAAATTACTAACGAAAATAGTTATAACTCCTCGTAGTATCGATCCATAGGATAATACATCAGATTGAATCACTTAATTTAAAAGTAACTTTTGCTGGATTAAAGGTCATACTGGAATTTCTGGCAATGAAGAAGCGGATGCAGCCGCTAAAGCGCGGCAGCCTCACACCGATCTTATGAATTTGCCAATTCCCAATAACCCATGTAAAATACCTTAATCGACAGCACGCCATTAACGAAACGGAAGAATTTTACCTTCAAAGTAACAAAGGCATATACACCAAATCTCTTTGTCCTACATACGAGCAACTCACCCTAACTGTTAAAGCACTTGCACCTAACTTTGCCATAACCCAATATCTTAGCAATCATGGATATCATAAGGAATACTTACATCGTTTTAAAATAACAAATGATAATAAATGCCATGCGATCAAACGAGCGTACAATCTATGATACATCTCATAAGAAACTGCCCTGTATTTATCAAAACAAGAATGGAACACGAGGTTGCATGCACTGTTTTAAGGATAGAACCATATAATTTATCAGATATAATTTCCAAAGTAACTACAACACAAACTTTTAAAGCTCATGTCAACTATATTATAAGTAAATTAAAAAACCAACAATAATACAGCTATTGTAAATTTAAATTATGAAGCATTTGTAAATTAACTAAATTTAAGGAGAAATAAGTAAAATAATTAATAAATAAGATAATCTTTGTATGTAAATCGTAATATTTATTAATATTATATATGTAGTCTATAATAGAAATATATATTAAAAGATATTTATTACCATCAATCAAATTAATTTTCTACATGTCTTAAGTAAAACATAAACAAAACTCAAAATTATTTAAAAAATAATATTATAAACCATTGTGAAAAGATCTCAGAAAGAAATATTAACGGTAAACAAAGCAAAATGCGGACCATAAAATAAATTCATTTTAAACAAATGAAACCATAAGGAATTGTATACCGATAAAATTCCTCATGGGGATAAAATTAAAAAAAAAAAAAAAAAACCTAACCTAACCTAACCTAACCTAACCTAACCTAACCTAACCTAACCTAATTCCAACCTAACCTAACCAGGACCATTTACGTTGCGGTGACGGAGCCAATTATACTGTATGCGGTAGTGTATGGGCACCGGCAACATACAAGCAAAAATCAAAAGCAGCTGACATGGCCAACGCGGGTTCGTTCAGAAAATTATAAAATCCTATAGAACTGTATCACTACACTGGCCCCTACTACTCGCTGGGCTGCTTCCTGGACCTAAGAGTTCGGGAAGCAGCCTTGCTTTATGAAATAAGAAAGGCTTCCCAGCGAGTGGTGATCGAGAAGTGGAGAGGAGTGATTTCAAAACACTTCACCCCGCGAATCAGGTTGGTCTGGAATTTAAATGCCTGGAGGACAGTGCACAAGAACAACATGATAATAAGAGTCTAAAATTTACAAGATGGTAGCAGATCGAGGGCGTCGGCGCTGCGTTATCATTTGGAATGACGCAGCGGAGATAAGTACCCGAAAATTAAGTTAGAAAAACTGCACAGTCTACCAGGCGAAATTGTTGGCCATATTTGAAGCTACAACCCACGCACTTAAGGATCAGGCAAAGAGTTAAAATTTACAGCGACTCGAGATCTGCTCTCCAGACAGTTGTCCAGACTGTTTTCCATCCCCTAGCGGCAAAATTAGAAAAACATTTCGAATCACCAAAACAAGCAAATTGATTAAATTATTTTGGATTAAGGCACACGCAGGATTGAGGGAACGAGAGACAGATCATTAGCAAAAGAAGCCGCTTTAAAAATAAAAAGAAAACTGGAATATGACAGCCTGGCTCATTCGTCAAGCGTAAGATCCGACAAGAATCGCTTGACGAATGGAACCGACGCTACATGGAAGGTGAGACGGCCGCCATAACAAAAAATATTTTCCCAGATGCCATAAGTGCCTATCCTATAAGAAATTAAATATAGACCCACAAATGGCAATATGAAGTGATGACAGGACATGGGTTCTCCGAATACTTGCAATGGTTTAAATGTAAGGAGAGCCAGGCATGCCCCTGTGATCCAATGAAAGAAGAAAATGTATTGCACATTTTAACAGAATGTCCTGTATATAGTAAGGAAAGATATAACATAGAAATAGAATTAGAAATAAGAATAGATAAACATAACATAAGTCAAATAATAAGTAATAAGTACATAGAAGTAAATTCCCAAGTATTGAAAGTTAATAGCAAGGTCATAAAAAGAATAAATGAAATATATAAAGGAACCAAATTATATTTAGAATATAATAAAACAGCCCCACCAATTTAGCAGAAAACAATTTAAAATTAAGTAATAAAATGTAAATATAACGCAATAAGAATGATAGATACAAGTAATAAAAGTAAAAAGAATCAAATGTAAGACATATAAATATAAGTAAAACAGGAAGTAAAATCACAACAAAAATGAAACAAAACACAATAAGGAAAGAGTAAAAGTCCCTGATCTCTTCTGTATATATATATAGAGGTATTTATAAACATGAGTAATTACATGATTTAGATTAAGAGTAGACTCCGTACGAAAACCTGGAGTTCTCACACCCTTATAACATTAAGTGACAAGATATTAATAAAACACAAGAATTAAAGTCCCGTGTCAAGTTGACAATGTCTCTGACCTATGTCAGAGGGAAGAGAAATATGCAAAAAAAAAACCTAACCTAACCTAACCTAATTTTTTTTTTTTTTTCGGGGAACTCATGGACTACCTCCGCCTGGGAGGGGAAAGGGAGGTGCCGACTCTTACCGGCTAAAACCACCCCGGTGTCTCCTCGCACGTGCGCGGGGCCGCGGGAACCAAATTCCGCAGCCCCACTCAGTGTGGGCCTGGTCTGTCCGCCTGTCTCCTCTGCACGGGGTAGTGAGGTGTTCGACTCACCCTGCATCGCCCAGAGGCGCGCGCCGACACCTGCCTTGCGCTCCGCCTCGGTCCATTGAAGAGGGGGTGGGGACTTCCAAGTCCCTCGCCCTGGACCCATTCATGGGGCCGGGAAGGGCGTTGTCCGCCCTTCTCCTGCGCTCGGTGCCTTCTGCGGCCGGGGAAGGAGTCGACTCCTTCCTGTTCCGCAGTTTCCTTCTGCGACATCACGTCCCGCAGAAGGACCGCGTCCCACGACTCGCGCTACCGACCATCTTCCGCACTGCCGGCAGCGACAGATCGCTTCCTACTTCATTTGTGAGGACACGGCGCTGTTCTCCTGCTGCACACTCGGCGAGCGTGTTGCGCCGTGTCCTCCCCACAATGGACGCAGTGGTGGCACCGAGCGTCCGGCTCCTGTCTATGCGGCACAGGTACTTGCCGAAGCAGCCGTGCCCCGACAGCACCTGCGTCACCCTAAACGACAGGGCCGTGCCTTCTCCCGAGCCAGTCGTCGAGTACTGGCCGGATCGCCTCGACAGTAGCGAGGCCGGCGGTAAGGCGCAGAAGCCTTTGCCGCCATTCCGCCACCAAGACTGACGAGCTCCTCCGGGCAGCGCGATTCGCTGCCGCACCGGCCTCGAGCCCGTGCCCGCTCTTCCTCGCGCCATCGATATAATGACGCGAGTATCGCCTCTAAGTCCCAGGGCGGGATCCGGCCAGGACGCAAGCCGCTCGTAGGAAATCGTGCGATACCCGTGACGACTCTGACGGCCATCGCCCTTGCGGTTTACGCAGCATGGCGAGCGGCCGTCGTCCATCGCCCACACAGGGCCCCATACAGGCCATGGACCGCACGATTCCCACGTACAACCGCCTCACAGGCGGCACTCGGGCCCCCAAGTTGGGAAGCAACGTTGAAAGCGCGCCTGCTGCACCCATCAATTTGGGCACCAGCCGCCGGAAGTGGTCCGAATTCCCATCGGCTGTCGAGCACCAATCCCAGATACTTCATGGTGGACTCGACAGCTATCCGCCCATGACCACGATGTGTGATCCCGGAGGCGGCGCGCGTCGAGGCCATGGAACTCGATGGCCTCCGACTTGTTTAGGCCACCCAGGCCCAGGCGCCGGATGCGGTTCACCAGACACCGCAGCCGTGGCAACCAACGCTGCCTCCTGTGCGAGCCCCCGGCAGTGACAAGCGTGTCGTCTGCATAACACGTCAAGTCGGCGCCCGACGGAGTTCACCTCTCAGCACCCAGTCGTAGCCGATGTTCCACAGGAGCGGTCCCAAGACCGATCCTGCGGAACACGGCACGACATGACGCGCCGACCAGCGCCGTCACGTCCCCGATACGTAACGCATCTCTCTTAAGCCCCATTTGTGGCGGAGGTAGGGAGGCACGCGATGGTAATTCAGCGCCCCGAATACAACTCCAGGGTAGGTGTTAGGCGTTGGAGATGTCAAAGACACCGCCAGCACCACCCCACCCCGGATACTGTCTCCTCCGCCAGGGCCTCACGCGTAATAGCGTCTATGGTGGAGCGCCCGCGACGAAAACCAAATTGGTTCTCGTCCAGGTCCGGCCCCTCTCTGCAAGTGGCTGACGAGGCGATCTGCGATGATACGCTCAAAAGTTTGCCCGCCTCGTCGTCGCAGCACTATGGCGCGGTACGCGGACGGTGAGTCCGTCAGGGCGCCTCCTTCCTGGCAGGACCAACCTCCCTCCTTCCACCGCTGGAGCTGGCCCTGCTGGAGACATGCCGTGAAGAGCCCCTCAACTGGGGCTCTAGCTCTTCAGAGCCAGGACGAGAGCTCGACCAGGAACCCGTCGGGTCCGGCGCTGCGTTCTTATCCCGGAGTCGCGACACGGCCGCTCTCGTCTCTGCTTGCGTCACCTCGGGGACATCGGTGCCTCCTCTTCTGGAGAGTCTGTGGCTGAGGCGAGCCATCGCCGGGGAACGTGTCCCACTCGTTCAGGAAGAGCCGATACCACCGCCTCTAGCAACTGGGGTTGCATGCCTGTGTTAGTGGAGGCGCCCAGGACGCAACTTGCCCTGTACCCAACGGTAGGGCGCCCCACGGATCCCGATCTAGGGACCCCAGCCCTCCTGGCACGCGACTGAGTCGCCGGCCAGCCACAGAGTCTTCTTAGACGCGCGGTACACTCATAGGCGCGTCCTCGGCGGAATCCGTCGACGCCCTCCGGTATGTGTACCGGCGACGAGCCGCAACGCACGCTATGCGCAATTGCGCGATCTCGGCGGTCCACCAGTACACCTGGTGCTTTGCGACCGTTGGCGACACGGGGCATGGACGCGTCGCAGATCTGCATCATCGCCCCGCGAAACCGTAGCGCCACCGCTTCGACGTCGACGGGGCCGTCCGTCGTCGACTCCCAGATCCAGGACTGGACTAAGGCAGCTTCCTCGAGTAGTTCCCTGTCGATGCGCTTTAGCGCCCAACGCGGGCCGTCGTTAATCGGTTGTTGGATGGCGGCCGCTCGCGGACTGGGCAAGACGTCGAACCGGATATATCGATGGTCCGACAGCGTTCCACCTCTACGGCGACACGCCAGTCGCGGACTCGGCTGGCGACAGAGGGGCTAGCGAGCGAGACGTCCACTATCGACCCGCCCCGCTGCCGCACGCACGTGTATTCCGAACCCCGATTCAGGACGACCAGACCAGTCGTCACCGTCCACTCTTCTAGCACCTCGCCCGGGGTCATGACCGAGATCCCCACGCCGATGACTTGGCGTTGAGATCTCCGAGCACCACAACAGGACGAGGGTGATAGCGGCCACGACGGCGCCCAACTCGACAAGGAAATCAAAGTCGGCAGAGACTTTTGGGAGAAATACGCCCTACATAACGATGCCGCCCGAGGGCAGCAGCAACCCAGCCGCGGCCCCGAGACGGGTCGATCAGAGTCTCGTTAATAATGGCCACCAAACCGTCAGCGCATCCCAACCAGTTGTCACGCGGGAATGAAGTACGGTTGGCGCGACCACATCGACCACTCTGCCATGCTCTGGAGTAGGAGATCCTGAGCTCTGGCACAGGTTGATATTGCCCTGAGAAATGGAATTGTGCCGTTACTGACATTCCATTCCTCGGCAACGGTCCTGGGCGGAGTCGGCCGCGGAGCTGCCACTGCGCGGGGGCAGCGAGGTTAACCAGGCTTTAGTGCTCCTCTTTTTCTTTTGGCCTGCGGCAGGCGCCCCACAGGCCTGCTCTACCTCTGTGCTCCGCTGGCCTTCCGCAGCAGAACAAAGGCTGCAGTTAAGCGCTGCACAGGGCCGCCTCAGGCCAGGCTGGCCGCAGCGATAACAAAGGTCACTACGGTCAACCTCGGCGGTGCACTTCGCCCGGACGTGCCCTTTTCCAGGCACCGGAAGCACCGCAGCGGCGGGGCTGTAGTAGCTTGGTCCTGCCGCCACCCAGCCTACCAGCAATCTGCCGCTATCGGCGATCTTCTTCGCCGACGCTACAGGGCACCGAACCCAGACCGCGCCGAGTCCGGTGGCGTCGGTGCGCATATCGCCAGCCCGCACCTTGTCCGGCGGACACTTCCGCTTCTGGCAACGGCCGCCACTACCTCCTCAGAGGTCACCGAGTCGTCCAGGCCAGCAATCCGCACCTCTGCGGTTTTCATTGGTCTGAGACCCGACGTCCTCAGGTTGAGGACCTCATCTCTTGGCGGCCAGTGCATCCGCTTTTCGGCACCGCCGCTCGCGTACCAGCCACTGAACAGCCGCGCACCCGTGGCAGCCTGCTTGAGGGTGACGGATCAGGCCAAGATCTGATAATTTGATCTTGGCCTTGGCCTCGGCGATGACCGACTGGTACGTCACGCCACGCTCCACAGCCCGGGCTGCAACGTTAGCGTCACAGCATTGACCGCGGAACATGCACAGTCGGTCTCTGCGACCGCCTTTGGCAGTCCGCCGCGCAGGTTTAGGAGCCGTCTTTGCGGTTCCGCCTGGGGCATGCAACTGCTGCGGCCTTCATGGCGGCTTTGCGGGGTTTGCGGCCCACGACCGCCCAGGTCTCACCCTTAGACCTGGCAGTCGGGCTGGTCGCTCGGAGGCCCCTCCGCGGGCTTTGTTACCTCCGCGGGCCTTTGAACGCAAGTCTCGGCGGCTCCTCAGTCCTCCGCGTGTCAGCCGCTAAAGGCGGACGGAGGATTTCCGCCGAGACGCCGAGAAATTGCTCCAGCCGAGCGTTAACCATGCTCCCGCACTGGCATGCAGAGCCGGACAATGCGCTCGACCTCTTCGTCGGTACGAGGGCTTGCCGGTCGCGGTGCGGAGTCAGCCACCACAGGTGCGGCATCGGTGGACGTGCGTCGCTGTTGCTGCTCGCTTAGCGCAGCGACTGCCGCCGGAGGTCTCCAGGTCATTTCTGAGGCGGCTGTTTTCCTCCTGCAGCTTTGCGACCTCGTCAGAAGCCGTCCTGTTGAGGAGGATGCCAACCGCCTCCCTGATATCAGCGGCAGCCTCCTTGTTCACGGGTGAACGTCCTTTCAGGCTGCCGGACTTGGTGGCAACCTTCAGGACTCAAGTCCACCCCATCTAGGGCCAGCTGGCTAGGCCACCGCAGATGGTTTCCTCCCTTCCGCTGCAAGAGCAGCTCGTCGCTCGCGAGCGTCGGGCCATTTCCGATACTTCGTCGGCCGCGACGGTTTGCGCTGCCCCTCTTGGCGGCGTTGAGCCCGCCTTTGAGCTCCCCAGCGAGGCACAGCCACCGCCATCGCCAGGGTCTCCGTAGTGAACCCCATGTCACTTTCGCTTACCAGCCGCCGAGGTATTGGAGCACACGAACCGTCCGTGCTTATCCCTCCGCGGCTGCGAAGCACTCGCCCCTCTCGATGCCTGTCGACCCCTCCCCGAAGTCGGCAACTTGGGGGCCGGCAGGCCTTCCTCATCTGAAGATCGGCACTGGACGTTTCCTAGCGGAAGATGTCCCACGCGACCGATTTCCACCGCTTCCAGTATCCGATCCAGCCTTTTTTTCAACCTCTACTGATTTTAGGTATTTATTTATTTTTTCCATTCTTATCCCACGAGTGTGGAGGAAATAAAGTCCATCCGCAGCGCCTTTTGCCCGGATAAGCCTTATGCGTAACCCGTCAAGGTGTCGGCCGGTACCCGACGGGGCAACGCTAACGACTGAACATTTACCCATCAGCCATGCAGCTCCTCACGGCGTGCCACGCTTGAGCCTGGGTGATTTTTTAAAGAGGTTATCATCCTCGCGACCCAGGCGGTTAAGCCAAGAGCCCTCGGCCCCTTAGGCGCCGCGAGACGTGATCCACGACACGCCAGAGGGATTCCGAGGTTCGAACGGTGGCAGAGTTGATACGGGTTCTTCCCATGCCTGCCCAGAGTCCGGGTGAGGGAACACTGAGCCCATTCAGTTTCCTTTTTTAACAGGGTGTGGTCCCTGAAAATCCCTGGACACGGGTTGCCCGGCGTCGGCAAAAGCCGAGTGCACCTGGCACCTCACCGCGCATGTCACATTCTCTGTTCCTCTCAACGGAGAGGATACAGGAAGCAACTAGTAGGCCTCCATCATCTAAACAAGCCTCACTCAGCCAGTTTTGGTCCGCGATGGTTTCCCGCTACCACCCATATCTGAGTGGCGTCTCATCCGCCACCTGGGGACGCGCCTGATGGGAGCTCTGGCAACCCACACGGGAACCTAACCTAACCTAACCTAACTCTAACTTTTTTTTTTTTTTCCTCATGGACTACCTCCGCCTGGGGAAAGGCGGAGGGCGTGCCGACTCTACCGACAAAACCACCCCGGTGTCTCCTCGCACGAGCGCGCCGCGGAATCCAAATTCTTCCGCAGCCCACACAGTGCTGGCCCGGTCTGTCCGGCCTCGTCTCCTGCACGGGGTAGTGAGGTGTTCGATACCCCGTGCATCGCCTCAGGCGCGCGCCGACACCGCTCGCGCCTCCGCCTCGGGTCCATCGAAGAGGGGGGGACTCCCCAAGTCCTCGCCCTGGACCCATTCATGGGGCCGGAAGAGGCTTAGTAGCGCCCGCTTTCGCGGCCCCAGCGGCGAATCTGGTCTTGGCTCCGCCGCCAACCAAGTTTCTGCTGGAAGGTAGGAGAGCGGCGCCCGCAATACCGACACTCCTCTCCCGCGGCCCCACCACCACCGCATCAACGGTGCTCCCGTCTGAGTCGCGGAGGATAGCGAGTGGCGCATCGCCATACCAACACCTCTTCCTCCGCGACTCCACCTCCGCTGCAACGGTAAGGGAGCGGACCAACCATCCCGCAGCAGCCCACACATCCGAAGTGGGCTCACTGAGCCCACACGGAGTGGCCACCCGGGCCGGCCCCACACCGGCCAGCCAATCTTTGTTCACCGTGGGCGACCAAGCCACGGTTAGCCCCCGCCACGACAAGGCGGGAACCCGTCTGGGGAACCTAACCTTTTTTTTTTTTTTTTTGCGGGGAAATCCTCATGGACTACCTCCGCCTGGGGAAAGGCGAAGGTGTGCCGGACTCTACCGGCTAAAACCACCCCGGTGTCCTCGCACGTGCGCGCGGGGCCGCGGGAATCCAAATTCTTCGCAGCCCCACACTAGTGCTGGCCTGGTCTGTCCGGGCTCGTCTCCCGCACGGGGTAGTGAGGTGTTCAACTACCCTGTGCATCGCCTCAGAGGCGCGCGCCGACACCCGCACGCGCCTCCACCTCGGGGCCATCGAAGAGGGGCGGGATTCAGGTCCCCGCCCTGGACCCATTCATGGGGCTGGAAAGGGCGTTGTCCGCCCTCTCCTGCGCTCGGTGCGCCTTCTGCGGCCGGGGAGGAGTCGAGATCTCCCTTCCCGTTCCAGCTTTCTCTGCGACATCACGTCCTCGCAGAAGGACACCACTGTCCCACGACTCTGCCGACCGATCTTCCGCACTAAGGCCGGCAGCGACAGATCGCTTCCTCATTTCATTTGTGAGAACACGGCGCTGCTCCTCCCAAGCTGCACACTCGGCGAGCGTGTGTTGCGCCGTGTCCTCCCTGCAATGGACGCACCGGCGTCCGGCTCCTGTCTATGCGGCACAGGTACTTGCCGAAGCAGCCGTGCCCCGACAGCACCTGCGTCACCCTAAACGACAGGGAGCCGCCTCCCCGAGCCAGTCGTCGAGTACTGGCCGGATCGCCTCGACGGTAGCGAGGCCGGCGGTAGCGCGAAGCCTTTGCCGCCATTCCGCCACCAAGACCTGACGGAGCTCCTCTCGGCGCAGCGCGATCTGTCGCTGCACCGGCCTCGAGCCCCCCGCTCTTCCTCGCGCCATCGATATAATGACGCGAGTACTTCGCCCCAGGTCCCAGGGCGGGATCCGGCCAGGACGCAAGCGCCTCCTGTAGGAAATCGTGCGATACCCGCGGACGACTCTGATGGCCATCGCCCTTGCGGTTTACGCAGAATGGCGAGTGCTGCCGTCATGTCCATCGCCCACACAGGCCCCCATACAGGCCATGGACCGCACGATCTCACGTACAACCGCCTACAGGCGGCACTCGCCCCCAAGTTGGGAAGCAACGTTGAGCGCGCCCGCTGCACCCATCAGCTTGGGCGCCAGCCGGAAGTGGGGTCCGAATTTCATAGGCTGTCGAGCACCAATCCCAGATACTTCATGGTGGACTCGACAGCTCCGGCCCCGCTGACCACGATGTGTGATCCGGAGGCGGCGCGCGTCGAGGCCATGAAACACGATGGCCTCCGACTTGTTTAGCCACCTCCAGGCCCAGGCGCCGGATGCGGTTCACCACCAGTGACACCGCAGCCGTGGCAACCAACGCTGCCTCCCTGTGAGCTCCCCGGCAGTGACATGTGTCGTCTGCATAACACGCAAGTCGGCCCGACGGAGTTTTGCTCAGCACCAGTCGTAGCCGATGTTCCACAGGAGCGGTCCTAAGACCGATCCCTGCGGAACACTGCACGACATGACGCGCCGACCAGCCGTCACGTCCCCGATACGTAACGCATCTCCTCAAGGTAAGCCCCATTGTGAGTGGAGGTAGGGAGGCACGTGATGGTAATTCAGCGCCCCGAATACAACTCCAGGGTAGGGTGTTGAAGGCGTTGAGATGTCTAAAGACACCGCCAGCACTACCCCACCCTGGATACTGTCTCCTCCGCCAGGGCCGAGCAGCACTATGGCCGTGCACGGACGGTGAGTCCGCGGGGCGCTCCTTCCTGAGCAGGACCAGCCTCCTCCTTCCACACACCGATGCTGACCTGCTCGAGACATGCCGTGAAGAGCCCCTCAGCTGGGGCTCTAGCCCTTCCAGCCAGGACGAGAGCTCGACCAGGAACTCCATCGGGTCCGGGCGCTGTGTTCTTAGCCCGGAGTCGCGACACGGCCGCTCGTCTCGCTGCTTGCGTCACCTGACATCGGTGCCTCCTCTTCTGGAGAGTCTGTGGCTGAGGGCGCCATCGCCGGGGAACGTGTCCCACCTGTTCAGGAAGAGAGCCGTTACCACCGCCCCAGCAACTGGGGTTGCATGCTTTGTGTTAGTGGAGGCGCCCAGGACGCAATCCAGCCCCGTACCCAAGGGCGCCCCACGGATCCCGATCAAGGACCCCAGCAGCCTCCCGGCACGCGACTTTGAGTCGCCGATGGCCACAGAGTCTCCTTAGACGCGCGGTACACCTCATATAGCGCGTCCTCTCGGCGGAATCCGTCGACGCCGCCTCCGGTATCGTACTGGCGACGAGCCGCACGCACGCTATGCGCAATTGCGCGATCTCGGCGGTCCACCAGTACACCGGTGCTTTGCGACCGTTGGCGGACAGCATGGACGCGTCGCAGATCTACGTCATCGCCCCGCGAAACCATAGCGCCACCGCTTCGACGTCGACGGGGCCGTCCGTCGTCGACTCCCAGATCCAGGACTGGACCAGGCAGCCTCGAGTAGTTCCTGTCGATGCGCTTTAGCGCCCAACGCGGGCCGTCGTTAATCGGGGTTGTTGTTGATGGCGGCCGTTCGCCGACTGGGCAGAGACGTCGAACCGGATATACCGATGGTAACCTAACCTTTTTTTTTTTTTTTCGTGGGAAATCATGCATACCTTCCGCTGCGGGGCCTCCCTGCCACCGCACGCATGTGCTTACGGACCCTGATTCATTAATCGGAGGTCCAGCCCAGCCGCCCATTCCATCACTGTCACTCCCTTCGGATCGTCTCTGATGCCCCAAGCCCTGTGTGGGCGTTAAAATCTCCTAGGACGATCAACGGACGAGGTTGACATTCGCGAACACAGTTCGCCACCTCGTCTAAGTACGCCTCGTAGTCGGCAAGGGACCTGTGGGAGAGACATAGCAGCCCACTATGGCCGGGGGCCCCATTGCACTGCAACGAAGCCCTGCCCCTTCTCAATAGGGCGCAGGGTGGGGCCTCTCTGCACTTCCCAGTAGATGGCTACAGCGCCAATTCATCACCGAACCAGCGAGATGGTCAGGGACGGAATAGGGCTCCCTACCCCAGCAGGCAACCGCCACTCCGCAATGGTCTGCATAAGCAGATGTTGTGCATTGCGGCAGTGGTTCACGTTGCCCTGGAGGACTTTAAGGTGTGAAATTTATTTTATTTCATTTTCGACCACCTCATTGCCAGTTAGGACTCGGTGCGGGACTGATGTCGCTGCGTCCGGCTTATGATGGATGCAGACAGAGTCTACTCGTTCTTCCTTCCTTTGCTTTTTTAGGAGGTGGGACGCACTTTTGAGTCTGTGGCTGGCAGGCCGCCGAGATCTGAGCACAGAGACACTGGGTTCCGACGCGGTGCATTGTTTGGCTCCGTGCCCAGGCTCACCACAAGCGTAACAGCGTGCACCTCTGTTGCTTCATTGGGGCACCTGCTAACGTGCCCTCTTTCAAGGCATGTAAACAATGCATGGGCCTGGGCTCTAGTACCTCCACAGGCTGACAACCTACCCGTACTCTCCCAACGGCTGCAATCTTGCGGATCGCCACGACGGGACATCGTACCCAGCACGTCCCCATGCTATTGGGTGTTCGTCGGACTTCCCCGACTTTATGTTGTCTACTGAACAACCCCTGCTTCAGCCATCGCCACTGCAATCTCTTCAGCGCTGACGGCATCGTCGAGGTCCCTCAGCCGAACGTCGCTTGTTTTGATTGGGCGACTAATTCACGTTCAGGTCCGAAGAAACCTCTCGCATCTTTGCCGCCAGCTTGTCCGCCTTCTCTCCACAGTCCGGACCCGTTATCTCCAGCAAAGTCCTCCGGTTACTGCGCGCCAAGGCGAACAGTTTCTATGCCAAAGATCTGCCAATGGATTTTGGCTTTGGCTTCCTCCATTACTTTAGCATAAGTAACGGAGGCTTTCCAACACCGTGACTGTTACTGCCGCAGAAGTCGGGGCACGCAAAGTTCTTTTCTTGTTGCTAATCTCTTTTATTGTACTCAAAGTCGACGCCGTCGCGTTGGACCGCTTTTGGGTGGCTTTTGCTTTTTTCGGCTTTTTAGTTACTTCCACCCACGAGCTGACATTCGGTGTGGAATTATTCAACACCGGTGCAGCTACTGGGGGGAGAGCGGTCAGCGGTGGAGAGGCGGGCTTCTTTTTTTTCCTCCTCACCCTTTGTCTCTTAGCTTTCTGCGGCTGCAGTGGTGCCTGTGCTTCCAACGGTTGGGGTGGCGGTGCTGACAATTGCGGCGACGGTGTCTGCGGCTTATTCGCCCCTGCCAGTAGAGGCCGGATAACCCTATCTGGAAATATCTTGGCCTCAAAGATTGCCAGCTTTCTCTCAATTAGGGATCCGATGCGCTCCATGAGGTCCTCCTCTCCACGCCAGGTTTTTTGTTGCACTCGCACCGGTCGATTAGACATACTTGCTGTTTGGGTGGATCAGCCTTTGCGTCGCTTGCTTACGGAGGAGATTAATCTTTTCGTTAAGTTTTCAGTTCTTTTGGCAAGGTTGGCGGCCATCGCAGTTCCGTATTTTCCTCTCTAGTCTTTTGATATTCTCGCTGGTAGCGGTCCTTCGCGCAAGCTTCAGTTGCCGCTTTATATTAAGTACGGCTAACCTTATACCCCTCACAAAATTGCCCTTTAGGTTGCGGGAGCGATCCGCTACCTTTCAACGGCCTGAAGGTTGAGGTCCATTTGATGACCGAGCCCCCGTCACTATGAGTCGCCATTTCGCGGGCCAACTCCTCTAGGTTGGGCAGATTTTTAGCCCTGGTGTTTGTGGGCGCGGAGGTCGAAAAGGTCTTCCTCCGTTTTATCCCTGTAGCGGCCTCTTCTTCAGAGGTGTGGCCGACACTGCCGCAAATTTGCGGCCACAACGCAGCGCTTGGGGCTTGGCCCTTCTTTCTTCCCTTCCGGCCGATGTAAGTGAAGCGAGCGAGCCATCGGACCCACCTCCATCGCTTTCAATAGCCTGATTTACTGGTATATTAGGGCGTTTAGAACGCCCACGTTTGTCTTGTGTCTCTCCTCCCGGCGCTCCAGTCTTCTTACTTTGCCCGTGGATGTTGGGGGCTCAGGTTGACACTTGTGCATCTCCGCGATGCAGTGGATTGCCCCACCAGATACGATGGGGCTGCCACAGCGCCTCGAAGGCTGCTGGGGTGGACTCCGCTTACCAATGGATCGGCGGGACCACCCTGGGAATCGATTTTTGTCGCACTGCATATTTTGGTTCCTTTTTTTACAGGGTGTGGTCCCTGAACCCCTTCCCCCCAAGGCTTGGGACTGGGCTCCCCCCCAGCCATTCATCCCCTCGGCACCTTATACCAGGATTGGGGTTATTTTTGAAGAGGTTTTCCTCGGCACTTGCAATACCGCCCGGTTGCGGCTTACGGGTTGTCCGGCATTGGTGCGCTTGGCACATCGCCGCACAGAGATCGCCCGGTATCGGTGCGCTTGGCACATTACCGCGCGGTGTCACCCAGCATTGGTGCGCTTGGCACATCGCCGCGTGTGTTGCATCCCCTGTCCGCTCTATCAAAGAGCTATACCGGGAGCAACGACAAGCCTGAGAAGGCCCATCTCTAAGGGCATTAAGCCCCGGGCGTTTTTGTCCTAATGGAACCACACGCCAACCCTGGCTGTTTTGGTTCGCGGCGGTTTCCCGCTACCACCCATATCTGGGTGGTGCTCCCCTATCCGCCACCTGGGGACGCGCCCGATGGGAGCTCTGGCAACTCCACACGGGAACCTAACCTAACCTAACCTAACCTAACCTTTTTTTTTTTTTTTTTTTTTTTTTCGGAAATCCTCGTGGACTACCACCTCCGCCTGGGGAAAGGCGGAGGGCGTGCCGGACTCTACCGGCTAAACCACCCCGGTGTCTCGCACGTGCGCGCGGGGCCGTGGAATCCAAATTCCGCAGCCCCACACTAGTGCTGGCCTGGTCTGTCCGGGCTCGTCTCCTGCACGGGGTAGTGAGGTGTTCGACTACCCCGTGCATCGCCTCAGAGGCGCGCGCCGACACCGCCTCGCGCCTCCGCCTCAGGTCTATCGAAGAGGGGGGGACTTCCCAAGTCCCTCGCCCTGGACCCATTCATGGGGCCGGGAGCTATTAGTAGCGCCCGCTGGCCCCAGCGGCGGATCTGGTCTCTGGCTCCGCCGCCAACCAAGTTTGGCCGCGGAGGGTAGGAGCGGCGCCTCGCACACCGACACCTCCTCTCCCCGCGGCCCCACCACCACCGCACCGGTGGCCCCGTCTGAGTCGCGGAGGATGGGGAGTGGCGCATCGCCATACCAACACCTCTTCCTCCGCGACTCCACCTCGGTTGCAGCGGTAAGGGGAGCAGACCAACCCTTCCGCAGCAGCCCACTGACACATCCGAAGTGGGCTCGCTGAGCCCACACGGAGTGGCACCTCGCCGGCCCTACACCTCAGGCCAGCCAAGGGGTTCTTTGTTCACCGCGGTCGACCAAGCCACGGCATAAGCCCCCGCCACGACAAGGCAAGGAACCCGTTCGGGGAACCTAACTTAACCTAATCTAACCTCAACTGAATTGCCATCACCAATCGAGCTAATAATAAGCGCTTATAGAAAGCTTACAGACCATGCGAAAACAGTAGCGGAATGTAAACAACATACCATAACACTTCCGAACAACTTAAACAAACTCCACAGAATAACAATGTGGGACGAACTTATGCAATGCAGTAGGTACCACAAAACATCAACAGTACACTCTGGTGGTGGTGACGTCAGATGAGCCGAAGGATACTAGTGGTGAGGTTGACAAAATTAGAACGGCGGTAAACGCAAGACATGAGGGTATACAAATAGAGAGGATACGAAAAGGAGAGATCAAAAGGTAATTGTAGGATGTAAATCAAGAAGAACTGGCAAAGTGACAGAGAATTAAACAATCGGGAGGAAGCCTGCATGTTGAAGAGGTAAAAATAAGGATCCACTTATAATCCTAAAAGACGTATTAGTGTACAATTCAGATGAAGATATAGTGACTGCGCTAAAAATCAAAATAATCACCTAATAGGAGAAATAAAACAGAAGACCAGAGACTGTCGTGAAATATCGACGTAAGACCAGAAATCCTCATGCAAATCACGTTATCATGCAGGTTTCCGCGTGGCAGCGACTAACGACGGTATGACGAGTGCACATTGACTTGCAGAGAGTTGAGTGGTAGATCAGACACCATTAGTGCAGTGTTCACGCTGCCTAGGTAATGGTTCTGCAAGGAAACTGCTGACATCTGTAGCCACTGTGGCGGCCCACATGAGATGCAAGATTCATTGCAGGAAATGCACCATCGTGTCGAAACTGCTTCCACGCAAAACAAGATAGAAATGACCACAACGCCTTCGACTCTGAATGCCCAATTAAAAGATGGGATACACTAGCTCGATCGACGGTAGCATACTGCTAAAGACGACTTAGACGCAAGCAGCTCTTCAACGGATGCACAGACCTCCAAACTCTGCAAACGTATAGGGTCACAGGCCAATTTACAAAAGAAAACTGGCGACAACAGAATTAATAGAAGCCGCCAAAGAAAGGATTTCTTTTGCGCTAATACAGGAACCATATATAGGCTCCCAGGGAGTACTTAAAAGACACTTTGGAACACGCGTGGTTCAACGAAACAATAACAGGACAAAGCCTGTAAAGGCGGCCATAGTGGTTTTTGACGAGAATGTGGAGATTATTGAAAGCCCCACATTGACTACAGAAAATATAGCAGTTGCTATATTAAAAACAAATGAATGAACCATGGGAGTCATATCGATCTACATGGAAGATTATATGCCAATCGAACCCTATTTGGACAATATAAAAACCATTATTAGGACCATAGGAACCACCAAAATACTGCTTGGAGGAGATGGTAACGCATGGAGCACGTGGTGGGGAAGTGTGACAGAAGACCATAGAGGAGAGGCACTGTCAGGAACTTTAGAAGAGCTAAACTTGCAAATTCTTAATATCGGGAACGAACCAACATTTGACACCATAAGAGGAGGGAAACACTACAAGAGTCATGTTGATATCACGGCATGCACATTGGAACTACTAGGAGTCGTAAATGATTGGAGAATAGATAAACATGTCACTAGCTCAGACCATAATGCAATCAGATTTAATATAAAATTAAAAAGACCAACACAAGACAGACAAAGAAGTACGACAAGAATATTCAATACGAAAAGGCTAATTGGTCTATTTAGAAGAATTGACAAACCAAATAAAAAGAAGGAATAGATAAAAATGAAATCAACAACATTATAACTAAGGAAGCTATAGAACTATGATAGAAAATTACATTGACGGTGTAAAGAAACATGTGAAAAGACAATACCTAATTAAATTTAAGAACAGACCGAAAATAATATGGTGGAATGAAGACTTGGAAAAATTGAAAAGAGACATGAACACCAAAAGAGAAGAATACAATGTGCTGCACCGTAAAAGATGGGTAGTGAACGAGTTCCTCCTAGCAAAAGGAAATATGAAGAGGCCAAAAGCCCAAACAGTAAGCTGAAGAACTTCTGCACAAAACAGGATAGAGAAAGTATGTGGGACAGTATCTATAGAGTAATGGCAAACACGACCAAAAGATACGAAGACCAACCACTCGTAAGGAATGGGATAGCTCTGAGTGTGGATGAATCAGCGAAGTGGCTAACTGAGACTTTCTTCCCAGACGATCGTGAAGAAGACGATAATGCAGAACATCAGCTAACAAGATTAACAGCAAGCAAACCTTACTCACCAGCTACTGACAAAATGGATCCGCCTTTCACTATGGCTGAACTTAATTACGTGCTAAACAGCTTTAATCCAAAAAAAGCGCCAGGTCTAGACGGTTTGACTGCGGACATATGCTCAATTGTAATATCCCAAGAACCAGAAGTCTTCCTGAACATAGCCAACAAATGCCTACAACTGTCACACTTTCCGATACCCTGGAAAGAAGCGAGGGTGATAGTGATAAGAAAACCAGGCAAAGATAACTATTTGGAACCAAAATCTCATAGACCAATAGGACTGTTGTCAGTCATGGGCAAAATGCTTGAGAAAATGATCATAAGGAGGATTAGATGGCACCTCCTACCTCAAACAAATCCTAGGCAGTATGGTTTCGTCCCACAACGCAGCACTGAGGACGCTTTGTATGACCTGTTAAAACACATACGACGAAACTTGACCAAAAACTCCTGAATGTAATAGTGTCGCTCGACATAGAAGGAGCGTTTGATAGCGCCTGGTGCCGGCAATACAGTGCCGACTGGCAGAGAAACCAAAATCTATGTAATCTTGTAAATAGTTACTTAGAAGATAGGGTTTGTAGGTACGCAGGAGCTGTTTGCTCAAAAAATGCCAAAAGGATGTGTTCAAGGCTCCATTGGAGCCCACATTTTGGAATCTACTAGATCCCCTGTTGGATGGGTTGGAGAAACGTGTATATTGTCAAGCGTTTGCTGACGATGTTGTCTGATATTCTCCGGAGGAACTAGCTCAGTTATACAAGATAATGCCAACAACACCCTGGCTATGTACATGAATGGGGAGTCAAATAAACTCAAATTGCACCACATAAAACAAAGGCTATGATTATAACCAAGAAGCTTAAATATGAGACCCCACACAAATGGGAGGAACTGAGATAACATTAGTGGAAGAAATGAAACTACTCGGCCTCACAATTGACCACAAATTGACTTCTCCAGAAACATGTGCAACTCGTTTGTCGAAAAGCTAATATCTACAAGCAACTCGCACGTACAGCTAAAATCGAGTGGGGACTTAATCCGGGGATTATCAGGACAATATACGTAGCAGTGGTAGAACCAATTATCTTATATGGCTAGCGTGGACTACAGCATCAGAAAAATTACAATCAAAAACAGCTGAATGTAATCCAGAGGATCTGCATATGCAAACTTACCGAACAGTCTCCCTAAACCACACTGCTCCTAGCAAGATTGCTTCCTCTAGACCTTCGGGTCCAAGAAGAAGCCTATCTTTATGAAGCAAAGAAAGGTAAACCCCAGGAGAGAATAGGTTATAGGAAGATAGAAGGTAGAGCCTGCTTCCTAAAGGCACAACATCCAGCCAAGGAAGTAGAAATCACATACGAATGCCTGGAAGATACTCAGCCTGAAACACTTAGAAAATACAACATCATGGGTGATCAAATTTACACAGACGGGAGCAAAATTGAGGGTAAAGTCGGAGCAGCGTTATCCTGTTGGAATAATAGCACTGAGACTAAAGTCAAGAAATTTAAGTTAGAACCGTTCTGCACCGTCTTTCAGGCTGAACTGTATGCAATTTACAGGCGACAAAATTTGCACTGGAACACGAGGCAACAACAACTCACGTGTTCAGCGACTCAGATCAGCTCTGAACTGATTCGTAATCGAAACTCATATCATCCCTAGTTATAGCCATTAAGAAAACATCATGCTCGTTAAGGAACAGGATAAAACTATCCGCCTGTTTTGGATTAGGCCCACGGGAAGTTATGGGTAATGAGCGAGCTGATCAACTAGCGAAAGAGGCTGCGTTATATAAGAAACTGCACCTGATTACGACAAATGCCCCATTTCGTATATAAAACGACAGATTCGACTGGAGTATTGAGAAATGGAAAAACGCTACATGAATTCGGACACCGCTGCGGTAACAAAATGTTTTACCAGATATAGAGGCAGCGTACAGATTATTGTAAAGTTAGAACTTAGCCCAATCTTAATACAGGTACTTACCGGTCACGGTGGGTTCTCAAGCTATCTTTATAGGTTCAAATGTAAAACCCCAGAATGTGTTTGTGACAGTCAAAAGAAGAAAGTGTAGAACATTTATTATTAGAATGTCCAAATACTTAGAAGAAAGGTTTGTTAGAAGTAGTTACAAATATGCAACTTAGACAAGAAAATATTAGTAAATTGTTAGCATGTAAGAAGAGAAATAGGTTTATAGCATACTGTATAGATATAGCAAAAGATGTAATAAATATAAATAAGACTAAGTAAGAAGTATGATATATATCATATATATTTAGAATATACTAACTAAATATTGATGTAAAATTAACAGATAAAATTGTGTAAAAGTAAAAAGTAATAACAACTATAAGCATAATTGTTGCACATACACTAAACTAATAAAAAAAAACAAAGCAGACAACACACACACAAAATAATAAAAAACACAAACACAGGAAATTGTAAAGATAATTACGATCTTCCCACCATCCAACAGAACAAGGGCAGAAAAAAAAAAAAGTCGTCGAAGCCCGTACATAGTTGAGGAAAGTCTCCGACCTGTGTTGGAGGACACCTTAGCGGTGCACACAAGAAAAAAAAAACCTAACCTAACCTAACCTTTTTTTTTTTTTGCGGGGGGAAATCCTCATGGTCTACCTCCGCCTGAGGAAAGGCGGAGGGGCGTACCGGACTCTTACCGGCTAAAACCACCCCGGTGTCTCTCACGTGCGCGGGGCCGCGGGAATCCAAATTCTTCCGCAGCCCCACACTAGTGCTGGCCCGGTCTGTCCGCCCCGTCTCTGCATGGGGGTAGTGAGGTTCGATCACCCCGTGCATCGCCTCAGAGGCGCGCGCGCCGACACCCGCTCGCGCTCCGCCTCGGGTCCATCGAAGGGGGCGGGACTTCAGTCCTCGCCCTGGACCCATCTATGGGGCCGGAAGAGCGCTTAGTAGCGCCTGCTTTCGCGGCCCCAGCGGGATCCGGCCCTGGCTCCGCCGCCAACAAGTTTCGGCCGCGGAGGGTAGAGAACGGCGCCCGCAATACCGACACTCCTCTCCCCGCGGCTCCCACCACCACCGCATCAACGGTGCGGCCCGTCTGAGTCGCGGAGGATAGGCGAGTGGCGCATCGCCATACCAACACCTCTTCCTCCGCGACTCCACTTCGGCTGCAGCGGTAAGGGGAGCGGACCAACCTCCCAGCAGCCCACCGACACACATCCGAAGTGGCTCGCCGAGCCCACACGGAGTGGCCACCTCGGGCCGGCCCTACACCCGGGCCAGCCAAGGTTCTCTTTGTTCACCGCGGGTGACCAAGCCACGGCTACAAGCGCCCCGCCACGACAAGGCGGGAACCCGCTGGGGAACCTTTTTTTTTTTCGGGAAATCCTCATGGACTACCTCCGCCTGGGGAAAGGCGGAGGGGCGCGGACTCTACCGGCTAAACCACCCCGGTGTCTCCTCGCACGTGCGCGCGGGGCCGCGGGAACCTTCCCGCAGCCCCACACTAGTGCTGGCCCGGTCTGTCCGGGCCTCGTCTCCCTGCACGGGTAGTGAGGTGTCTGACCACCCTGCACATCGCCCCAGAGGCGCGCGCCGACACCCGCTCGCGCCTCCCACCTCGGGTCCATCGAGAGGGGGCGGGACTTCCCAAGTCCCTCGCCCTGGACCCATTCATGGGGGCCGGAAAGGGCGTTGTCTGCCCTTCCTGCACTCAGTGCGCCTTCTGCGGCCGGGGAAGGAGTCGAGATCTCCCTTTCCCTGTTCCGCAGTTTCCTTCTGCGACATCACGTCTCGCAGAAGGACACCACTGCGTCCACGACTCTGCGCCACCGACCATCTTCCGCACTAAGGCCGGCAGCGACAGATCGCCTCCACTTCATTTGTGAGGACACGGCGCTGCTCCTCCCAAGCTGCACACTGGCGAGCGTGTGTTGCGCCGTGTCCTCCTGCAATGGACGCAGTGGTTCGGGGGAACCTAACCTAACCTAACCCAACCTTTTTTGGGGAAATCTGGGACTACCTCCGCCTGGGGAAAGGCGGAGGGGCGTGCCGGACTCTTACCGGCTAAAACCACCGGTTCAACTACCCCGTGCATCGCCTCAGAGGCGCGCGCCGACACCCGCACGCGCCTTCGCCTGGGGCAATCGAAGAGGGGCGGATTTCAAGTCCTCGCCCTGACCCATTCATGGGGGCCGGAAAAGGGCGTTGTCCGCCCTTCTACTGCGCTCGGTGCGCCTTCTGCGGCCGGGGAAGCCGCCGACCATCTTCCGCACTAAGGCCGGCAGCGACAGATCGCTTCCTACTTTATTTGTGAGGACACGGCGCTGCTCCTCCCAAGCTGCACACTCGGCGAGCGTGTTGCGCCGTGTCCCCTGCAATGGACGCAGTGGTGGCACCGAGCGTCCGGCTTCCTGTCTATGCGGCACAGGTACTTGCCGAAGCAGCCGTGCCCCGACAGTACTTGCGTCACCCTAAATGACAGGGAGCCGTGCCTTCTCCCGAGCCAGTCGTCGAGTACTGGCCGGATCGCCTCGACGGTAGCGAGGCCGGCGGTAGGCGCAGAAGCCTTTGCCGCCATTCCGCCACCAAGACCTGACGGAGCTCCTCCGGCGCAGCGCGATCTGCCGCCGCACCGGCCTCGAGCCCGTGCTCATGCCTTCCTCGCGCCATCGATATAATGACGCGAGTACTTTCGCCTCTAAGTCCTAGGGCGGGATCCGGCCAGACGCAAGCCGCCCTCGTAGGAAATCGTGCGATACCCGGACGACTCTGACGGCCATCGCCCTTGCGGTTTACGCAGAATGACGAGAGTGCTGGCCGTCATGTCCATCGCTCAACAGGCCCTACAGGCCATGGACCGCACGATTCCCACGCAACCGCCTACAGGCGGCGCTCGGGCCCCAAGTTGGGAAGCAACGTTGAAAGCGCGCCCGCTGCACCCATCAACTTGGGCGCCAGCCGCCGGAAGTGGGGTCCGAATTCATCGGCGTCGAGCACCAATCCCAGATACTTCATGGTGGACTCGACAGCTATCCGGGCCCCGCTGACCACGATGTGTGATCCTGAGGCGGCGCGCGTCGAGGCCATGGAACTCGATGGCCTGACTTGTTTAGGCCACCTCCAGGCCCAGGCGCCGGATGGTTCACCACTTGTGACACCGCAACCGTGGCAACCAACGCTGCCTCCCTGTGAGCTCCCGGCAGTGACAAGCGTGTCGTCTGTACACGTCAAGTCGGCGCCCGACGGGAGTTCATCTCGTCAACCAGTCAGCCGATGTTCCACAGGAGCGGTCCCAAGACCGATCCCTGCGGAACACCGCACGACATGAAGCGCCGACCAGCGCCGTCACGTCCCCGATATGTAAAAATTAATGCTATCCAGTCAAGTGTTAGATATGTCAGATAGACTCAACCTTATGGAACAACATTCTCGTGAAACGAACATAGAAATCAATGGCGTTCCGGAAAATAAGTCCAAAAATTTACTGTCCCTAGCGAAACAACTTTGTTCTACTATCTCCGTCCCTTTTATGGATGCTGAAGTTCTATCAGGAGCTAGAGTTAGAAAAATGAATTATAATAATGACCGTTCTATCATAATTAAGTTGCAGTCCGTAAAGAAACGTGACGAAATTTTGGCGGCGGTTTCTAGTTTCAATAAGAAAAACACGATGAACAAACTTAATTTTCCTCATTTGGATATGGTGGCAACAATCGCCTGTATACGTTTCTAAACATTTATCCCTCATAACAAAAAACCTACATGCTAGCACCAGAAACATTGCACGTGAAAAGGGTTATAAATATGTTTGGATCCGTAATGGTCGTATTTTAAAGCGAAAGAGGATCATACCTCAAGGAAACAAATAAAATGTTATGACTCTCTGAAAAACTTGTAACTACAAAATTTGATATGCCATATTACTAAGACCGTAACTATCTAATTAAAATTCAATATATGTATACTATCAAAATTTCAGAGGTCTCAAAACTAGAACAGACATCATTAAGCTGTCTTCACTGGTTGCCAATTATGATATAATAGTGGGAACTGAAACATGGCTTGACGACACAATATTGGACGGTGAACTATTCGGCGCAAGCTTCAATATTTATGGACGTGATACCCGTCTCGTTGGCAAGCGAGGCGGAGGTGTCCTGGCAGCAGTATCGAAGAAACTGTGCTCTAAAAGAGTTAACCACTTTGAGAGCTGTTATGAAGACTTGTGGGTTTCGGTGAGAGTGAATATTAACAGTAAACCTGTGGACTGTTTTTTTGTGTAGTATACTTACCACCTCCGGTAACTAATAGTTCATTGGAAGGTTTTCGTGACAACTGCAATATTGTAATGCAATCATGTAGTAACGACATAATAATATTGGGCGATTTTAATTTAAATTTCACTGGGAGGTAGAGCAGATGACGTCCTCAGTGATCTTACTTATTTTTTCGAAATTTTAAAAATATTGGTCTTGAACCAAATAGCAATAAATGTGAAATATTTTTTCCAATAATTTATCTGCTTCCTCACAGAGACACTTTAATTCAAAATTTCAATCATATTTCTCCAGGAATAAAACTGTCTATACGGAATCACTATACCAAGGTGCCCCGTTGTTTTTCGATAGTATTAAACCTGTTTTAAAACAAAATTTGATCAGTTTTTAAACCACGTTGATAAATTGTATAAATTAAGCCCCACATTGCGCTTACTATCTTAAAATATTGTCTCCTTGTACCTAGATTTCATACTTACTCCGCTCGAGTCCAGTCTGAAATGTTCGGATATTTTAAAAGATATTGATAATAATCTTAAAATAGCTATAGAAAAAATTCTAAATTTAACTTTAAATACAACAGCCTGGACTCAAGCTACTTTACCTATAAAATTTGGTGGTATTGGTGTGAGAAATCTTTCTAGCGTTGCATTGCCTGCTTTCCTTGCTTCCATAGTGTCAGTAATTTATGTAACATAATTTCTAAATTATAAAGTAGACCTGTGCTTTGCTACGGAGGCAGGGCAGATATGGCAAACGCTCTGTCCCGGCGAAAATATTCCATTGCAAGTTAACCAACAAAAACAGTGGGATATTCCGTTGGTACAGAGGGTGCAGAAAGATTTGTTTCATAATTTCCATAGTGACCAAGATAAGGCACGCCTCTAGCTGTTTCTGACTAAGGAATCTAGTCACTGGTTACAGATTTTACCATCAAGCAATCTCGGCACATTACTTGATGGGGAAAGCTTGCGCATCGCTGTAGGAATCTGACTAGGAGCGGCGATTTGTCAACCCCATCAGTGCCCCTGTGGCAGCAGCGTTGACAGTTTGGGCTCCACGGACTCTTGTAAGAAAAGTGCTGGTAGGTTTCTGGCACGGTTCTTTAAACGATGTCATCCGAAGGACTCTTGTCTCTATAAATGTTCCCTCGGTTTGTTGTGGAATATTTAGAGACGATGGCAGGAGACCCGACGGTATGACATTGATCCCTGGGAGAGAGGTAAAGCCTAGTGTGGGATGCTACTTGCGTAGACACTTTGGCGGCCCTCATCTCAGGGGTACCTCGTTCAGAGCCGGAGCGACATCAGAGGCAGTTGAACTGAGTAAGTGGCGCAAATATGAGTCTCTGAGAGATGACTACATATTTGTGCCATTTGCTGTAGAGACTATCGGTCCGTGGGGTCCACGTGCGATGAAGTTCTTAAAGGAACTCCATCCGCGCTGGTTGTTGCTGCTGGATAAGAGGGCTGGCTTTTTCGCTCAAAGGCTAAGTATAGCCATTCAGCGGGAAACGCAGCCAGCGTTCTTGGCACGATACCGCGTGGAGTAGGACTGTTTGATAATTAAATTACTAGTTTTAGTTTTTTTTTTTTAATTATAGTTTTTAATATTGTATATAATAAAATATTATATAATTTATGTAATATATTTTCTCAAATCAATATAAATAAAATTTAAATTTTATAGACTGGATTACCGATGTTACCAATTCTGTAAGCAAGTTAACCCCTAGCAATTATTACTGTAATATGGGTTATCAGTTCATTGATTTTTTGTCTTTAAATAATTTATCACAATTTAATGCTGTAAAAAAAACTAATAACAGAACCCTTGACCTTGTTTTAAGTAATCCTAAGGATATAAATGTTGCCGAATGTCCATGTCCAACAAGTAAAATTGATCGTCATCATCCTGCTTTAGAGGTAAATGTGAATATGTCAGTACCGCATTTGTTGAATAGTAAATTGCTACTCACAACTTTAAAAAAGATTATACAAAAGTAAATTCCAGGTTAAGTAAAGTTGATTGGGGTTTCGAATTTAATGATTGTCAAGAGGTCGATGTCATGGTATCTAGGTTCTACAAAATACTTTATTCCATTATTGAATATATGGAATAAATAATAATGGATATTGATGAAACTGTACCCAAAACGAAGCCACGTAATTTAAAGTTCCCTCTTTGGTTCACGCCAAACTTAATTAAACTGATAAAAGAAAAAGAAAAGATCCGAATAAGGCACAAAATTTATAAAAATCCAAGAAACACACTAGAACTTAAGCTCTTAAAATACCGGGTTAAGTCGTTGGCTTCTAAGAGCTATTTAGATTATATACGTGATACCGAAAAATCCATTCAGTCAAATCCTAAAAAGTTTTGGTCGTTCGTCCGTCATCGTAAATCCTGCGATTCTAGTTTTCCAAAAGAAATGTACCTAGACGATTTATCCGCTAATAGTGGCGAGGGGATATGTAAAAGGTTACATATCATATATGTAATCTTTTTGCTCAACATTTTTCATCTGTGTTCTCCCAACCCCAGTGTACTTCAGCTCCTATATTGTCCGATGTATATCCACAAAGCTCTCTACATGATACAGAAATAACAGAACGTCAAATCCTAAGTATACTCAAGTCACTAGATATTTACAAAGGAGCGGGCCCTGACGGCATTCCTCCTTTTTTCATCTTTTTTGAACATCCTGCTGGATTCCTTGCTTCAAGAAGCAGAGACCTGGAATGTACACGTCTAGGCTTATACTGACGATATTATATTAATAGAGACCGGGAAGTCAGCATCAATAATAGAAAACAAAATCAACACAGCGCTAAATCGAATATCTAATTGGGGCTTCTCTAAAAAAATGAGCTTCGCGGCTCATAAAACGCAAGCTATCCTTATAACAAAGAAATATAAATATGAGATGCCTAACTTAAAGCTTAATGATATGTACATCGATAACATCGATGATCTAATCTTAACTTGACTTCATCATTACAGCCCTTCACAAGTCCACTGCTGAACATAGGCCTCCCCCACGGAATGCCACAAAGCACGGTCCCGAGCCACCTGCATCCATTGACTTCCTGCATGTCTTACCAGGTCGTCACTCCATCTAGTGGGGGGACGCCCTACACTTCGCCTGCCGGTACGAGGCTGCCACTCGAGAACCTTTCTTCCCCAACGGTTGTCGGTTCTTCGAACTATATGGCCGGCCCATTGCCACTTCAGCTTACTAATCCTTTGGGCTATGTCGGTTACTCTGGTTCTACTGCGGATATCCTCATTTCTAAGTTTATCACGAAGAGAAAACCCGAGCATAGCCCTCTCCATAGCTCGCTGAGCGACCTTGAGCTTCCTCATACGGCCAGTAGTGAAGGACCACGTCTCAGTACCATATGTCATCACTGGCAACACGCACTGGTTGTACAATTTAGTTTTGAGGTTTTGAGGTATGCCTGACGAGAAGATGGGTCGTAATCTCCCGAACGCTGCCCAGCCGAGTTGAATCCGTCGATTGACCTCTCGGTCGAAGTTGGACTTACCTTTTTTTTTTTTTTTTTTTTTCGGGGAAATCCTCGCGGACTACCTCCGCCTGGGGAAAGGTGGAGGGCGTGCCGGACCTTACCGGCTAAAACCACCCCGGTGTCTCCATCGCACGTGCGCAGGGCCGGGAATCCAAATTCTTCCGCAGCCCCACACTAGTGCTGGCCCGGTCTGTCCGGCTCTGTCTCCCGCACGGGGTAGTGAGGTGTTCGACTACCCCGTGCATCGCCTCAGAGGCGCGCCGACACCCGCTTGCGCCTCCGCCTCGGGTCCATTGAAGAGGGTGGGGACTCCCAAGTCCCTCGCCCTGGACCCATCTCATGGGGCCGGAAAAGGGCGTTGTCCGCCCTCCTGCGCCTTCGGTGCGCCTTCTGCGGCAAAGGGAGTCGAGATCTCCTTCTCCTGTTCCGCAGTTTCCTTCTGCGACATCACGTCCTCGCAGAAGGACACCACCGCGTCCCACGACTCTGCGCTACCGACCATCTTCCGCACTAAGGCCGGCAGCGACAGATCGCTTCCTACTTCATTTGTGAGGACACGGCGCTGCTCCTCCCAAGCTGCACACTCGGCGAGCGTGTGTTGCGCCGTCCTCCCCACAATGGACGCAGTGGTGGCACTGAGCGTCCGGCTCCCTGTCTATGCGGCACAGGTACTTGCCGAAGCAGCCGTGCCCGACAGCACCTGCGTCACCCTAAACGACAGGGAGCCGTGCCTCCCGAGCCAGTCGTCGAGTACTGGCCGGATCGCCTCGACGGTAGCGAGGCCGGCGGTAGGGCGCAGCCTTTCTTGCCGCCATTCCGCCACCAAGACCTGACGGAGCTCCTCGGCGCAGCGCGATCTGCCGCCGCACCGGCCTCGAGCCCGTGCCAGCTCTTCCTCGCGCCATCGATATAATGACGCGAGTACTTTCGCCCTAAGTCCCAGGGCGGGATCCGGCCAGGACGCAAGCCGCCTCGTAGGAAATCGTGCGATACCGCGGACGACTGACGGCCATCGCCCTTTGCGGTTTACGCAGCATGGCGAGAGTGCTGGCCGTCATGTCCATCGCCCACAGGGCCCACGGGCAGGGCATGGACCGCACGATTCCCACGTACAACCGCCCACAGGCGGCACCTCGGCCCCCAGGTTGGGAAGCAACGTTGAAAGCGCGCCCTGCACCCATCAATTGGGCACCAGCCGCCGGAAGTGGGGTCCGAATTCCCATCGGCTGTCGAGCACCAATCCCAGATACTTCATGGTGGACTCGACAGCTATCCGGGCCCCGCTGACCACGATGTGATCCCGGAGGCGGCGCGTCGAGGCCATGGAACTCGATGGCTCTGACTTGTTTAGGGGGCCTCCAGGCTCAGGCGCCGGATGCGGTTCACCACTTGTGACACCGCAGCCGTGGCAACCAACGCTGCCTCCTGTGCGAGCTCCCCGGCAGTGACAAGCGTGTCGTCTGCATAACACGTCAAGTCGGCGCCCGACGGAGTTCACCTCTCAGCACCCAGTCGTAGCCGATGTTCCACAGGAGCGGTCCCAAGACCGATCCCTGCGGAACACCTGCACGACATGACGCGCCGACCAGCGCCGTCACGTCCCTGATACGTAACGCATCTCTCTCAAGGTAAGCCCCTATTGTGCGGCGTGGTAGGGAGGCACGCGATGGTAATTCAGCGCCTCCCGAATACAACTCCAGGGTAGGTGTTGAAGGCGTTGGAGATGTCTAAAGACACCGCCAGCACCACCCCACCCGGGATACTGTCTCTCCGCCAGGGCCTCACGCGCGTAATAGCGTCTATGGTGGAGCGCCCGCGACGAAAACCAAATTGGTTCTCGTCCAGGTCCGGCCCTCTGCACAAGTGGCTGACGAGGCGATCTGCGATGATACGCTCAAAAGTTTGCCCGCCTCGTCAAGCAGCACTATGGGCGGTACGCGGACGGTGAGTCCGTGGGGCGCCCCTCCTTCCTGAGCAGGACCAACCTCCTCCTTCCACACACTGAAGCTGACCCTGCTGGAGACATGCCGTGAAGAGCCCCTCAACTGGGGCTCTAGCTCCTTCAGAGCCAGGACGAGAGCTCGACCAGGAACCCGTCGGGTCCGGGCGCTGTGTTCAGCCCGGAGTCGCGACACGGCTGCTCTCGTCTCTGCTTGCGTCACCGGGACATCGGTGCTCTCCTCTTCTGGAGAGTCTGTGGCTGAGGGCGAAGCCATCGCCGGGGAACGTGTCCCACTCTTCGACTGGGCAGAGACGTCGAACCGGATATATCGATGGTCCGACAGTGTCTCCACCTCTACGGCGACACGCCAGTCGCGGACTCGGCTGGCGACAGAGGGCTAGCGAGCGAGACGTCCACTATCGACCCGCCCCGCTGCCGCACGCACGTGTATTCCGAACCCTGATTCAGGACGACCAGACCAGTCGTCACCGTCCACTCTCCAGCACCTCGCCCTGAGGGGGTGACCGGAGATCCCACGCCGATGACTTGGCGTTGAGATTCCGAGCACCAGAACAGGACGAGGGTGATAGCGGCCTACGACGGCCCCAACTCGACAAGGAAATCCTCAAAGTCGGCGAGACTCTTGTTGGGGAGAAATACGCCCCACAATAACGATGCCGCCCGAGGCGCAGCAACCCAGCCGCGGCCCCGAGACGGGTCGATCAGAGTCTCGTTAATAATGGCCACCAAACCTCAGCGCATCCCAACCAGTTGTCACGGGCGGAATGAAGTACGGTTCGGCGACCACAGCCACGTGAATCGACCACTCTGCCATGCTCTGGAGTAGGAGATCCTGAGCCTGGCACAGTGGTTGATATTGCCCTGGAGAAAATGGAATTGTGCCGTTACTGGCATTCCATTCCTCGGCAACGGTCCTGGGCCGGAGTCGGCCGCGGAGCTGCTAGCCTGCGGGCAGCGAGGTTAACCCGGCAGGCTTAGTGCTCCTCTTCTTTCTCTTTTTCTTGGCCTTGCTGGCAGGCGCCCCACAGGCCCCTCCGCCTACTCTGTGCTCCGCTGGCCTTCCCGCAGCAGAACAAAGGCTGCAGTTAAGCGCCGCGGTGCACAGGGCCGCCTTGTGGCCAGGCTGGCCGCAGCGATAACAGAGGTCACTACGGTCAACCTCGGCGGTGCACTTCGCCCGGACGTGCCCTTTTCCAGGCACCGGAAGCACCGCAAAGGCCGGGGCTGTAGTTTGGTCCTTGCCGCCACCCAGCCTACCAGCAATCTGCCGCTATCGGCGATCTTCTTCGCCGACGCTACAGGGCACCGAACCCAGACCGCGCCGAGTCCGGTGGCGTCGGTGCGTATATCGCCAGCCCGCACCTTGTCCGGCGGACACTCCGCTTCTGGCAACGGCCGCCACTACCTCCTCAGAGGTCACCGAGTCGTCCAGGCCAGCAATCCGCACCTCTGCGGTTTCATTGGTTGGAGACCCGGACGTCCTCAGGGTTGAGGACCTCCTCATCTTGGCGGCCAGTGCATCCGCCTTTCGGCACTGCCGCTCACAGTACCAGCCACCTCGAACAGCCGCGCACCCGTGACAGCCTGCTTGAGGGTGACGGACTGAAGGCCAAGATCTGATAATTTGATCTTGGCCTGGCCTCGGCGATGACCGACTGGTACGTCACGCCACGCTCCAGCTCCGGGCTGCAACGTTAGAGTCACAGCATTGGACCGCGGAACATGCACAGTCGGTCTCTTGCGACCGCCTGGCAGTCCGCCGCGCAGGTTTAGGAGCCGTCTTTGCGGTTCCACCGGCGCATGCAGCTGCTGCGGCCTTCTTGGCGGCTTTGCGGGTTTTCTTGCGGCCCACGACTTTCGCCCAGGTCTCACCCTTAGACCTGGCAGTCGTGGGCTGGTCGCTCGGAGGGGCCCCTCCGCGGGCTTTTGTTACCCTCCGCGGGCTTCCCTTTGAGAGACGCAAGTCTCGGCGGCTCCTCAGTCCTCCGCGTGTCAGCCGCTAAAGGCGGACGGAGGATTTCCGCCGAGACGCCGAGAAATTGCCTCCAGCCGAGCGTTAACCATGCTCCCGCACTGGAGCATGCAGAGCCGGACAATGCGCTCGACCCTTCGTCGGTACGAGGGCTTGCCGGTCGCGGTGCGGGAGTCGGGCCACCACAGGTGCGGCATCGGTGGACGTGCGTCGCTGTTGCTGCTCGCTTAGCGCAGCGACTTGCCGCCGGAGGTCCTCCAGGTCATTTCTGGAGGCGGCTGTTTTTCTCTCCTGCAGCTTTGCGACCTCGTCAGAGGCCGTCCTGTTGAGGAGGATGCCAACCGCCTCCCTGATATCAGCGGCAGCCTCTTTAAGCCACGGTGAACGTCCTTTCAGGCTGCCGGACTTGGTGGCAACCTTCAGGACTAAGTCCACCCCATCTAGGCCAGCTGGCTCAAGGCCACCGCAGATGGCCTCCCCTCCGCTGCAAGAGCAGCTCGTCGCTCGCGAGCGCGTCGGGCCATTTCCGATACTTCGTCGGCCGCGACGGTTTTGCGTTCCTCTTGGCGGCGTTGAGCTCCGCCTTTGAGCCCCAGCGAGGCACAGCCACCGCCATCGCCAGGGTCCCAGTGAACCCCATGTCACTTTCGCTTCACTAGCCGCCGAGGTATTGGAGCACACGAACCGTCCGTGCTTATCCCTCCGCGGCTGCGAAGCACTCGCCCCTCTCGATGCCTGTCGACCCTTCCCCGAAGTCGGCAACTTGGGGGCCGGCAGGCCTTCCTCATCTGAAGATCGGCACACTGGACGTTTCCTAGCGGAAGATGTCCCACGACCGATTTCCACCGCTTCCAGTATCCGATCCAGCCTTTTTTTCAACCTCCTACTGTTTTTAGGTATTTATTTATTTTTCCATTCTTATCCCACGAGTGTGGAGGAAATAAAAAGTCCATCCGGGCAGCGCCTCCTTTGCCCGGATAAGCCTATGCGTAACCCGTCAAGGGTGTCGGCCGGTACCCCGACGGGGGCAACGCTAACGACTGAACATTTACCCATCAGCCATGCAGCCTCACGGCGTGCCACGCTTGAGCTTCGGGTGATTTTTAAAGAGGTTATCATCCTCGCGACTCCAGGCGGTTGTTAAGAGCCCTCGGCCCCTTAGGCGCCGCGAGACGTGATCCACGACACGCCAGAGGGATTCCGAGGTTCGAACGGTGGCAGAGTTGATACGGGTTCTTCCCATGCCTGCCCAGAGTCCGGGTGAGGGAACACTGAGCCCATTCAGTTTCCTTTTAACAGGGTGTGGTCCTGAAAATCCCGCGATTACGGGTTGCCCGGCGTCGGCAAAAGCCGAGTGCACCTGGCACCTCACCGCGCATGTCACATTCTCTGTTCCTCTCAACGGAGAGGATACAGGAAGCAACTAGTAGGCCCTCCATCATCTAAACAAGCCCTCACTCAGCCAGTTTTGGTCCGCGACGGTTTCCCGCTACCACCCATATCTGAGTGGCGTTCCTCATCCGCCACCTGGGGACGCCCGATGGGAGCTCTGGCAACCCACACGGGAGCTCTGGCAACTCCACACGGGAAGTTGGACTTACCTAGTCGGACTATTTGTCCCAGGTAAACATATTCGTCAACAACTCGAGCTTAGTGCTCCCAACAACTACTGCAGGGTGTGACATGGACATTAAATGCGATTTTGTTTTGTCCATGTTCATCTTGAGACCTATCCGTTGGGAGACACTATTGAGGTCATTGAGCATAGTGCTTAGGTCCTCCAGCGATTCTGCCATAAGGACTATATCGTCGGCAAATCGAAGGTGAGTGATGTACTCGCCATTGACGTTAATACCGTATCCTTTCCAGTCAAGTAGCGAAAACGTCTTCCAATGCAGCGGTGAAGAGTTTCGGGGATATTACGTCACCCTGTCTTACACCTCTCTGCAGTTGGATGGGTTTCGTACTCTGGTTCTGTACTCGGATAGCCATCGTACCCTACTGTACAAACACTTCAGCACCTCGATATACCGACAGTCCACTTGGCACCGCTGAAGGACTGCAGCACCAAATTTCGACGGAATCGAGCTTTCTCATAGTCCACATACGCCAGACATAGTGGCAAATTACTCCTCGGACTTCTGCAATTTGCCGAAAGTGTGGTCTATGGTGCTAAAAACTTTTCGGAACCCGGCTTGTTCGGGAGGCTGGAAGTCGTCGAGTTTGCATGCGAGACGATTCGTGTGACTCTCGAAAACAGCATGTAGACGCGGCTCAGAAGGAAATCGGTCTGTAGTTCTTCAAAGGCGTTGTCGCCTTTCTTAAAGAACAAGACCACCGCACTTCTGCTCCACGCCTCCTGTGTAGTGTCACCATGGAGGACGGAGTTAAAGAGCTTCTGAAGGACCTCAAGTACCGATTTTCCACCCGCTTTCAGAAGCTCCGCTTTAATTCCATCCTCGCCTAGGTCCTTGCCATTTTTAAGGTGCTGGAGAGCCATTCTAATCTCGCTCAGACTGACTTCCGGGGTATCATCGGAATAGTGTCGGATAAGACTTGCTCTTAAATCGTTACTCACACTTGCGTGTGGCTCCAACGATGATGTGTACAGCTGCCCATAGAACCTCTCAATCTCACTCAAAATCTCAGTGTCCCAGGAAACGCTGCCACACTCGGTCTTCAGCTTCGGCAGTTGGCTCTTTCTGGCAGACAGATCTCTAGCAAAGACTTTGGAGCCCTGGTTCCGCTCGATCGCTTCTTCAATACGAGCAGTATTAAAGTTGCGTAAGTCCCGCCGCATGCGTTTGGAGATCTGTCGGTTCAGTTGCCTGTATGCTATCAAATCTACTGAAGATTGCAGCGTCATTTCCCGTCTAACAGCCATGAGATTAAGAGTGTGATCGGAGAGTTTTTGTGTTCTTCTGCGGCGGGTCTTACAAAATTTAGCTCCGACTGCATGGACAGTTTCCACGAGCTTGTCATTCATATCGTCCACTGCATTGCAATCTTCTAGGCACTGAAAACGGTTTTGTAACTCGAGCTGAAAGGTTTCGGGACTTTGGATTAGAGCACGAGGGGGACGGAGCGTTGACTTCATTAGACGACTAAAGGTCATAGCACACTTAAACGACTCTGCTCCAACACCGCTCCCACCCAACACCGCCCTAAACTAAGACGACTGCTCACAGTCCACGCGGTGACAGCTAGCAGGCACCCAGCAGTCCACGCGGCAACAGCTAGCAGACGGCCAGCTATCCACCCGCCGATCGCTCTCGCTTTTCGCGATAGCCACAGTTCGCGATCGGTTTCCATTAAAGCAACTCGTATTTTTTACTATGTCCCGATTCACAACGCACGAACTAGCAATTATTGCTATTGCGCTTGGGATGAAGAGAGCGCAAAACTAACAGGCGAAGATTTTGGGTGCATAAAATGCTGAAAGCAAGACATGCAGAAGGAGAATTTTGGCAGATCCAGAGACACCTATTAGATGACGAAGAAAAATTCTACATTTACTTTCATATGGATCGGTACTTATTTGACTACATATTATCATTTATTGAAAAAGACATAACAAAGAAGAATACAAAATTCAGACAAGCAATAACACTAATAGAAAAAATTGCCGTCACGTTAAGGTAAGTGAAAGAGAAACTTTTCTTGTAAATTTGTACACATTTATTTGAAAAAAAAAAATAGTACCAATCAGTCTCTAATTTCCATTACTTATCATCAGTGATCGGAATAGGGTGAGTATATTTACCTACAGTTTATGGAACAGAGACAAAAATCGGAGACTTCCTTATAACAAAAATTTTTTTTACTATTAAATTTACCAGAACTTTAATTACATGAATTTAAACGTCTTATTTATTCAATAAAAACATTTATTGCGTTAATATTCTTCCTACGAGTTTTTTTCACATGGTGCAACATTTTTAATGACTTAAAAAAAGTTTTCAATTCGACTGTTTTTATTGAATTAATAAATGTTTTTATTGAATTAATAAGACGTTTAAATTGACGTAATTAAAGTTCTGTTAAATTTAATAGTAAAATTGTTTAATTATGAAGTCTCCGATTTTTGTCTCTGTTCTACAAACCAGGTAAATATACTCACCCTATTCCGATCACTGCTTATCACTTACAATGTTAACTCAAAATTAATAAGGAAACAGTTTTCTAGCACATTTTAATCTTAGGAATCATTTTTCTGTGTAGCATTAGCCAATTCACTATTCAATATCGGTTCTTCTAAGACTGGAGGATTATTGCCTGAAAGCTGTTCATTGCGGGTATTAAAGTCGGAAGGACCTGCATTATGGAGGTTATAATCCGAAGATCCTATATTGTGGGTGTTACAACCCGAAGGTCCTGTATTGTAGGTGTTATAACCCGAAGGACTTTCGATATCAGTATTGTGTCGTGAAGAACCAGCACAGAAATTAGTTTGTTCCTGGATTTCTTGTAATTCAAATTCAGACACCATGTTGAATATTCTAGATTTCAGAACAGATTGGCTGTAACGATTTAATTTTTTTACTGTTGTTGCAATGCTCGAAAAAAACTTGTCAATCTCGTCATCCTTATTTGTCTCTTTTTCTTTAAGTAAATATTGTAAAAGTTGAGCTGATGCTGAGGTACATTCTTGGGTCCCTTTGAATCGCTTTCTTTTAGGTATGTTCGGAAACAAAGGAGAGTTTGCTGACGTATTTCTTGAAGAAGATTCTGGTCGGTTGGTGATATTAAGTTCTGGGTCATTCGATGACATGGGAGAATCATCGTGATTTGACAACAATTCGTTAACATAAAAATTATCGTCAACCTCACTATCATCTTCCGTTAATGATGAAATTGTTTTTCTTTGTTTCATATGCGGCAACAAAAAAGACATCTCTTCTTCAAATTGCCATTTTTTTGATGAGGTAGCAGCCTGACCACTTTTTGTGCGTTTCTTAACAACTGCCCTTCTATAGCTTTCTCTTAAGTTTGCCCATGTTTTCTTGCACTCTGATTCTGAAAAAGAAAAAAATCGAAGTGAAGAGATGTCTGTGTGCTAAGGTGTGTTTGTTTAGAAATATTAATAGAGAAAGTTTTGTTTCAGATACATGATCGCGGGAAGTTCAGCAAGGACGTTGAGTTCAAGCTTTAGATTAGGCGAATCAACAATCCGATCAATTATACAAGAAGTATGTAACGCAATCATAAACAAATTAATGGGAATTTTCATTCCAACGCCAATTGAAGAGCGGTGGAAAAGTATAGCTCAAGGATTTCAAGACAGATGGAATTTTCCAAATTGCATCGGCGCTATAGATGGGAAGCATGTCAACATCATAGCACCTGCTAATAGTGGTTCGCTGTATTTTAATTATAAAAAGTACTTTTCTGTTGTCCTATTGGCTGTGGTTGATGATAAATATAGATTTATAATAGTTGATATAGGTGCTTTTGGTAGAAATAGTGACGGTGGAATATTTGCATCTTCGAAATTAGCGAGACGTCTTGAAAGTAATTCATTACATATTCCAAACGATAAACCACTACCTGGAAGTAACAGAGATATACCACATGTTTTCATAGGAGATGAGGCGTTTCCTCTAATGAAAAATTTAATGAGGCCATACCCTCGTTGTCGTGGCTTATCTGAGGCACAAACTATATTCAATGAACGTTTATCACGAGCACGCAAAGTTGTGGAAGATGCATTTGGAATATTGTACCAGAAATTTGGCATTTATAATAAAAGTATTAATGTGAACCCGATTCACGTTGACACATTGATACTAGCGACATGTATTTTACATAATATTATGCGAAGTTATGAAATAGAGTATCTAAATCAACATGAGATAAAGAAACCAATACATCACAACGAGAATGGTTTCCTGCAACCAATATTAGAAAACGGAATGAACAGTGCCGAAAATGCTTTTAATATTCGAGACTTGTTTTCATCTTACTTTCAATCTCCTGAAGGTCAAGTTTCATGGCTGCATCAAAATATTTAATAACGAGGAAAAAAGTAAAAGCGACTTTCATCCTTCATTTAAAAAATATATTTTGTTTTATGATAAATAAATATCTTATAGACTACAACAAAAGTTATTATTTCAACATGTAGGTACTTTAGTTTTATCAATTCTTCTCGAGTTATAAGCGGACAGACGGACAGAAAGAGACAGACAGATAAGTATTTCGAAATCAAAATTTTCGGTATCATAATTTTAAGGTTATGGAGCGAAAATGTTAAAAAAAAATCAACCATAAAAAAATACATTTTTACCTCCACCACGTTTTAAATATAGTATGGATTGTACGTAGATAGGTACATACCTGTTGCAGACAACGTTGTAGCAATAGATTTCCATGTTTGATCCTTTTGACAGAATCTTCGTATTTTGCGTCACTGGCATCATACAGATAGGGATATCTTCGCACTTCTTCTATAAGTTTTTCTTTGTTCATAATGGATACGTTCAATACCTGCGAAAACACTCGGAAAGAGATCGAGCGTGCGGATTGCTTGGTAGATACTGACCGACTGAGCGGTGACGGCGCCGACGGCGCGGCGACTGCTTGCAGTGAGCGCCACAGAGTACCTTGGTGAACGCGCGGACACCGCACCGGCCGCTCGTCTACGACGTGCGGCCAGCGAGGCGTCAACTACCGAGCAGTCTGACGGCGGTAAGCTCACTGACAGCGAGCTGTCTGCTAATTTATGATGCTAATGTAAAATATATCTAAAGAGCAATATTTAAAGCCCATATTTAAATTATACTCTTTTTGCCGGGTGGGATCAGAGTCGTGTAAGTGGGCTATGACCTTTAACTTACTTTGATTTTAATGTTGATATTATGATACTCACCGAATGTAGACAAAACTCTAGAAAACAAATCCCCCAAATTAATAATTATGCATCCTTTTTAATCACTAACCATCTTAATCAATGTGATTAAGTAATTGTGTATGTGAGAAATAGTCCTGATATTTAATTTAGCGTAGAGGAGGTAAAACTTAGGGATGCATCATGTTTAAAAATTAAAATTTATAATATTATAGTCATTCTTGGCCTATATCGTTCTCCTTGTAATAATAATGCTGAGAATTTCATAGATTCTCTCAATTTTCATTTAGAAATCGAAAACACATATGAGCGCACAAATAGATTATCTAAACACGTTAACAGTGCATGGAATGCTTCCAGGACATATCCATCTATCAAATCCTCGTCATTGTTCTCAAGTACCCCATTCATTCGCTCCCGAGCAAATATTCAGTCTTCACATCCTCCAAGCCATCAAGCTTTACAAAAGTTCACCGCAGCACTATAATAATGCTTCCTGTTCCTTCAAGCTACTCTCTGCGCTACAGTATTCGGTACGGCTCTGAGCCTTACTGCTCACCTCTGCTTCACGGCACTCTCGCAGATTACTTGCCTTCTTCTCGACTCACCGCAGACTACAAGGCAATTCCCTGGCACTTGCATATTCATCGACATCTAGACTGCACTATCGACCTCCGGTCTGAGCAGGGGGGTGATGTGGCGACGCTGCCGTCGCGCCACAAGCGAAATACATCGAAGCCTAAATCGTGCTATCAAAGTTCCGAATTAAAAACAGTATATATACAATAGTTCCGAACTACCACTCGGAGCGCTCCCCGGGCAGAACACCTTGCCCGGCGGGAGATCTCCCCCTTTCCTTTCATCCGCCACACAAAATACATGCGTGAGTGTCGTGGAACACTCGGTTGGAACGAAGTTCCTTTCGTAGTATGTTATTATTGATAACCGTATCATATTTTTGATTAACAAATACAAATAAATGAATTACTAGCGTTTATCAAAATGAAGCATCATTTAAAATAATATTTCTTTCATGGCAAGGTAAGAAAAAGTGCGAGGGAGATGGATATTATTCCATCTCGCTCGCACTATAGAAAGGGGTCGTGACGGAAAAATCTTACACTTTTTCTCGCCTAGCCCCCATCCGTCAAATTCCTACCGTGCGATAAGGAACTTCGTTCCAAAAAACACTATTTGATCATGAGATGTGATGATTTTAGTGACAATATCGTAAGGGTAATGTCTTATAAGCTAAAAAAACCCCGTTCACGAAGACAGGGCTCAAAAAAAGGTTAAGAACATTAAATCGTCCCTATTCCACTTGTATCAGGTTCACATCAGTCAATTCCTTATTAATTAATCCCTTCCCGCTCGGAAAAACCTCACAATATTTATATAAAATACCAGATACAAGGGCTTCGCTCTGCCACATTTATAAAAATATGGGGGAGGCACACGGCTCCACACACGCCGTGTGCGGTGAGAGCCAACCAACCAACGCGCTCCCCCCGAAGGGGACGTTAAGTTGGGAACTGGACCATAGTCCACAGCAAAATAACTGGCGTACCAGTAAAAGACGGCTTGGACCCTTGGCAGTGCGTAAGCACAAACATCGACCGAAGTCGCGCATGTCAATGCGTGTAAACGCGATACAGAATACGATTAAATCCAGCCACAGTGAATGTACGTCACATGGTTTAGGCAACACGTCGAATAATAGGCACACTGGCCATTAAAAGCCCTCCGTAAGCGTCACCACCTGCCAGACCGTCGTTCCTGCAGACGTGATGTAAGTGTAAGGCATTACCACCAATTGCATGAGCAGCATGGCTACTAGCCGCAGAACGTGTCATGAGTCAATAGTATATAGTCTCAAAGGAATGGGGTCCCAAGTTGCGCGGCTTTCAGCCGCAGCCTTGAGAACCTCCTCAGATTCTCCCTCCAGCTACCACCCGCATGAGGTCGACACCTATGATCCTCCACTCAATACAACGGCAGATATAGCCAAAAGGCAGTTATGAGATAATAATAATAATTCGCCATCAGAAAGGGTTTGTGTCACTGACGTTGACTATAATATGCATTTTTCGATCATTTTTGTCTCACCCACTAACAAGTTGCCTTCAATCATTCAAAGGTGGGAAATTTTACAGAGATATATTATTATGTTGTTATATAAAACATCATGGAGGTCAGACAGTCTGCAGCCCCGTAATGAAGGGACCCGACTTGGGCAAGGCTACTTAGGTCACTACCTAGTTAAACCAAGACGTAGAGAGCGCCATTGAGAATAACGACCCGCCAATAACCATCGCAGAGACGCAATGCTTTCAGTCCACAGTAGAACGTGGACCTCTCTCATAGTTCAGAGAGTTGTCTCACACGCTAGGCTTATCATGATAATCACTACATCATACAACTTCACCGGTTAAGTTAGACATTTCACATTTTACTAGAGAGTTTTATCGTCATCTATTAAATGCTGTACACCCACTGGACAAGTTTGTGCGTTGGATCGCCACAACATGATAAATTCACTATTATTAAATTTAATGTGATAGTAAAATAAAATGTAAAGAAAAATTTGGTTTTATAAGTTGCCAGACCTATATGGTAATCGCTTCACAAAATATATGGACAGCAATTCAGAGCATGTCTCATTCATTTTTATCTGAATCGGTTCTGATTTAGAATAATTATAATAAATAACATCATGTAATATGGCAAAAATATAGCGGAATAAGCACAACATGCTGTCCACAAGTAGCTCAGGAACGGAGCGCTTGTCTTTAATTTCATGCGTAGCTACATGAACAAGCTGAGTTTAATCATCGGCGACATCACAGTAAGTAGTTTGTCAAGCAAGCCAAATAAATAATAATTTTCACATGAAATTTATATTTTATCCCCTATTAAATCGAATAGAATATATATATACTAGTCACAAAAATATAAAAAAATATAAATTTTTGGGTGATTTTAAACAAGCTGTAACTCCGGGGAAAATTATCGTACAGCAAAAAAAAAAGCAGATTGTAGTTCCAAGTTTCTAGTTTTCAGATCCGGTCATGATTTTTTTTTATCGCGTTTGGTTTTGGAGCGAAAAAAGAGCCGTGGTAGCTCAGATGGTTAGCGCTCGCTGTAAATTTCACAGTATGCGAGCAAACCGGGTTCGATCCCAGCCGGCACCAATGATATTGTTAATTGCAATTTTAAGTGCTGATTTATCACGTACTCGGCGGTGAAGGAAAACATCGTAAGGAAACCTGCATGTCTGAGAAATAAGAAAAAAAATATTTCGAAGACATGTGAAGTTCGCCAACACGCATTGGGGCAGCGCGGCGGACACTTTCTTGCCCTAAAACCCTTTCAGAAATGAGGGGAGGCCTGTGCCCAACAGTGGGACGTATATAGGCTGTAACTTTTAAACTTTTTAAAAAAGGTCTACGGGCTTCAAATTTTTTTTAATTATTTCACTTAAAAGCTTTAATAGGAAATTTAATGCCCTTTAATTTGACGTAATCAAAAAGCCTGTACAATGATTGTCGGGCTTTGAGGGGGATATGAGATGGTTACGAGATGAGAGGGCTACGAGAGGCCTTAATTTTATGTCCATGTCAATGACACCAATTATCGTCAAAGGTCTAGTAAAAATGTGATGGCCAGTCCATTAACTAAGAATGACTATACACTCTACACTGGTTCTCTACACTCACCATACTAAACACAGCTGTTATTTTACGCTGGTATTCTGTGAGAGCGTAGTCCTTCTCCGATCGAGCCGAACATTTGTGCTACAAGCTACAACCATGATATAGCAGCACGGCTGGCATGGCTCTACACGTACAAACATTGCAATTACGACAAATACGGAGAGATGTGGTTCCTGTGGCCCCAGAGGATAGATGTACGTTAAATCTTTATTAAATGTGTAAAATTTTAGAGTAGAATAGCATTAATTTGTTAAAATTATTAGTCAAAAGACGTCCAAAAGTCCAACTAAATTAGAAAATGAATAAAATGACTGTCTACAGTAGGAATATTTAACAAAACTACCCAAAGTATAATAATTAGACAGTAAGACTTCTTCCAAAATAAGGTAAATTCTACTGGATTAGTAAAACACAGACATATAACGGCTCATTAAACACAAAGAGACTTTCTGAGCTGGAATACTAGAATCACTGTAATACAGTCCGAGCAGCTCTGTCCCTATGGATGATAACCGGTATTCTTGTTTATATAGACGACATTCTTTATTAGATCAGGAAAGCGTATCGCATATTACATTGTACTGTCTAGTAAAGATTTTATATATCGAAAGAAAGTCCGCTAAATATTTTGTATGCAATGAACTTTAAATAATTTTTTTGCTAAATTACGTTGTACGATGTGAACGTCCCCGCTGGCTAGTCAACAAAGAACGTAAAATCGCGGCCGTTTGAGAAAGTTAATTTTTTTCCGTACGGCCCAGTCCAGCAGTCGTCAGCGCGCGCTCATTGAGCCAGCACGTTTTATTTTATACGTGTCCAAGAATACGAACCGGTTTATAAACAACGGCGGGTGTAGGAAACTCGTCGGAAGAAAGTTTGTGATTAGTGACAATTTAATTGTTGAATGGTTACTGCGAGTCCGGCGCCCCGAAGGGTCTTATCAAACATTGAAATATGAACGTGAGTACACTTATAAAATATAGGTATTATTTCACTGTGCTCCATATACGGATTAGGGTCCTTTAAGTAAAAGTAGAAGCTTGGTATACTAAATTTATAGTTGAGAGAGCCAATAACTTCCATGATACTAAGTACTTCCTTAATTTATTTCCTAATAGCAGATTTATAAGTTTATAACAAACAATTTGTGTGGACTATTTCAATTTTAAGTTATCACTATCAAACAAACACTAATAAAATAAATGGTGCCGGTACAGACCAGGGGAAGCACATCCATCACAACTACTTAGTAGTTAAGGCATGCTATTTAGGTCTGACTCCTTCCATTTCTTCCGGGTCTGCGTAAAATACCCAGCACGGCGCTCACTGACCCATCTACTGAGCCTCATGGTTATGGTCCCCACTTGGGGATGTCTTCGTCCAGCAGTAGCCTTTTATAGGGATGGTAGATTAATTAATGAAAATCAGTATAGTATTAAATCGATTAAACTCATTTTTAAATGTACTCATAAGGTGCAATGAATAATAAGTAAAAAACTTAAATCGCATTATAAGCGCAACAAAATGCCAATAAAAAAATTAAAGACATATTTTGATCGTCTAATTAACACTTTATTCGGCCATTGACAAGTCTGTGTTCAATGCTGTTCTAAAATTAGGTAAAAAAATAGTAAAAAGTGTTGATTTGCCTGTAGGCCAGCAGTATTAACTAATGATGGTAATTAATAAAATAAAAAATGGAGATAATAATATAGTTTAACAGAAAACGAGTTTCTTCACCCTTCATGGATATTATTGACTCTAAATACTTACTTCTATGGGATTTATATGATTTAAGTTTTTTTTATTGATTTAGTTCTTTCTTTTGTTTATATATTACTAATCGCCGATCGTCTAGTGGTCGAAATTCGACCTTATTTTATTAAAATTTTAGGTTTTATAATAAGTTGTAATTAACTTTATCAAGCTGTATTTAACTTTCAACTGCATATTAAAACACAAGCTTTTATACAAAATATTAAATAAACACTTTTTTGCCTTGACATACATTCCACAGATTATTGAAAAAGGAACAGTTGAAATCGCACAAAATTAAGTGATAATTGTTTGTTGGTAATATTTTCAAATTCTTTAGCTACAATCTCTACTCTGTGCGAATGTTTGTAACACATATTATATATAAATTTTAGCTTTCTGCACTCCATATAAACTTTAACTATGCCAAGACTCGCACTCCTCCGTGCGCGCAATATGCAAGATTTTCCCTTCACGTTTTGGGTAATATAAAGAAGAAGAAGATAATTACAGAGTGTGCGTGTTACCAACCACTTAACATTTTCAAAGCAAATTAAGAACAGACTGTGTATAAATAAGAAAATATAATGTTATGAAGATGCGCATTGGATCAGCGCATTGGATCAGCGCATCTTTTATTTCAAAGATAAATTATTCAACATCACTGAAGTTTACTTTGTTAAATTATTAGGAGATGAAACTGTCTTTAGGAGTAGTCGCGACAACATAGAAGATATTGTCGCGACTACTCTCCCACCATCTAACCAACCATCGTTATCATATAGGGATTAGGAGCTTACAATTAATTTCATTATGATGACATTCCTTGGGAGAGGCTTTTGTTCAGCTTCTGTAATGATGATGATGATGATAAACATCGTAAAAACTCAAAATTAAAATATCGATCATTTAGTAAAAGCAAAACATTTATTTTTCCAAGAATATCACATGAAGGGAATAAAAGTAATTTTGTGATCGATGGCCTGGAATTAAAATAGTCAATTAAAATTAATTGGTTAATTGGATCAAAATTAGGAATAAAATTCAAATATCGAAGCAATATTGTTTTAATCGATTTAAAGCTTGGTTACTCAGTGGCCAAGCGTTTGGCTCTATCGCTTGGAGCCACGGGTTTGAACCGTATATATATTATCAATTATTTGTCGAGTCCAGCATAGTAGGTTGTGTAGCGGGTCTAGGAAGAGCTCATCCAATTTAATAAAATTGGATGAGCTGAGATAAATCCATATAAATATCTTAAATATGCTGTACCTAATGTCATCTATGATCTATTTTAAAATAGGAGAACCTTCAAAATTGACTGATGTGAGGCGGTGTTATTGCGGTCACCAACCCGCCTACCAATTCTAAAGCTATATCTATGATTATAACATACAATGTTTACAATACGACATGTTCAAAAATCTTTGTTGGTAACTTATTGTTATAAAAAAGGGATAATCTTTTAAAATAATTTTCCTAACAACACTGTCTGGAAATTGATTCGATGAAGATCAGTGCAAATAACTTAAGTTGATCGATTATCGACAAACTTCGGTCATTTGCACTATTCATCATTATTTTTGCTCTTCAAAGTTCGATTACTGGAAAGATACCTACGACTATGCCAAAGGCTTTGCCACAAATCAAGGTCCTAAACCACCTGCATCCTTCAATTAGTGCTACGAGTACAATGTCACGAACGTTTATACGATACGTAGAGCCACGCTGCAGCTATTTTATGGTTGTAGCTCGAATGGGTCGACTCGACCGGGGTAGGACCAAGTTATCACAGAATACCAGCGTAAAATGTTGAGTGTAGAGAACCGGATACCCCTTTTACTTGAAACGAGGCATTCCATCTTAGTCCTCAGGGGTGACAACGCATCTGCATTTTGATCCTTACTCAAGGATAAATGTATGGGCCACAGCATGAACTTTTATCGTCAGGGAGACTGCGTGCTCGTTTGCCACCCTTATTGTAATTTAAAAAATCTATCTAACTTTACCATATACTCGTTTTGTATTAGTAAGCGAATACCAAATACAAGGCCCCACACCACATTTAATTCCGTATTTAATATTTATGCAAATTTCGCCTACGTAAGCTGATTTAATGGAATTTGTATCAATTTAAGGTGTTATGTAAAGGTGAACAGTGCCTTAAATGACAAGTCATGTCATCGTGTGCTAAAAAACTACCGTCTGGCCTTGGAGCGGCGCCGTTGTTCCCCTTTCCATTAACTATTTCAGTGTGTTTAGAATAATTAATAATTATTCTTAATACTAATTTACTCTGCAGTGGGACTTGTATGAACTGATGCTATATTTTTAAAATAAATTAGCTGGTGTGATTGTATTCTTCTTACATTTGTTTGTCTTAAAAGCACAAAGCGCAACGAAACCTCTCGTTTAACTTCGAAGGTATTTTACTGTTGCATTTCAGCATAACTTTTCATAATATTCGCTGTGTAAATATACCAGAGTACGTATTTATTTAATAGCCGTTTGAATTAATCACATTTCATAAAAATGTGATGTTTGTACTACTACTTACTAGTATTTCTTATAATCTGCCTTTAAATTCTACGTCGATAGTAGACATTTATTATCTTTATGTAAAGTAGGTTGAACGGGCTGGTTAAAGGTTGTGTTGGTGACAGTAGAGTTGATAACGTCTTTGCAACGAACTATTTTTAATACTCGGAAACGGGATCCACATCTCGATTTTCAATAGTCTTTGTCACGTGTTAGAGCCACGCTGCGGCTATATTATGCTTGTAGCACGAATGGGTCAGCTCGACCACACTCTTACAGAATACCAGTGTTAGATAGTAGCTTAATGCTGCTGTGATTCATATGGTGAATGTAGAAAACCGGAAAACTAAACGAAGCATTCCATCTTAGTCCTCAGAGATGACAACGCATCTGCATTTTGATTCTTAATTGAGGATACATGTAAATGTCTATAGACCATAGCATCCACTTACCATCAGGTGGACTGTGTGCTCGTTTGTCATCCTTATTCTATAAAAAAGAACCTCTCGCATTACTAGAAAGTACAATATATAGAAACTATCCCAGGTCGGTATTGTTATTATTGGCCATTAGTTGCTAAAAATAATTTGATAATGAACGCAAGCGTCACTTTTCCCACAGACTATAACGATTTGGGTGCATTGCTGACCGTCAACTGATTAATTCGGTGCCTACTTACTGACTCATCGCTGACTCACTGTGTTTGTGGTATTGGAGTCCAAACGACATAAAATCATATCTTGTTATTGAATTGCGCACTACAGATATTTATTAATAATTTTTACGAGATGACACGTGGAGGATTGACCTCCTCAATAAAGCACAGTGTAATTAATAAAGAGGCAACTAGGTATGTAAAAATTTCTTTTATTTAAGAAAGTATTAATTCTATTTCTTTTCAAATCATGATTGTACAACCAGTGCGTGTTGCCAGTGGTGACTTATGGATATAAGACGTGGTCCTTCACTGCAGTCTGTATGAAGAAGCTCAAGCAGCTATGGAGAGGGCTATGCTCGGGGTTTCTCTGCGTGATAGACTTAAAACTCATGATATCTGCAGTAGAACCAGAGTGACCGACATAGCCCAACGGATTAATAAGCTGAAGTGGCAATGGGTCGGCCATATAACTCGAAGAACGTACAGACGACGTGTAGGGACATTACACCCAAGAAGTCGATAGATGCAGGTGGCTCAGGAAAATCCTTTGTGGCATTCCTTGGGAGAGGCCTATGTTCAACAGTGGACTTGTGAAGGTCTGTAATTATGATGATGATGATTACTCTTCTTAAAAGAACACGTATAACAAACGTGAACTTGAGATGTACCGTAATATATTGTACGAATATTACATTGTATAATACTATATTTAACTTTAATTTTAAACTGCTACTACTTGATAGTAACCGTGTAGTGGCGGTGCGCTGTGAGAACATCCACTACCGCACATCGTCCCGTGCGTGTCGTGAGAGGCGATAAAAGGGGAACTTGAACAGGAGATGGGCAGCAGCGTCTTCCTGATAACAACTCAAAATTATAAAAACTGCGGTTGGCAACGCGCGTGCCAAGCGTGTCAACTGTGGCTAAATCTTCTAAGACAATCTATGCGAGGGGCTATGTTTAACAGTGAGCTTATATAGGCTGAAATGGAAAGATGGAATGGAATCTTGGTTTTGTCGAATAACAATTAAAATAACTGCGACTTCGTCAAAAACGTGAATATAATATCAGTGACAGTAGGCTAAGGTGCAGCAGGGGTGGCCCTTAAGCTTCATTGAATTTAAAAATTATTCAGATTGTACACAAAAACTAAACCGCATTTAGATGCACTTAGTTGTATCCATCTAAACCTAGGTGTGTCCGCACGTTGGGTTATATCCGTTATACACTAGGATTTCCTCCTGCATCGTGGAGCGTGGAGGCAGTTTACATATATAAATTTCAGAATGACAAACGTTCTGACCCGGAACAATAATTTGTAGGCCATTACAGATACTTGTTCCGTGCGGTATTCGAACCCGCGGCCCTCAGCGCAGCAACTCATTGCTAAGCCACTGCGCCACGGAGCCGTCAACTTGTTAAGTGAATAATTCAAATTAATGTTTTCATCTTGCTGTTTTTTTTTTTTGCTGAAATTATTCTTATAATATTTAGATTTGTACGATCGAAAAACTAAACATTTTACTTTATACTGACGCGGTTCGAACCGCCGTGCCGCGAATTACTTATAAATGCACCTATTCTCAAATAAAACTCAGTGTGTGTAATAAATAATTGTTAAAGTAAAAACGCGTGTGCTTACTTCATACGCCACTCATACATACGTACTATCGTCTTAAACTATCTTAAAACTACATAGCTGTAAACTAATTCAGCTATAAATTAATTTAACTACAAAAGAAACTGTACGTATCCAAACTGAGGCCCGTGCAGATTCACAAAATTTAGTTTTTCCGCAAAGTTATTTCATAAATTATGTACATATAGATGTTCGATAAATGAAGGGATAATCTTTGTTACACGAGAATTGTTGTTTGTTTATGAAAGCAAATTGAAATACTGCGTTTAATGCAACAAAACATTCAATGCAACTCTGTCAAACTTCACTCTAGAACCTTTCTTTTCCATTGACCTGATTGAGATATTGACCTGGTAAAATATGCAGGAATTCGATGGATGCAGGTCGCTCAGGATCGTGGTGTTCAGCAGTGCACTTGTAATGGGCTGTGATGATGAGGATGATGATGATGATGATGTCAGACTTTGTCCACGTATTGTCACTAAAAACTTTAATGGTGGTTTAAATGCTTTTTGTAAACAAAAAACGAGCTTGCTTAACTTAAACCACATAAAATCGGTTCATATTTATTTTTGCATTTTAAACTGTAAATAATACAATAAATTAATATTTTACTTTATAAATAAAGGAAAGCAGTAATGTAATATCAAAAACATTTAAAATATTATCTAGCGATGTAACATGAAGCACGTGATATCGGACTTAAACCATCAAGGATGTTATTTAATCGGTGTGGACACGTAACGCCGACTCACACGCGCATTCATTAATATTTAAAAACAGGGTTATTAATTAATAATAATGTCTTATTAGCATATGCAATATATAAAACAATTACGACTCGAGGAAAGGAAGAGAGCAATGCAAGTTAAGTTAAATACCAAGCAGAGAAATTACATCTTAATCGGTTGAATGGTACAGAAACCCATAAAAGACGAACAAACAAACAAAATATATTTTTTTGTCAGAAACCATCGCGCACACAGTAACTCCAATCTTTCTGTTCAGAAATTTAATCGAATTAATGTAATGGGAACGCAAAGGCGACGGACAAACAAACTAAAATTTATTTTTATATTTTAGATAACTTGCACCCAGAGAAAGTTTAATTAATAAGAATACTCCTTGTTATACATAAACATATTTTGTGAGGGTAATATGGTCACCTTAAGCTTTGCCGCCCTATAAAACCAAAACTAGGAGGAGGACACAGACAAAAACACAAAATCGTAAACTATAACTAATATATTAAGAAAAAAATAGCAAACAAGCTTTGCCAATAATTAGAAACACTTCGAAACATCAGCTTATAAAAACCTAACTACACTACACAATACTAAAATCAACTAAAATGTTTACTATATTCTCAACTGTCAAAATGGCGTCGAAAAAGCAGCGCCCTTTTGACCCTTTATTATTTGATTGACTAATAAAGAGCTATCGTATCACAGAGCCACCTATCCGAACAAGGCTGTAGTTTTTGAGTTATAAGAAAGTGACCATATTAACCGGATGAACATATTACCCTCACGTACTATATTTTTTTTTTTACGGTGCCTCGCCTAGTCCTAATTATATCTTCAACCATAAACCAATTGACAAAAGTCTCAAATCGGTTTGAAGTTTCAATGTACATCCAAATCAATAGCCAAATATGTACTTTATACTTTGTTATCAATCAGTTTGTCAACTCTAGCCAGCATGTATGTACTAATATATCATCTAAAAAAGAGTGTGCAGTGGCCTAAGAGTTCCGAATCTCTGACATAAATGACTAAATACTTACCATCAGATGGACAGTGTGCTCGTTTGTCACCTTTATTCTATAAAAAAACGCACGTGCAGTGTGGAGAGTGCAGCATGATGGGTTCAGAACAATGCGGCGTGGTTAGCAGTTTCATGGCTCGCGAGTCCGATCCTGACGCCACTTCCTGCCACTAAGTGGATACTATTACAGGCTATAGTTATACGAACTAACTTATATCAAGTCCAGACCCGGAACAATTATTTGTAGACCATACAAATACTTGATCCGTGCGGAATTTGAATTTGCGGCGCTCAGTGCTGCAACTCATTTCAAAACCACAGCGCCACGGAGCTGTCTATACTACTAAATATAACTTTCATCTATCACCATTAACACCTTAACGAGTAAATCTAAACAACTACGTAGGGTCCTTAATTTAAACGCAACGTTTTAACCCCGTTTTAGACCCCTCCTAAATGTCAATAACCAAACTTCAAACGGGAGTCCGGAAAGTGAGTTACCATTCTGTATAGTACAGTTTTTTTTTAATCGTAGAACCACGTTGCAGTTACATTATGATTGTAGCATGAATGGGTCATCTCGATCAGGGTAGGACCACGCTCTCACAGAATACCTGCGTAAAATATCAGCCTAATGCTTCTATGTTTCCTATGGTGAATAAAGAGAACCGGCGACCCTTTTTACTGGAAACGAGGCGTATCTAAATATTTAGATAAATTCAAATGTTTATCTAAATATTTATCATATTTTCGTACTCTTTAATCTATAAATGATTGAGTGTCGAAACACTGATACTTAAATAGCGAGCACTAACTCGTCACAAAGAACATTGACAAATCACTTAGCACAGCTTTACAGTCTCGCAGCACTTCAGCTGGGCCATCAGCGGCGGCAGCACGCGGTACTCACGAACCGAGCACTTCCTACATACCATTCGTGACTATCGCCCCCTGCTGACTGCTGCAACTAAAGTAGTGAATCTTCTATATTCGTTTTATTATGACATTCCGAGAACTCCTGAGATATTGCTAAAAATAAAATTATTGCATTTAAACTTTCTTGTTATTTTTATAATTAATGTTCTTTGCATTCAATAAATTTTAAATGTTGGGCTCGAACATAATTCACTAGATTAACTAGGGAATTAAAGAAACTAGGGATTAGATATTTGAAAAGAGGAGAACAGGATGGCTTGATGCATAAAAAACAAACGGCGAACCTAAGGAAAAAAGAGGGTAAAGACAATGAATTGTGATTTGTTAATTAATGAATCTTCGTAAAATAATAACATTTTGCATTTAGAACACTATTTTATATTCACATAATTAAAAGTAATGTAATAACGTAATTTCCTCCGGACCGAATTTCGGTCACAGCGGCCAGTCTCAAAGGATTATATTGCACGAGTGTGTGCTCATACATAGGTGCACTCTCTATTCCGTAATTCTCTTATTCCAATGGGACCGGAGAGATCAGGCGCAGGACTAATGGCTTTAAGTGCTTTCCAAAGCACTGGGGTGAAACAACGCCTACTTCCTGACTCCAGGCTGCTACTGAGAATTTCTTGACAGAAAAACCCACCCGACCTGGGATTTGAATCCAGATCCTCATAATCGGCAATCACAGTTACTTTCACTAGACTGATGAGGCAGGCAAAATCAAATTTACCCGGTATCCAGTTGTATAGATACCGGTATTTGGCTACAGACACCTAACTAATATTCAATTTAGCCAGATAGTAACTTAATTAAAAATAATGTTACTTTAAACTTCGGTAACGATTAAACGCTTGAGATAGTTAAAAACTTTTTCCGATAATGTCTTTCGGTCCGCAAGCGCAATGTTTTTCTGTTGTTACATTTTTAATGCCTCTACTGATTCCCTTAAATACTATGTGGCTTAATATGATGCGTATGTGACGTCATTATTATGACGCCGTAAAAGAATCATCCACATACCGTCGAGAGGTTGTCTTAAGCATCGACTATGAAAAATCTAGTCACATGCTCGTCAGTTAAGGGTACCCTTAAGCATATTCCTCCCTAAATAAGCGTATTTTTATTAAAGTAATCATCAGTCCGCAATTTCTGTTTATTAACTTAATCAGTCCAAGTTATTTATAGTACAGGAAATAAAAAAACAAAATCTCTGTTGCTTCCTGTTCGCACTGCGTAGTGGCGCCCACAAGACACGCATATCAATTATTAGTTTATATGCACACTGAAAAAGCTCAAGGAAATATATTTTCCTCACGTTTCACCCTGAATGTGGCGTTATCTCAGTATACCAATATACCTGTATTTATCTACGTCATACATTTTCATTGGTGTTCCAATTCTCAAAATATCTTACGGGGTTGTGAGAGTCTGAAAAATAGGAATTAAAAATTAAAGTGACAGCTTATGCATGAACATGTAATTGCAGAATACCTATGAATCGATCTTAGCCATTCCATGATAACGCAAGAACGCACATTGCCGCAACAATATATATAATGGTATATTATAATTGTACAGTACATTGTACATTATCTACACTAATATGTGTTTTCGGACACAAGGTGTAAAAATCAACCAAAAAGTTACTTATTTTGCGTACCCTGCCTAAACTATTAAAGATAGAACCATAAAATGTTCTAAGTAATTGTAGATCTTATAAATATCTACAAAAGTCCGACACACTATACCTATCTATGTCGAGTGAGGCACAATAACCATTTTTATTGAAAAATCTTGATTTTTTTTTGGACTACATTTAAACGCGTTTATTTTACTCTAAATTATTTCATCACTAAGTACAGTTAATGTAGATAATATTTGGTCTTTGAATGATTAAAATTGGACGTTTGGTTCTGAAGTTATAGCGAAATTAAAATATTACGATTTCTGCTGCACGGCCCGTTACGAAGTAGGCGTTACCAAGGCCCGGTGAGCGTGTTTTGTATTTGCTGGAGATTTCCGACAAACGCTTCCTGTCGTCAACAGAGGTACGCGAGCAGATATTATGAAGGCATGTTTAAAATCGTCTCACCTTTGGACATCTGTTCAACATTTGAATTTGCGTACTAATATGAGAGCTCATCTACATGGAAATACGCATAGCAATTTTCCACAACAGCTGCTGAAACTGGGAGAAGGAATTATTCCATCTTTAAATTTGGGCACCGATTATGCGGTTACTTTGGATGAGTCTCTAGGGCAAATAGTCTATAATTTAGATAGTCTGATAGATGCTATATATCCTGACATCGAAAACTTACATCAAAATGATTTTCGTTGGCTGTGTTGTAGAGCAATAGTTTCTCCAGGAATGAAACAGTCAACGAAATAAACAATTTAATTATGCAGAAAGTACCGGGTGAAGTTAAGTGCTATAAATCCATAGACACCGTCACTAACATCGAGGACGCAGTGCACTACCCCCAGGAATTTTTAAATTCTCTGAACCCCGCTGGGCTTCCACCTCATGAACTGTCGTTAAAAGTTGGCACGCCGATAATGCTTCTCAGAAATTTAAGACCCCCAACATGTGTAATGGCACGAGACTTCTTATAAAGGAACTAAAGATAATTTAATAGTTGCGAAGATTATCACCGGCCCTGCAGCTGGTGAATTAGCTCATATACCAAGAATACCCATGATCCCTACTGATTTGCCTATACCCTTCAAAAGGCTCCAATTTCCAGTAAAAATTTCTTTCGCACTCACGATAAACAAATCCCAGGGCCAAACATTCAAATTAGTAGGAATTGATTTACGAAAAGAATGTTTTACGCATGGGCAACTTTACGTTGCCCTATCACGGGTCGGGGCTCCCGACCATCAGTATATTTTGTTACCAGAAAATAATATAACGTCAAATGTTGTGTATAGAGAAGCTCTACAATAATAGCTTAAGTTTTCTATCGTAAAACAACAGGTTGCACTCCGGGACTTAACAAATAATATCCACAGAAAGAAAATCTGTTCAGCCTGCGGATAGTGACTGCTTCGTCGATGTTAGTGTCGGTGTCTGTGAATTGACCTGGGAATCATTTTGTTTGCTGACCGTGTCTTTCCTGGGTAGGCTTTTTGCAGCGGTAACCGACATCCACGCGGGCGGAGCCGCGGGCGACCGCTAGTAATATATATAATAGTAGTAGGATGCGCGATTCCGGAGATGTACAGATCAATTAACTAATATCTAATTGATATCCGGTGGGCCTGCACCCTCATTAGCGTTCTATTGTTTATTTGCATGTTTAGCGTACGATGATACCCGATCCACGTTTTTGTTTACGCGATATAACGCTGAGAGTAACGCCCATTTAAAACAAAAATAATCTTCGTTTTTTACATTTATAACAGCCTTTTTTAATTTTATGTCACGGGGAAGATCTATGTATGAAGTGTGTATTAATATTCATGTATATAGATTTTATGTTTTTTAGACTCCATCCACTATCTTTTTTTTCAAATGCACTAATTTTACTAGTAATTGTATCATTTAAAGATGAAAAAAAAATATTTAAGTCATCTCCTTGACAAATAATATACTTAAATGTTTGAAAATCGAACGTATCATGAATATCTTTAGTCTGTTGAACAAAATCAGCATGCAATATGAAATTTACTTTAAAAATTATGTGTTGATTAATACACTCTTGTATTAAAAATAAAATATCATCTTTAATAGAATTTAAAAATAGTTCAGGAGTTTCAAAATTTACCCGTGTCGAACGATCTACTCTACTCTTGATTTTATAAGTTAAAATCCTATTTCCAAAAGCAGATTCAATAACACTAACAATTGATAAAGAATTATGTGAATTTAGAAGATTATTTTTGTGAACATTACCTTTTCTTGATAAATATATGACACGTTAGACATTCCACTTGATCATCGTTACCGACACTGTTCCCTGCAGAGGTAGACGCTTCTTCTTCCGTTCTTGGTTTTTTGATGATTTTTGGTTCTTCGCTGCTCGTTCGCTTCATCCCTCTTCCAAGTTGTAGTGGTTGACTGTTAAAATGTTTAAATTTATTAAAATACGATATAAGACAATGTGTAAATTATGATCGAAATTTATGTTTATTTTACTTACTTAAACTGTATTTCAACCATCGCACAGTGATTATACAACTCATCATCATATTATGAATCGAACAGTTCACGCTTCTCCATTTCATCACAAACTTTAGACAACTCCTGATTTAATTCGTTGTTGAATAGTTCCGTATTCTCTTCCATGGGTGTGGGAAAGAAAGCACTGGTGCACACTTCACTGATGTTTTCCATCTTTATAGTAAAGAAGAAAATAGGTAGCAAAGTAAGTAACAGTTCAGTGTTGGTAGACCAACTGATAACCAATTTCAAATAATGTCCGATATTTATAGTCTAGCAAAGGATTAGAAATAGAATATAATGAGTACACAGAAGTAATTTAAGTAAACAGAATCACATTCACTAATGATCAGCTAATTACTGTCATTGTTAAAAAAGTATTTATTAACTTTTTCACTTTCTGCTATTGTCTTTGTATTGTATACGAGGGCGTTTGTGTTGTCGTAGATGCTATCCTTATTAGTCTTTACATAATATTTAATCCTCGTGGAAGCATGTTTCCAATGATCAGTAGTTGTAATCTTGGATAGCTTCTTCATATCGTACATTTCAATTTTTATGAGATGCGTCGCTTGGTCTCCGTCGTCAAATTTGGAGAAATGTATGATACACCATCTCTAGCTGCTCGTGCTACGGTTGACGATAACAGCTTCCTCTTTCTTATTTTTGATTCAGCTTCAAAAAAATGATCAATCGATTGCGATTTTCTTTTTCCACCATCGCATGTGTTATTATTAATGACGATGTCTTCACTCTCTTCTTGAGGGAAGAGTGGCGAGTAGTAATACTGATTATAGGTATTTTCATCGAAGTTGAATGATTTCTGCAATAACATAGTTATCATGTTAATATCAATTTGTTCACACTTAATCACACACACACACACACGTAAGAAAACAACAGAAAGAAAAGTAAGTTTGTCAATAGCATAAACACGTCCATGACCATTGATGCGTACAATGGTACGAATGGTACAAACGTATTTGGTAGATCCACTGCGGTCAAACGACCATACACTGACTCCATGACTGCAGCTGCTCGGTCTAATATAGCACCGGTAAGTTATATCTAATCTAAAGCATTTCCGCAGTGAAACTGGTAGTAACTTTATGAGTCAACAAGCTTCTCTCGCATTTTTTCACCCAAAAGAATGCGAGATAATATCTACAAATCACTATAATTCTAATCTAAAGCATTTGCGCAGTGAAACTGTTAGTAAATTTATGAGTCAACAAGCTTATCTCGCATTCTTTCGTGTTGGGACTTGCGGTACACCGATGACAAAAATGATGAAATCATCACAAAAGAATGTGATTTAATATTTACAAATCACTATAATTGATCAGTCCTATGTTAACCATTGAATAGATTGGTACTGCAATAATCTACTAACAGCAGTAATATCATGGACACACTATATGTACAACAACATCTGAAAATGATTCATCCCAATCTAGAAAATAATGTTTATGCTGCTAATAGACTGCCCATGTATACCCACGTACCAACGTATATAATATGCAATTTGGATACAGATGATAAACCAGGCTCACATTGGATAGCTTTATATATCGATACGAATGGCATCGGTCAATATTTTGATTCATATGGACGATCACCTGCACGATATCATCTAGAGTTTTTAAAAAGGAATTGCAAAAGATGGAACTGGAACGTTGATAGGATTCAGAATGAGTGGACTTCAGTTTGTGTTCAATATTGCTTAATGTATTTGCTATATAAGTTTCAGGGATATTCAATGCATAGTTTTACGAGCATATTTACAGAGAACACACTGTACAACGATATTTTAGTGGATGAGATGATTCGCTCCTATTTTATAGATAATAAGCAATAATATTTTGGAAATAAAAATTGTAACAAAGTTAAGGAATGTATTTTATTGATGATTCAGAATAGTGTGGTAGTAATGAACAAAGAAGTATTATACAATAGCACTGCTTAGCAGGGCGTACGAGTAATAGATAAGAGCGGCAATGAAGGTGTTCAAGGAACAATAGATAAGATGAAAGGGTGAACAATAGAACGCTAATGAGGGTGCAGGCCCACCGGATATCAATTAAATATTAGTTAATTGATCTGCACATCTTCGGAACCGCGCATCCTACGCAAAAACGGACCGCAGATTCGTGATCAGAGCATGCCAAAGCCTTTTTGTTTATTTTTTGTACAGATCCGTCGACCCACCGTCAGCCGATCTGAGTTTTGACTCAGTGAGCCAGAACTGGTACAAACTAACTACTTATAATATATAAATAATTCTTCTGTACGTGTGTTTGTAACTGAAATCCTCTATGGCTGAACCTACTTTGGTAAAAAAAATGTGTGTTTGAGCGGATGGTTTAGATTCACAATTGGACCCGGTATGCGGCGCGGTGCTGTTGTCGTGATCCAGATCACCCCTGTGAAGCCGGAGTGGATCGCTAGTATCAGTATATATATTTTTATAGAATAAGGGTGATAAATGAGCACACCCACCTGATGGTAAGTGGACGCTGTGGCCCATAGGCACATACATCTTTCTTTAATTAAGAATCGAAATGCAGGTGCGTTGTCACCCTTGAGGACCAAGATGAAATGCCGCATATTCTGTCTTGTTAGAAATATATTAAATAAAAGTATAAACGAATTGACGAATAAATGCCTTCCTGAGTGCACAATAAACAATAAAGTGGGTGACAATAGCGAGTGCGGGCCCACCGGCAGTTGGGCAACCGGTCTGACTGCAACAGCAGGGGTGTAGGGTTACTATTAGGTTACGCAACACCCGTCGGTTATTTTGCAAGTTCGCGCACACGGCTTGCATTATAATTACTTACTTGAACTATTGATATTGTATCGTACTTTGCGGTACAATCACCCCTAAAAACACCTTATGTTTTTAAGAAAAAAAAAATGGTGCGTGTCAATGGCACGCGCGTCAGAAGAAGCTGTGGGCTATTTTGAATTAATTATGTATCTCGCAATGTAGTGTTATTTGTTTCTTTATTCTTAACGAGATACCTTATGATATTTTTTCGAATAGGACGATGTTATTGGTTTATGTTGAATAAAAGAAATCATTCAAATCGTTTAAATTAAATGAACTTAGCATCTTTGTGTTTCAATAAAAAAATTTTATACTTTATAAATTCAACCACCTTTACACGCGTTCATTATAAATGATACGCGAAAGTTTTTTAGCAGCTTCATGCTGCTGTGTTTCGTATGGTGAGTGTAGAGAATCGGAGACCCTTTTTACTGGAAAAGAGGTATTCCATCTTAGTCCTCAAGGATGACAACGCATCTGCTTTTTGATTCTTAATTGAGGATAAATGTAGATGTCTATGAGCCACATCAACCACTTACCATCAGGTGGACTGTGTGCTCATTTGTCACCAAATTCTATAAAAAAAAGTTTTACGCGGAATGGCAACATAACGACTTCAGTTTTTATTATAACGCTCCCCATCTAATTTGCGCACCAAATGCTATATATGAAAATACAATACTTAAGAATTGTGTAAGCGATACATATTTAAAAGAAATCCTTATTTGATTTTGTGTTCTTTCTTTTGCACGCAATTGAAAGTACATCGGAAAGAGTTTTATACTACTGACATATACGAGATGGTATGTAATTATATATATTGTATATAATCAAAGGGTAGATATAGCATCCTTTATCAGACTTTTATGAGGTTTTCTGGCCAATTCCATAGTCGCTTTTTATCATACCCACGGAACGAAATGTGGTGATAGATTTTCTTAGGCTCTTTTCTCTAATTATAATTAAAATTACCGCCGCCACGCGGCTTGAAGACACTAAAATCAGCCAAATAAAACCTAAATAAAATATCTTTAAAATCTATACATGAACACAATTTAATATTGCAACAACTTATGAAATGTCTGTGGGTGCGGCAGTAACTATTATTCTAAACACATCATGGGAAAACAATAAAATAGATAAAAAATTACTTTCATTAATTTAATTTTGTCTCATTTCTGAGCCTAGATCGATTTTTACCCCCGTTACCCCTTTATTGAAAATTTCATCGAAATCGTTAGAGCCGAAAACGCAGTAGAGAAATTTAAGAGAATCATCTAGAAATGACACGAATGTAGAAGAGATCACTGCACCCGTCCAAATAATTTTATTAAATCAATTCAAATTTATTTGTTCGTTGATCTTCATCAAGTGGAACGTAGCCTATACAACAAAAACAGCCGGTAACAAGCTCACACGCATGCGCCGACACAATGTGAAGTCATATTTCAATCGAAGTGTTCACTTTCCCGGCGCACGTCATATCAGCCCAGACGGGCTATGCACATACCTGTACTGTACTAACCTCTGTTAATCGTTGATTTGTTGCTGCTCCACATAACAAATTTCATTACAAATATTTTCTGTAATGGACAATGAAATTAAAATGAACTTGAAAAGAAAATAGTTTAAGAGTATGTCAATAATACTTTCATATTATGCTAAATTTTTCTATTCTCTTCTACCAGATATTACTAAATTAAGCGGTGATAAATTCCTGGTTGAGTACGTTACTCTAGAAAATCACACTGTTGCCTTAAAATATGAACCATAAAGAGACTAGTGTCGGCATTGCGCTCTAGAACAGAAAAGAATAACTTTTATTTAATATAGATTATTACATAATAGGTACTTATTTAGTAATTTTTATAATTCACCACTGGTGCGGAAAATATTATATCCAGGACCGCAAGAATCCCGCTAGGTTTCTTGCGGTCCTGGATAGGATCAGCAAGACACCTAGCGGGATTATTTTTTTAGGCCTACTTATATAACTTTAGAAATTTTTTTGTATAATTTTTTTATATCAATTACAATAAAACCTGCATGGTAGCGATCACCTCATTACCAGAAATTACGAAACATAGCGCTTTGTGCGCGGGGTATAATAAATTAACTACATAATAATGAAATTCTATTATTGTTCAATTTGGAAATAGAAAACTAATGAATAAAGGAATATATTTTTTTTTATATAGATTTTTATAGATTTTCCCCAATATATTATTTTTCTGGATATATTATCCAAAAAATACACCATTCAACTCCTTTTCTCTGTTGTATGATTCAAAAATATTTAATTACATATAATATCAGATCTTTTATAATATCATAAGCATTCTTTTCCAGTGTAAATAGTTTTCTTATTCCCACGTGTTCTAAAGTAGTCTTTACATATTATTACTTTATGACGTTTTCACCAAAAGAAAAAGTCGTTAAGTATTTTAATAAGCCTCTTTCAGGTATCTGCGGTAAATAAAACAGTGCAATACAAACACGTATATCTATATTATCTCAACACAGTATTAAATGAAAGAGTGTAATAAAACATATTTATACTTTATTTTATTCTCTTTATATTTTTTACACTCTTTATTTACACTTCATATTTATTTATTTAACTATTTATATACACACAAAGTAATGTTACAATAAAATTTAAAAATATATTTTACAAAGGTACTGCTTATTTCATATTGAAATTACTTCTGTAGGCCCGATACTGGACGGGTTCAATGAGAAGCTGATTTAGTGTGCACTTTCATAATAATTATTATATTATTAATATATACAATATAAAATAAAGATAGTAAATAAATATACATTTATATTTATTAGAGACCTTTTATGCCAGCTACACCTTTGTAACATTCTATATAAATCCCTTGCTTAGACGTGATGTCGACACCAATAATGACACGTTAGCCCCCAACTTTTAAAACCCTTATCTTAGGATTTTGCACTCAGAAACAAAGACAATGAACCAATGATGTAATTGACTAACAAGTGATAAATTTAGTTTAAGTTACTTAAAATACATAAACATTCTTACATTTTATTTACCTTCGGAACATGAAACTATTCACGTTGCGTTATCGTTCTTCAACAAAAAGATAATCAACTGATATTCCTACAAATTATACGGTGTTATAACTATCTTATATTGTTACCTGTAGAGAGATGCACAACGATTACCTAAAACTTTCCCAGGAAGTGAGGTAATGTCCACTCACATTTATCTTCAAACAATTTTTTCCCACACTTAATGCTGGCTTTTCCTCAACGTTGTTATTCAACAAACTTACTTTCTCCTGCGTTGGACCTCGGCGCTCGCAATCGATTAGCTCAACCATAGTCCTCGAAAAAAACTTCGTGCGTATTTCTGAGTTCAACGACAAAAGTGAAATTCTACGTGTACTAATGTTGATCACTCATAGCAGTGCCCGGGTCACAGATGCCGTTTTTAACCATAACATTGTTCATCATCCACTCATCCGTCCATAAAAGTCCACTGATGAACATAGGTCTCCGTGGGTTGGCAACCACAGTTTTTTATTATTTTGAGTTATTATAAGGAAGATGCTGCTGCCCATCTCCCGTTTCAATTTCCGTCTGTCGCCTCTTACGACACCCACGGGACGATATGAGATAGTGGATATTCTTACACCGCCACTACATGGTTCATCATCATCATCATCATAACAGCCCTTCACAATTCCACTGCTGTATATAGGCCTCCCCCAATGAAAGTCACACAGTGTTTCTAACAAGTACCGGTATAGGTGTTACATGGACGTTACAAATGCCTTTGACTTGTCCATGTTCATCTTAAGACCTGTCTGTCAGGAGACACTCGATCATTGGCATAATACTAAGGTACTCCAGCGATTTTGTCAAAATGACTATATCGTCAGCAAATCGAAGGTGAGAGATGTTCCTCGCCATTGATGTTAATACCGTATCCTTTCCAGTCCGGTAGCTTGAAAACGTCTTCCAATACAGCGGTGAAGAGTTTCGGGGATATAACGTCAACCTGTATAATACCTCTCAGTGGAATAGGTTTCGTACTCTGGTTCAGTATGAATAGCCACCTAAGCCTTACTGCGCGAGTGCTTTGATGTACTGACAGTCAACCTAATACCACTAAAGCAACTGTAGCACCGTCCAAATTTCAACGCAATTAAAGGCTTTTTATAGACCATTTACGCAAATCAAACTGGCAGATTGCAGGCACTCTTTGGTTTTTTCACAATTTGCCGAAGGGTATGTATTTGGACGTTGTAAAGCCTTTTCGAAAGCCGGCTTGTTCGTGAGGCTGCAAGTCGTCAAGTCTATGTGCAAGATGATTTATAATGACTCAAAAATAACACGTACTCGTAAATGCGACTCAAAAGGAGAATCGCTCTGTTCTAATATATTCCTCGCTTTTCTCCTTGGATAATGTCAACTATTACATGAAATTAATAAATTATTCATGGTACGTGAGCGAGAGCGAATAAATTTGTTACTTTTTTGATCCATGAATTTAAAAAAAGAACTATGACTACTTCTACCTTTTTTGTGCTTTGTATTTATGTATTTATGAAAGAAACATTTTAATACCTTTGACAAAATAAGTGATGGTCATAATTTAACACGCGCATTATATCCAAACTTGCTGTTGCAAAGTACAGACTCCATACAACTAGCGGTTCATTTTTGGTGGGTGTATAACTATTTATAACAAGACTCCATGTAATATAACGGAGTTGCATTTGCATAAATTCAAATCAAGTGTAAAAGAAAGGATATTATAAATTGGACTATTATTTAAAAGATTAGCTGATAAAGTCGCGGGGAAACTTTATCCTCTGAAGTTTACTACCATTGGATTTCATGGGTTTTGATTTTTTACGCAGAACCCTATAAAAGTAGCCTAAGTTACTCCTTATAACTTCTAATGAAAGTCCTGTCAAAATTGGTTCAGCTATTTTGGAGATTAGCCGGAACAAACAGATAGAAAGACAGACAGACAGATCCGCAGTAGAACCAGAGTAACCGACATAGCCCAACGGATTAGTAAGCTGAAGTGGCAATGGGCCGGCTATATAGCTCGAAGAACCGACAACCGATGGGGAAAAAAGGTTCTCGAGTGACAGCCTCGTACCGGTAGGCGAAGTGTAGGGCGAACCCCACTAGATGGAGTGACGACCTGGTAAGACATGCAGGAAGTCGATGGATGCAGGTGGCCCAGGACCGTGCTTTGTGCCATTCCTTGGGGGAGGCCTATGTTCAGCAGTGGACTTGTGAGGGGTTATAATGATGATGATGATGATGATAGACAGCCGTAAATCCGAATGAGTAAGAAAAAAATTCGAATAAAGATACACTTTGTTACTAAAACAGGTGTGACTGACAGCCCTCGCAAATTTTACTACAACAGTAATTTTCTGTCAGCCGTAGCAAAAGCGACGTTAGTTATAAGTTAAACACTATATTTTGCTAGGAGAGTTCCTAACGGCTTCCTTTCACGCTAAGTTAGAAAGCTATAGGGAAATATGCAACAATTGCTCGCCTGTCTAGTTACCACTTTATTCTTATCGATACTATTCAGCGTGCATATCTCACATCAGGGCTCGAGCTGTCAACTAATTCGGAATTCTTGTAGTAGCGTTTTTTTTATAGAATAAGGGTGACAAATGAGCACGCAGTCCACCTGATGGTAAATGGACGATGTGGCTCATAGACATCTACATTTGTCCACGATTAAGATTAAAAATGCAGATGCGTTGTCACCCCTGAGGACTAAGATGGAATGCCTCATTTCTAGTAAAAGAAGGTATCCGGTCTCTACACTCACCATTTTTTTTATAGAAGACCGCTGCCCATGAATAACTGCAACACCAAGGGAATCGCAGGTGCGTTGCCGGCCTTTTAAAAAAGAGTAAGCTCTTTTCTTGAAGGTCCCTAAGTCGTATCTTTCCGGAATAATCGCTGGTGGTAGTCGATTCCACAAGGAAGTTGTGCGAAGAAGAAAGCTTCTTGTAAATCGCACAGTGCTGGACCACTAATTATCCAGATGGTATGGATGATATCGCGTTTTATCGCGTGATTAGCTTTGTCGTTATGTGCGATGGTGAAATTAAGCGGCTGTAATTAGTCTGAACAATTTTGTTTCTCAGAGCACTCCCCGTGGTAGATGCAATAAAAACGCAAAGAGATGCAACATCTCTTCGCAGTGCCAGTTAGTCAAGCTGATCAGAAAGAGCCCGGTCTCCGACGATTCCAACCGCTCTGCGCTGGATGCGATCAAATGGAAGGAGCTGGCATTGAGGAGCCCCGGCCCATAGATGGCAACAGTATTCCAGGCGGTGTGCCGGCGTGAAATACTGACCCCTCTGCTGAGCATGCCAAGCTTTTTAGAGGCCAATTTGGTCTTCTCTTCCAAGTGACCACGAAACTGCACGTCATTCGATATGTCGACGACGAAGATTCCGATACTGGCTGAAACAACAAGGAGAGTGCCTTGAAAATGAGGAGATACGACAAAGGTGTTTTTTTAAGCGGTAAACGCGAAAACTTTTGTCTTCTGGGTATTGAACTGGACTAGATTTAGTCGCCCCCAATCCGAGACTTTGTTCAACAAAGTCCCGGCTTCAGACACAAGTTTGTTTCGGTACTCGGCGATGTTTTCCTGAGAAATATTGGCACGACTGGTGTACAAAGCATCACCAGTGCTGTCGTCTATCATACGAAACACAGCAGCATTAAGCTGCTATTTTACGGTGGTATTCTGTGAGAGCATAGTCCTACCATGGGCGATCTGACCCATTCGTGCTACACCCATAATATAAAGTGTGGAGCAGTGTGGCTCCACCACAAAAAAGTCATCGTTGACAAGTTAGGTTATCGCAATGTTTTTTAAAGAAGAATGCTGACAGATTTTTTGTCACAGTTCTCTAGGTAACATTATCCGAAAAGGTTTTGCCGTATCATGGCGGTGCAAGAAAACCCATCCCTCCAGCTCGTCCCGGAGTTATCGTGAGAGATGACTATGGAAAATGCCAGAAAGATCATTTGGCTACCGACTGACGCCAATGTAAACATCTTTGTACGCTAGGCGTAAAGTACCCACACCAGCGACAGCCTTGGACTTGATGCGCTACCAGCATAACGATTAAGGCAAAATATTCCTCTTCAACGGAAGAGTCCAAAGTTCAGAACATTCTTTGCACTACCACAGGGAGAGCTGTGTGATAGCTTTATTTTTATTTTTATAGTCGTTAATATTATATGATAGTCATCAGAATGCAGCAATAATCAGTTGGCAGCAACTTGCATAGGACGAGCACCGCGTACCCCTTCCGTTTCCCTTTAATCAAATCAAGTCCTGGGTATAACTCATGGTACACTGGTATAACTCAACATCTACTATATTTTTCCTATAAAATATCTCAAAAATGTCTGACAATATAAATGCAAATAGTTATAAGAAGAAGAATGCTATTTAATCACTTGAAGAGAATGTTGGCAATTATATAAGAGAAAGTATTTGATTCATGGGAATGTTATGTAATTAAGTTAAAGGATTAAATTTAAAAAAAACAACAATATTATTTAAAATAAGAAATGAAATTTCAACTTTCACTGACTTTCGTCGATAAAAACGCGCCGTGCCCCAATAGCAGCCGTGTACGGAAAAGGCTTCAAGGCTTGTATGTCTTGTAATAATGTGTCGTGTTGGTAGTTTTAAAAATTTATAGCCTACGTATTTTGTATAAAACATTTAAATGGTACTTTTTTTAAATGTAAGAAATTACAAGAAAAATATAGAGTAAGACTGAACTGAAAATATTATGAAAATGTTATTGTTTTAAAAAAAAAACAACTTTGTTACTACGGTATACGATATAATTAAAACAGCTAATAGGTTAACACATAATTTGAAATATTGACACCGTGCATCGCTGTAAAGCTAAGGCCCTCGTCGTGTAATCATCGCGTTACATCTTTCAACGAACTGTGCTGTTGTTCTTAGTGATTACTGTAGAGCTCCATTGTCTCGCTGGTTACTTGGCGTCTTTGAGAACGCACATTCTTTATCCCTTCCCTTGAAACATTTAAACACTTAAAAATTTAACTTAGAAGTATTAACGCATTTTTTTTACGAGGTAGAGCCTCGCTGCAGCCATATTATGGTTGTAGCACAAATGGGTCGGCTCGACCGGGGAAGAACCACGCTCTCGCAGAATACCAGCGTAAAATAGGAGCTTAATGCTACTGTGTTTCGTATGGTGAGTGTAGAGAACCGGAGACCCTTTTTACTGGAAACGAGGCATTCCATCTCAGTCCTCAGGGGTGACAACGCATCTGCATTTTGATTCTTAATTGTGGAAAAGTGCGGATGTCTATGGGCCACAGCATCCACTTACCACCAGGTGGACCTGTGTACTAGTTTGTCACCCTTATTATATAAATATATATATATATATATATATATATATATATATATAAGGAAAAAGTTCGGGGCTTCGTCATGATGCGCTTAAAAAACAATTTTGGACTATAAACCTGGGAACCAGTAACAAGAGATTTCTTATTAAATTAACGAAGTAGAATAAATCACCACTCGAATACGGGACATACGGCAGATTATCTAAAAACAACTCAATATTGGCAAAAATCTTGTTAACCCTTAATATCACAGAAAAATACTAACTTACGGCAATTTCTTAATAGGTAACTATCATCCTTTTTCTACATTTCTTTTAGAAATAAGATTAAAATTCGAACCGGTTTACTGGTTTGGAGAAAGTTTAGTAGATACAAATTTGCTGTTCAAAAAAAACCGGTAACGTTTGATATAAATATGCAAACGAAAATTTGTTTGTCAAAAGTTGTTGAGAAAGATTTAATTAAAGTGATAATTATGAAATATAAAATAATTATCATGAAACGAAAATAACAAAGCTCAGATACTGCTTGCGTACCGATTGATTTCCAAGAATAAACGAAATAAAGGAAATGCAAATAATTATAAAAGCTTGCCCATAATATGTTATCAAGATATCGGTAGCTAATCTTGTCGGTGACTCCTCTGACATATGACTGTCTCGTTGGTCTAGTGGTCGTAATCGGGCCGGGGGTTGATATTCATGAGGTCCTGGGTTCAAATCCCGGGTCGGGCCAGAATCAGTTACAAGGTTTTTCTGACAAAAAATTCTCAGTAACAGCCCGGAGTCAGGATGTTGGCGGTGTTTCACTCCGTGCCTCGGAAAACACGTAAAACCATTGGTCCTGCGCCCTATCTCTATCCGGTTGTGTCGGATTACCCTCCCATCGTACTAAAAGAGTGAGGGAATAGAGAGTGCACATGTGCTTGCGCATACACTTGAGTACTATAATCCTGTCCTGTGGAGATGACTAGTCTACACTGAGCTGGCCACCGTGACCGAAATTCTTTATGGAGGTAGTACAGCAGGCACACGCTCGATTGTGGCCGGATTCACACGGTCACTGCGACGCAGATGCGGGACTCAAAGCTTGTTGTCGTGCAATACTTGCTCATCGTTCTGGAGCTCGGTGACCAAATATTTACTGTTACAGATCCATTGGGCTCTCTGAAACAAATTTTTTCCCACGCTAGCTAACTGCAAAGGATGGTGGTGAAATTCGCCGTTTAAATATGGGTCTTTTTGCTTGGGATTCCATAATTAATAAAATTAAATCCAAACCCAAGCAAGGCTACAAGACTTCAAGATACTGTGAGCACATTCCGCGTAGATCGGACCAGAAATTAATTAAAAGTTAAATGTAGCCTTCGTTAACTATGACATTAGGACGTCAAACACCTATGTTCCCCCTCATGAGCTCGTGACCGTGGGTGCTGTGAAGCGCCCGAAACGTAGGGAATTAAAAAGTTAAAACGAAACGTGATAAAATCCCTAAAATTTGTTTTATTCCAAGCACCCTCCTGCCTACCATTACCGTATCGTAAGAACACAATTACTGTTATCCGTAACCCAATATCAAAACAAGCATCAAAACCAACATCAAGATGATTATGCCTCGATTAGAGAAGAAACAAGTATCGTACTATCAATGATGGTGTGTATTTCCTAGTGTATAGTGGTGTTGGGCTTGGTGATGTTATTTTGCAACCATCAATCATTGTACGAAAATTTTCTCATCTTTAAACAGAGATGTGCAAACTAGTTTATCAAAAGTATTTAAATTCAAAATGCAAATGTTTGGTTATTTTTTTATTTCAAATAAAAATACAAAATGGTTTTCAATTGAAGTATTTAAATACAAAATGCAAAACACGTATTTTCAAAATAGGTTTTCAAATAAAATACCTTATTTCACTGACATTAACACTAGTATTTGTTCAAAGAGTTCATCTTTCAAATTCTGTCTATGTGGCCTCGTTATCATTACGCCAAACGAAACAAGTCGTTCAACAGGTGCACAACTTAGTTAGCAAGTATTATATTTTAAGGAAGAGTTTTTGAATGTATTATTTATTATGTGGTGTAAGTATGACTTTTTTCTTTCTTCTCGTATGTATGTAATTACTATAAGGTCGCGGCGATCACATAATTTTGTCATTGGTTGTTTTCCAAGGTTCCAAGAGTTTGAGTATGACTTGCAATGTCGGCATGTTGTTGTCGTCAACATTTAGAATGGGTGGTAATTATGAATTTAAGAATGGAAAATATGAAATATGAATTAAAGAATTTGACAAAACCATTTTGTATTTTACAAACACTAAGTAAATATCTTTATATAGAATTTCAAATTAAATAGAAAATAAATTTTGAGAAAAAATATTTTAAATGCAAAATAAAATCAGGTATTTGGAATTTTGTACTCATATTTGCATTTGTATTTCAAATTATTCACATCTCTGTTTTTAAATATTCTAATGTTAACAAGAAGTTGCGAAAAGACCGGGTAAAATATTTTTTTCTTAGGACCTACAAGAGATTTCCTTACTGCGTACTTAAATTTCACTGTATTTTAAAATCTTGTTCCAATTTTAACTAAGCCCGCACCGAAAATCTATCCCGGATTGCTTGAGTGTCATAAATTTCAAGGCAAGCGAATGTAAATTTCTAATCACAGAGGTGTACTTGCTGTTCAGCGCGTGTGTCGTGACAGTACGTTTATGTTCGTTTATCAAGCCCTTGAAATTCACAACGCTGCAGCACGAATGGGTCGGCTCAACCGGGGTGGGACCACGTTCTCATAGAATACCAGCGTAAAATACCAGCTTAATCCTGCTGTGTTTCGTATAGTGCGTGTAACCGACGACCCTTTTTACTTGTAACGAGGCATTCCATCTTGGGCCTCAGGGGTGACAACACATCTGCATTTTGATTCTTAATAGAAGATAAATGTAGATGTCTATCGGCTACAGCATCCACTTACCGTCATGTGGACTGTGTGCTCGTTTGTAGATCTTATTCTATAAAAAAAATGTTCATTGAAAAGAAGGTGACAAACGCCTCAGTCTTTACGACGATACTGACAATGCGTTTAAAACTGATATTATAACAGTTTTATGTCCTTTTGTTTGCAGATTTTATGTGTACATTAGTTTCTATAAGGATCATTTGAATACGTGAGAGGACGTACAAAAATATATTTATATATACTGTTTATGTAAATATATTTGTGTATACAGTCACAGTACAGCTTGTGGTAGGTTGCATGATGTAAATAGAAACCAAAGCAATTTCTCCGCGGCTCGTGACAATGACCTCCGCCGGATTTCGCAACTTTTTCCAACAGTGTCCCACTGGGTTGTACCATTTACTTTTAATATATGATATTTTATGCACGCATATGTTAAGACTTTGTTTATTGTATTAAGCCCTAAATTATAAGTATTAAAAATATTTAAATATTGTTACTAATATTTTATTTCTCATTCATTCAAGTATTCTCATTACGTTTTCCGCGTTTAGTAAGTACATCCGAGGCTGGCGCCGGGATCAAGCTCTAGTTGCTAGCGTACTACAAAAATAAAGTCGTCCAACGATCACGATCGGTGCAACTGCAGCAGTCGTTAACATGCGAGTTTACTTTCTTCTCTAGTATACTTTAAAGTCTTCTTCTGCTTCTTCTTCCTTTCTTTTTTATCTGTCCTTAAGAGCCTTAAGAGTTTTAAGTGGTACAGCCATGCCATATTATGGTCGTAGCACGGATGGGTCGGCTCGAGCGGGGAAGGACCACACTCTGACAGAATACCAGCGTAAAATATGAGCTCAATGCTGCTGTTTCGTATAGGGAGAACCGGAGATCCTTTTTACTGGAAACGAGTCCTCATGGGTGACAACGCATTTGCATTTTGATTTGTAATCGAGGATAGATGTAGATGTCTATGTGCCACAGCAACCACTTAACATCAGGTGGACTGTGTGCTCGTTCGTCACCCTTATTCTATAAAAAAAAATAAAAAAAATCTGTAGTCCACTACTTGTTATGCACCTGTCATATTGTAGTTATTATTTCTTTTTGATTATTTGTTTATGACCTAGGTATTATGATATATACATGTCTATATAATCGTAGTGTAATCAATAATTTATAATTTGTAAGGACAACGTACATTATTTTTGTAAACGTTTGGTTAATGCTTATCGCTCAACCATTCCATAAAAATTAATAAAAAATATATCGCTGTCGGCCATTTTGCGACTGTCTGACTAGTTCGCATCCGGTTTTTGATTCCAAATAAAGAAATAAAACACATTCAGTTCGGGCAAATACCGACGCAGTATAAATAAGTGCTGGCGAGTTCGAGAAACAAGTTCGTAACAATTTATTATCATTTTCAAAATATTCATAAAACTCTTCAGAGTTCCTACTAGCAGCGATGATAAAAAGAGTATTTTGTATATTTTTCATTGGAATAATAAATAGTATGAAAGAGCGATAAAGTGTAATACTGTTTTAACAGTATTGTTGGCAACCCTAGTTCGTCCCCACATTTACTGCAAATAATTATCTAATAAATCCCCAAGTTGATTGTCACGATGTTTATGAGTCTACAAATCTAAACTTCTAAAGTAATGCCATAACGCTAAATAACCTTGCGGCAGCCACTGAAAATGTTCATGATGGGAACCAGAGACCTTAATGGACGTAATGGACGTAATTTAACCTGGCTTGCCGCCAATGCATCTATCTCCACTCCATCTAGATGTTACGTGAGTCTGCAGTTGACTCAACAGTTCAATCACGGCTTCAACGAAGCGAGTGCCTTTATTTACATAACTAAGGCTAACAATCTATTGTAATCTAATAAAACACGGATTGACATTACTTTAGTAATTTAAACGCACTGGTTTTCTATTTAATTTATTTATTTATTTAATCTTGATTGTTAACAGCTTAATAACTAGGGTAACAAAGGGCGGACTTAATGCCTAACGGCATTCTCTGCCAGTCAACCCGTGGAGTGATGAGATTTTGTGGCAGGTGCAAATACATATATATATATATATGTATTTGCACCTGCCACAAAATCTCATATACTATATATACATACGGACATACTAAGATATACATATAATATACAAAAACTTTACTTATAGTGTATGTAAAAATATGAACAAAATATTTATCATACATAATATAATATAAACGTTACATATGATAATAAAATACATATATTGCAATTGCAAATAATAAAACATCAAAATGTATCAAAATATATCATCATCATTCTTAACGTCCAACATAGCTTCGTTTCAAAAAAAAGTCATGTATGTATCAACTTTTTAAAGCAATCCTTACTTGGCGCTCTTCTTGTGTTTTCGGGCAAGGAGTTCCAGAGTAGTGTTGGCTGGATAGTAAAGGAATTGTTGTTATAGTTTAGTGTTATAATACAATTTAATGTCTTCAATGTGTATAATTTTCCGTCACCGCCTTTGTTGGCATTGATCAAATCATCCAGCAGCTTACTGTGGTTTAAATTCCGTTTGAAGTAATAACTGGTAGATAACTTTTCAAGTGCGAAGTTTTTTTTTAAGTTACCTCCACACTAGGATTTTCTCCTGTATCGTGAGGGCAATTTACATATATAAATTTCAGAAGAACAAACAACAGACTTTTTACATACTTTTGTAGATAAAATCCGTAAAATAGTTTTACTGTTTTTCCAAAAAATATTAATTTTTGACTCATTATTTTGGTACATCACGTAGCATGCCTAAATTAAGGTATTGTAAAATTTGAGCGCATCGCAAGCGCATCACGTTCGATCGTCCACCGCTCGCCATTGCCACACCACACAGCAAACAATTGGTTGCGCGTGTGGCAACAGCGCCGACGACGTGCCGCTCAAATATAAAACAATATCGCGACCCTACTTTACATACTGCACGCGAATACATTTGAAACAATATGTAGAGCAGGTTTTGTTTGCTTTTTGGCACGACCTTTACGTGGTAGAGCCATTCTACAGCTATATAATAGTGTAGCACGAATGGGTTGACTCTACCTGGGTAGCACCACGCTCTCATAGACTATCAGCGTTTACTTAAACAAAGGTTCATTTTATTTTACTTGTCAAAGGCGGTAATCAAACTTATTAAAACTTAAATTTCATGGTACGTAAGCATTATTATATATTTTAGCATATATTTTAATTGCAATTTGAAGTGTCGATTTACCACGTTCTCGGCGGTGAAGGAAACCCTGCATATCTGAGAAGTTTCCTAGTTGAGGTCATCCCGCGTTGGAATCAGCGCAGCGAACACTTCATTGGCCAAAAACTCTGTGCGGCCTGAGCCCAGTAGTAAGTAACATGATGTATATGGGCAATATATGCAGTTTTTATTTCATTCATATTTTCGGGTACGTTACTTTTTGTTTTCACTCTACCGTAAATATTAAAGGTTGCAAAGAGTTACTCATTATCATCAGCCTATCAAAAGTCCTCTGAAATTAACATAGGCCTCCCCCATAAATTGTCAAGTAGCTGGATATTTGCTATAGTTGCCACGTTTGGTAGGCGGGTTGGCAACCGCAGCTATTATTATTTTGATCTGTTGTCAGGAAGATGATGCTGCCCATCTCCTGTTTGTTTTCCTATGTCGCCTCTTACGACGGGACGCTATGAGGTGGCGGATTCTCTTTCACCGCCACAACTAGGCGAACATTTTTCTACTCCCGTTCATGAGTGTAGTGCTTCCCACGTTCACTGTGAATAAAATTTATAAGAAATAAAACAAATTTTAAGGATTTTATCACGTTTAATTTTAACTTTTTAATTCCCGATGTTTTTGGCACTTTTCAGCACCCATGGTCACGGGAGGACTAAGGTGTTTGACGACCTGATGTCATAGTTAGAATAGAATAAGAATAGAATAGAATAAATGCAGTAGTAGTAGAATATGCAGTAGTATAGAAAAGGAGTAGTATGCTTGGGTTTGAATTTAATTTTATTAATTATAGGGTACTTAGCAGATGGTAGCACTCAGTTCCGTCTATCAGATGATATCATTGTCTATCAGATCCGATGTAATGGTTGGGACGATACTAAACATGTTGACATACTTTAGACTTCCCGGAGCGTCGGTACTTCACATCAACGATATTTTCTTTTACGCGGGTTTTTATGGAACTTTTATCCAAAGATGCGAAAAAAAAACCCCACGTGAAAAAAGTTAAAATTAAACGTGATAAAATCCGTAACATTAGTTTTATTCCATGTGTAGTATAAATCATTATAGAACTGCATTTATGTAATTTTAAAGTCTACTCGAACGTAAAAAAATATCTACATCTATTTTATGGTGCCAATCAATATTAAACAGGACCAATGATATGAATAATACAGCAACAGCAATAGATGCACACTTGCTTAGAGTGTGGTGACAACCCATCTGGACAGTTAGGCAGAAAAAGACGACACGCGAGCTACCCTGGTGCGATCTCAAATTTTAAGTGCCGACAAACCTCGCACTCGGCGGTGAAAAAAAGATCATAAGGAAACCAGAATGTCTGAGGATAAAAAATGTTTCGAAGACATGTGAAGTCCGCCAACACGTACTGGAGCGGCACGCGGACTAATTGCTTCATAACTTAGAAATGTGAATGACAATGCCAGAATCTCTATAGAACTTTGTCCCACCCAAAATTGTGATGTACACGAATTCCGTATTCGACATTTTTTGCTACTTCATTACTTTATCCGAATTATATAAGCAAATGTCTCTAGAACTTGTAATATCTTGCTAAATCAATAAACATTATTATTATTATTATTTACCTGCGACTTCACTTATAAACAAATAAAAGAAAATTTCATTGCTCAAGTGTAAATAAATGTCGAAAAGTTATAAGGTCTATAACAGTGTTATGACAAAATATAACTCGGATAAATAAAATGACAAAAGTGTAATATTCAACAATCTACTGACGTTAATGACGGTGAGTGAAAGAAATAATAAATAAGCCAAATCGCTTCTAATAGTAAGATTACAGAAAAGAACGCGACATTTTTTGTTAATGACAATTTATACTAATAAAAATATATGACTATTGTCCACAATAATTAATAAATTAAAGAAAGTGGAAATAAATAACTACATCGTACTCCACTGTCTATTACTTCTCAAGTACTTTTTGAATTGAATAATTATCACCAGTTACTAACGTCACAATAACTTTTCGTTTGATACTAGGGTCGCAAATTGCTCTCATAATACCAAGAAATTTTATATAAATATATAATTATTATATTTTATATAAATATATAATTATTATATTTTATATATAATATAAAATTCTAAGCACAGGTTTTAGATCAAGAAAAAAGAATATTCGCACTAGAAAAAGTAAATAAACAAAGAGTTTTTTTTTCTTATAGTAATCTTATCTAAACTAATAAAGCTTAACATATTCGCGGACAGTATACCAGACACAATAGATGTTGTATTGTTATTAATGTAAATTGTATGTAAATTATGAATAAATATTTCTTATTCTTATTCTTATTATATTATAAAAATCAAATGAGAATTGATTTACAAGACTTTGAACTTGAATCAGTTAGAAGACTCGGTAAAAGAGGAATTAACATCAGACCTGTTGCTGTAGCCGTAACTACGCTGGGGGAAAATATTGCAAAATATAAAACAGCTAAAGAGTTGAACATCTATGTAACAAGAAGAATATCCAAAAAGAGTATTAAAAATTGGAAAAAATTTAAAAGCTCAACTACAACAAGAAATAGAGAAAGGGAACATGGCTTACACAAAATACGACAAATTTATAATAAAAGAAAAAAATGATGTACACCTAAATAAAAGACCACTCTCTTTATCACCACCGTCACCACAGCAAACAACCAATCTACATGTCGCTCCTCTAAATTCAGAAAAATATTCTAGAAACAGTGAAAAAATAAGAATCAATAAGAAACATAGATCGAGCCATAACCAAATAACATCGTATTATTATAAAAATAACAATAAAGAATCCCGGAATGAACACTACAGATATATGAAAAGTACAGGCCCCCTCCAGACAATATTTTAAAACAATGAATCAGTTAGAGATGATCGCCAAGAGGAACTAGAACATGCCCAGAAAAGAATGCCCATATGCCCATAGAATATGCCCATATAGATACATAAAATGGAACATTATAGGCTTTACTGAGGTGAAAAAAGAAGGGTCAAAATTTTTAGAATATGAAAAATATACACTTATCCACACAGGAGTGAAGAACGGTATAAATGGAGTTGGATTTTTCATTAAAAGAAAATGGAGAGAAAACATATTTAACTACAAAAGTATGTGTATCTGATAGGGTCGCATGTCTAGATATGAAGTATTTTGAAAGAAAGCTAAATGAGCCAAATTAAGTGTACCCTTAACCGAACAACATGTATGGGTAATTATATTACATGTGTAGAAAGGTCAATATGAAAGTAGAACTTAAACGGAAAGCTTTAATCCCACTTCTGATGTAGGATATTGTTATAATGTATAGAGCAGTCTTTCTCAAAGTGGGCGATAACGCCCCCTTGGAGACCTCCCTACTACTCAATATCGAATAATTAGTTTATATTTCTGCCCTGTATGATGGTATATAAAGTAGAAATATTTAACATAGATTTCGTAGGATAGCCCGTACGCCGTACGCAATCAATTTGTAACAAGTTTTTGTTAAATAACGCTATTGGTGCAATCCGGTAGCAATCGGCTGGTTCATCGATACTTGTCTTAACTTGATTAGTACTATTGAGATTTGAAAGAGATAAACGAGTTTGTGCGTGTTTGTCTTATTCCTGTCGGTGCGTGCTGTATTTAAATCCTATATAAAAGCTCGTAATAATTTTTATATTTACATTAGTGGTTTCGCGCGCAATCTTTAAACAAGTATTTAAGTTCAACACTTTATTTACATATTTGTAAAAACAAAGCCATGTCGGAAGCAAAAGAGAAGAGACGGCAATATAGTGCAGAATATATTAAATATGGATTCACAGAAAATTCGACAAATCCATCTTTGCCTTTGTGCCTTCTTTGTTCAAAAACATTTTCAAACGAAGCGATGAAGCCTTCAAGACTTCAAGATAATTTGTATAAAATGCATACAGATAAGAAGGACAAAAATGTAGCCTATTTTCAAGACCTGGAAAAGAAGCATAATGTTCAGCTAAGTGTATCAAAACTTTTCGGTGGCTGCTAAGCAAGACGATGACGGACTTCGAGCTTCATACAATATCTCTTTGTTAATTGCTCATACAGGTAAACCACACACCATCGGAGAAACGTTAATTTTGCCGGCAATAAAAGAAGTTATAACTACTGTGCTCCATAAACCGGCGATTATAAAAATTCATTTGCGCAATAGTTCTGTGCAAAGACGAATTAATGAAATGGCTGAAAACATTGAAGAGTCCTTGTGCAAACATCTGAAGACTAGTCAATTTTCAATTCAGGTGGATGAGTCCACTTTACCAACTAATGAAGCATTGTTGCTGTCTTACGTGAGGTTTATTAAAGATGAAAAAATATGTCATGAACTATTATTTGCTAGAAATTTAGAGACGGACACAAGGAGAAACCATATTTAAAACACTGGAAAAGTTTTGTAATGAAAAAGGAATTCCCTTAAAGAATCATAAATCAAAATCAATATCAGCTGCTACAGATGGGGCTCCAGCTATGACGGAGTGTCAAAAAGGCTTCGTAGCGTACTTAAAAAACAAAATTCCAGATGTGCTTGCTGTACATTGCGTTATACATCGACAACATTTGGTTGCTAGAAATTTAAGTAAACGACTGTTTCAATCATTGCAACATGTCATTAGAGCAGTCAATAAAATCCGAAACAACTCTTTAAATGACTTTAATCAACTTTGTGTTACTAATGATGAAGATTTCAACCGATTGATCTTTCACACAGAAGTGCGTTGGCTATCAAAAGGAAATTGTCTGACTCGATTTTACAATCTGTTTGACTCTGTCGTAGAGTTCTTGAAAAACAAAGACACAGAATTGGGCGACAACCTCATCACATCAATGAATGATATCGCATACCTGACAGACCTTTATAAATTGCTTAATGATATGAATCTCCAACTTCAAGGCGATGACTTGAACTTAACAAAAACAAAAAATGTCGTCGCTGCTTCCGTAGCCAAGCTGCTCTTACACAAGAAGAATATCGGCAGACGTGAGTTCCATAATTTTCCCAATTTATCAGTATCCTGCAACAACGACGACCTGTGTCTACTGCCAACATTTGGAAAATCTCCAAAGTGATTTCATTGAAATATTCCAGGACATTTTGAAATTGGAAATACCAGACTGGGTGTTAGATTCTTTTTCAAATGTCACAACACAACAGTATCACCCCAACTGGAAGAAGAACTTATAGAACTGACAACGAACGAGGAAATAAAAATCAAATTCAGAAATGGCTACCAATAATTTTGGCTACAAAAGTCAATCCCGCAGTTGTACCCTGGATTGTGGTCGATCGTTCAACAATTTTTGATAGCATTCCCATCGTCACTTTTGTGTAAACGTGGATTTAGCGCTGTGACAACGCTGCTTACTAAAAAAAATCGTTTTCATATTACCAAACGCGGTGACTTACGACTGTTTTTGAGTAAAATCGAACCTGATATCAACAAACTAGTTAAAAATCATCAAATTTATCCATCTCATTAGATTAGTTTTAAAAGTAAAATTAATTACCTATCTATATTGTTTCTTTTAATTTGATTATTTTAATCAAATTAAAATATTCTTAATATTATAAAGTTGCGTTTTAATTGCTCTCACTGGCAATAATGTCTAGCTTAGAATGTAAGTTTAAACACCAGAACCGACTAATATAGCACACCATAACTAAATTAATTAAAGTAATGAAATTCTAGTTTTCAAGTTTTAGTAGTGTATGAAAAATTGGAGGCGCTGAAAAATAATTGATTTTCAAAGGGGGCGGTAAAAAAAAAAAATTTGATAATCTCTGGTATAGATTCACATGGAAAGGCTTTAGAATAGAATAGAATCACTTTTATTGAATACTAGCCCTTGCTCGCAACTTCGTCCGCGTAGATATTATACTTTAAACTATAGGTGATCATCAAAAATTGCACTTTCATGGTAAATTCGATCACCCTCTTTGGGGATGATTTCTGTGATCAAAGCTGTTCCATTTCCTTCCCCGGGACTTAAACTATCTGGAGACCAAATTTCATCTGAATCGGTTCAGCGGCTTAAGCGTGAAGAGGTACATTTGCTCACGCGGCGATGAGCGATGTTTTCCCCCACCTCGCCCGCAGTACGCCCGACCATCCTGTGCACGCCGGACCGCACAATTTTATATCGTTGTTACTTTTTAAAATATTTGACCAAACCAAATTACGTAGTTTAAAAGACAAAGTTTATCTACTTTGAACATCAGAAGCGATTAAAGTATTTATTTTGATAAAATCCATTTGTTACTGCAAAATGTGCATTGGAAATAGAGTATCAAATTTTATAGTATTTATGGTTCACTATTTCGTTCATAATGGCTTACACATAAAAGATAGATATATACTGTCGCGGACTTTTTGTAGAATTGTTTAGGCGAAACAATTCCACCATACATCATATTTGTGTAATTCTTACAGTTTTTGCACCGCTTGCCAAAATAGCTCGCAGATGACAGATTTTTTCCGACTTACTTAACACTTATTATTATATTTTGACCAATTTACACAACATATTTATTAATTATAGCCTATGTGTTGTTCTGATGTATGAGCTATATTATTGTAAAGTTTCATTAAAATACATTCAGTATTTTTTGCGTAGAAGAGTAACAAACATCCATACATCCTCACAAACTTTCACGTTTATAATATTAGTAGGATAGTACCACTACCACCGGTTCGGATAAAACCTCTGCCCGGGAAGAACCAGCGAGAAACCCAGCGGGATTTTTCTTTTTAAATAAGATTAATTTACAATATATTACTTTATACAATTATGAAATACACTGATGACATTGATAAGAACAGAGCTAATCAACTATTAATTGTACTAAGACTAATTATATAGTTGAGAATAATAATTAATTCGTTTGCACGAATTAATTATCCAATGTGTCAAGGATGAGCTAGTAGCGAAATACAACCAGTGCACCGTGCCACGCCAGAGCCAAGACTCGACCAAGCCCAACGGCGGCCACTCCATCTGTTTTATACAAGCAAAACAAGTAGCAACACGGGCGCCACCGCAGGTGCAACGGCACAGCTGTGCGGTGCACGTGTTGTTTACAAGAATTCTATCTAGCCACACAGGCGTCGCCACACGTGCGTTATATGGATTTGAAAGAACCAAAGGTGTATCAGGTGATCGTGGTAAATGGTATATAAGTCCTTCATATTTTTTATTTCTTTCAGATCCTGTGTTGCCTGTTGGCAGTACAAGGTGCCATATGGGCGGGAGTGAGCGGGCACGGCCGACTCATCGAACCACCCTCCAGAGCCTCTGCCTGGCGATTTGGATTTGACACGCCGCACAACTACAACGATCATGAACTATACTGTGGAGGATTTACGCGACAGTGGAATAAAAACGGTGGGAAATGCGGCGTGTGCGGCGACCCTTGGGACTCCCCCATACCGCGCGCACACGAACTGGGCGGCCGCTTCGCAAAGGGCATTATTGTCCGACGGTATGCACCCAAGGATACTATCGTCATTAAAGTGGAGTTGACAGCTAGTCACATGGGCTACTTTGAGTTCAGAGTCTGCGAAGAACCAAAAGCCACCACGCAAGAATGCTTGGACAAGAATGTTTTAAGGCTTGACAGTACTAATGTTACAAAATACTATCCTAAAGAAGGAAATAAAGTTTACGAGATGAAATATCAATTGCCGGATGACCTGGAATGCTCACACTGTGTGTTACAGTGGAGGTACATAGCTGGAAACAATTGGGGTACGTGTGCGGACGGGACCGGCGCCGTGGGCTGCGGACCGCAGGAGGAGTTCAGAGCGTGTGCTGACATAGCCATAGGCGACCGCTTCACGACCTCGACCAGACGCCCGAGGCCAACATACGTACCTCCGAGCAGGAAACCAAATCTGCCCGCGCCCGAAGAGTCCACTGGAAGCGCATGGTATGGCATTGTCATTGCCACTGTCACACTGTTCTTCGCACTCGCTGTTCTGGCGGGCATCTATCTGTACTATTACAGAGGTGGCATGAGAATAAAGAATCTACTGAAATCGAAGACCGCACCTCCTGTCCCCGTGCCGCCACCCAGGCATAAGAGATCGTCACTGTCTCGGGAACAACCTCCAGTCATATCTTCTCCAAAAGCTACCTCAGATGCAGAGTTTGAGACGGTTGATCTTAAGGCAAAGTGACTTTGTAAAGTTTAAAACACACTGCCCTGAATCGTGATATTTTATAAAAAAGTTCATAGTGTTATTGAGATGAGACGCAACGTGCAAGTGTGATGATTTCAAATCCTAGTAGTGAAATATCGATATATAATATAGTGCAAGCAACTGTTGCTAAGATAAAAATGTGGATATATACCAATGAAATGGTTCGTAGCTATACATAATTTTTAAATGAATTTTCTCCAATATATCTCAAAGGTTTACGACTTTAACTAGTTTAAGCTAGATTTAATTTGAACGTTTGTAAAATATATTTATGTTTCGAATTATATTTAAAATAATTTGTATGTCTTTTATTAACTACTTTTAGTAATCGACAGAGTACCAGATACCAGCAGGAGTTAACCTTAGTATTTGTACCAAAAAAAACAAATAATTATTATTATTCGAGTCAATGTTACATCAAGCAAGGGTTAGGAGAGAAGCGCCTGTGTCAAGACGTTCACCTGCGACACTATATTATCTCCTGCGTAGTTGATGGTTTTCGATTATAACTACTAAAAATCGGTCAAAAAATTAATTATTTTCATGCATGCTAAATCATACAAAATATTTTTGTCAAGATTAGTGAAAGCAAATCATTAATGACAATACCAATTAAGCTTACAACTAGCGACAACTGGTGAGCATGAATGTTTAACATTAGGCATTGTAAATTTAATACAATTTGTCTTTATTGTCGTTTAAAAACCAATTGCTGGCAAACACTGCGACAAGGAGCCGTCATACTGCGTGTTTGAAAATATATTGTAAATCTGCATTGAATTATTTTTAACCAATAACACTGTTGAAACTTAGTAGCAGGAGGTAATACAGTGGTACAAGAATGTCCGCGGTGACACCGACCCTCACTCGTCCGTACCTACCGGCGCCATAGGATATCCTAGGATGCAGCTTTAGGGACGTACTGATTTTATAATTTGTAGGAAAGGTTCAATAAAACAAATTAGTTGAATGAGTGACTGACATAGACTTGGCTAACCGCCATATTAACTTTATTCCACACCAAGAGTACATTGCTAGAGTTGGGCTATCAACTATGGTTGCGCCCTGACATTACACTGATGGTCCACAACACAATTATACTCGAAACCTAATATTTTTAACGTACATTATAGCAACGGTTGGGTATTTGAACTGCGACGAACTGACCAGGTACTATTATTACTAAATCGTGAGTCCTAATAAGATATTAAAAATATTACATAAGCCGCAGTACTATAATATCTTTTATATATAACAATCAATCGCCGCGCCGGTTTGACCGATTTTGATTTTTTGTGATTTAAATTTTTGTGTGTATTTAAGTGGGTTCCTGGATGATTTATATTCATCAATTTTCGTCCCAGTAGGTGGCGCTATTGTCGAGATCCAGAAATCACCCGTGCGAAGCCGGGGCGGATCGCTAGTTTTCTAATAGTAATATAAATACGAACCGTGTAGTAGCGGTGTAAGAATATCCACTACCCTATATCACCCCGTGGGTGTCGTAAGAGGCGACAGAAGGAAATAAATCAGGAGATGGGCAGCAGCGTCTTCCTAATAACGACTAAAATTAAAAACTGTGGTTACCAACCAGCTTGCCAATCGTGGCAACTATGGCAAATATCCCCACTATGAAGGGATCTATGGGGAGGCCTATTTTCAGCAGTGGACTTTAATAGGTTGCAACGATAACGGTAACGGTAAATACGCAAGGCTAGTTTTATAAGGAGTAACCCTTATTTTAAATCGACTTACAATAAATAATAAATAAATAAATAGATATTCTGCTAACAGTACTGGTGGTGTAATGTTTAACACTTACACCGCCAAATTACACGAATTTTACTTAGTAAAGTCGGGGAAGGAACACCCTCTCACAGAATAGCAGCGTAAAAAATAGCAGCTCAACGTTGCTGTGTTTCGTATGGCGAGTATAGAGCACTGGAGACCCTTTTTACTGGAAACGAGTCTTACATCGTAGTCCTCAGGGGTGACAACGCATCTGCATTTTGATTATTAACCGAGGATAGCTGTAGATATGTCTATGGGCCACAGTATCTACTTATCATCAGATGGACTGTGTGTTCGTTTGTCACCTATAAGGCTTTAAAAAAAGCGTGGCAACCATGGCAAATACCCTTCTTATGAGGAACTTTGTTGGACTGCGGTGATAATGGTAATGACTGCTAACTGCTATTTAGCTACTAAAGTGAGTGGCTGGTAAGCTAGTAAGTGCATTTTTGCCTCGTGCTTGACGATAAAAATGTTCAAGATATGAATAATATTTCAAGGATACGTGAAGAACATCAACACGAAGTGTGCGGACGCTTTCTTGCTACACATCCGTCTTAGAAATAAGAAGAGTTCTGTGCCCACCATACAGACTCTGACATATACTACCACGTACGGGATGAGTAAAAATGCCGACTAGGATGAGAAGTGTTATCATTCATCAAGTATCCATCACGTCGTCCAAAATCACGTAATTGGCTTTCGTAACAAAACATACTTATTTTAAAACGGAATACATCTGTTTCACGCCGCAGTTTTCACAACAACTATTTTTGTTAAATCCTAATAAAACAACATGAATGTAATAATTACGGACTGTGAGGAATTCCATCTTGATCATCAGAGGTAACAATGTACCTGCAGCCTTCTTTTTAGTTTCAAGTTAGTTGCAGAAGTCCATGGGCTGAATCTCCATCAGTTAGGCTGTTAGCTCGTTTATCAATTCAGTTAAATATATAAAAATACGTATTGAATAAAACTATTTTTATGGATTTTATCGCGTTTAATTTTACTTATTTTAATTCCTAACGTTTCGGGTGCTCTGCAGCATCTATGGTCACGGGAAACTGAGGTGATTAACGTCCCGATCAGAGTTAACCCGGAGTGTCTTCAGCTTTTTGATTATCATTTTTGATCCGATCTATGCAGAATGAGAATAAATCGCGTAAATATAAGAAATCATTATGGAAATCATTATAAAAATATTTAATCAAACAAAAAGAAAATATTGATTGGTACGTCACGTAGCATGTCTAGATCAAGATGTTGTAAAATTAGAGCTCATCGCAGGCGCGTCACGTTCGATCAGCCACCGCTTGCCATTGCCAAACCACACGTGTGGTAACACCGACGACGACGCGCCGCTCAAATGTAAAACAATATCGCGACCCTATTTTACATACTTACATACACACATACACATTGACACAATATTTAGAGCGGGTTTTGGTTTGCATTTTGGCACGACTTTTACGTTGTAGAGCCATGCTGCAGCTATATTATATAGTTGTAGCACGAATAGGTCGGCTCGAGGGAAAGACCACGCTCTAACTGAACACCCGCGTAAAATAGCAGCTTAATGCGGCTGTGTTTCGTATGGTGAATGTAGAGAACCGGATACTCTTTTCAATGGAAACGAGGCATTCCATCTTAGTCCTCAGGGGTGATGATGCATAAACTAGGATAGATGTAGATGTCTATGGCCCGCAGCAACTACATACCATCAGGTGGACTGTGTGCTCGTTTGTCAACCTTATCTAGTAACGACTAAAAATAGTCCACCTGACGGTAAGTGAATGCTGCGGTCCATAGACATCTACATCTTACACAAGATTAGAATGTTGTTCTCTTAGACAATTGCAGTAATTAAGAAACGTTGATCGAGATGTAATTTCCATAATAAGTCCATAGACTTTCAGTTTGCGCCATAGACTAATATTAATATAGATACAGGAACGTAGTTAGAGCATATGAGTAAAGAAACCGTACCGTACAGAGGCAAAACTCCATACTACCGCGCTGTGATAGGTACACTACTACAAGCTTGAAACGCGTGTGTGCGTGAGCACTGGCGGCTCGTCACGTACAGAGAGAAACTGCTTTAAACCAGCTCGGCCAGTGCTCAAACTCAGGGTTGTTTAAAAATAATAAGTGTCAAATTTTGTTTTTTAAAGAATAATTCGTATCAATGGAATATAAAAAAGTGTAAATATGGTTTACTAATACCTACGTAGATTTAAATCTTATCGAGGTTGCCGCAAGAGACACCGCTGATTTTGTAAATAAAATTAATAATTTGTTTCATTTCTCACACTCAAGTACACTGCGATCTCCTAATAAATATATAGGAGCTTTTCTATAAAATTGTCTATAAAATCTTTAATGAAACTTCATGAAGAATTAAAGCCAGAAGAAATTAAATTAATTTATATTTACGAGACGTCTCAATCAAGATTGTCTCGAAAATTTCTTTGGGAAAGTCAGACAAGCGGGTGGTAACTGCCAGGAACCAACATGTCGACTAGTTAGAATTGCCTTCAATAAGATTTTTATAACCAATATCTTAGGGAAACCTCAAAATACTAATTGTGAATACAATTTCGATATGTTACGTATGAAACCAGACGATTGTCGTATTTTAATACAACATCACCGCAACCTGACGATGTTACTGCCCCTGTGTTAACAGTAGGAACAAATGATTATCTATTTGATTTACCGGAAAAAAATAGTTTAGTCTATGTGTCGGGATATTTCGAACTTATAATTCGAATTTATATTATCGAACACCACAAATGTGAGAAAATAAAACTGTACGTTAATAGATCTGAACAACCTATAAATATGGAAAAAGATTCTTTTTTTCAGCCATTACAAGCATTTTAATAAAGATAGTGTATAATCGGGTTTTTTTTATAATACTTCCTGACAATTTGATCGCGTTTGTTGAATTGCTTGAGCAAAAATTTCGCGAATATTTTGACCTCGAAAGAAACATTGTAAATATTGGTAGCGAAATATTAAAACGTATGCAAGAGTATATATTTGTGAATTGCCAGTGTTTTCCAATAGATTATATAAAAAAAACTTAACATTAAATATAGAATTTACCATTTAATTAAAAGCCACAACAAATTGTTGAAGAACAATAATTATAAAAATAAATATTTAAAATACATAGTTTGTAAAAAATATTATACCTTAAGTATCTATTAAAATGCTGATAAACGTTTTGTTTATTTAATTTTATCCTCCTGTGCCAACCCTACCAAAATAGGTAAAAATTTTGACAGCTTCTTAGAAGCTTTGCCTCTGTTAGAGTCAGGTACCTAGTTTAATGTACATAATATTTATTACATAATATAACTATTTAATGTTAACTTTGCTTAAGTACTTAGTGATTATAAGTTATAAAAATTTATCAGGACTTCCATTTGGCACGATCCTGACACACCTCTCTCGCCTGCTTTACATCCATATACCAACGCATACATGCTCGTAGGTTAAGAGTACTCTTAATCTGACCGATCTTTAATATATCCACAATTTGGTCGATAAACTTTCGTTTATGGCGTCCCTTGTCGCCGAAATTACTAGAATTCTAACACTTGTCGTCAGTGAAAAATGATTTGAGATGAACTTTGGCTTAGACATATATAAGACTATCATAAGCACACAGAATATTCTAACATCATACTTTACAGTAAATCATTAAACGTAAAATTTTAAGATCATTACTAACCCAGTTGTGTATATGTGGACGGACGACTTATTGCATAAATAAGGTCACTTTTGTGCCAGACATTATATGTTGCTTATGGGCGAGACGTCTGGAGAAAATATATGAGCCAACAGTTTGATGTGAATTAAAAACGTTGCAAGAAATACAATTTAGTTGAATTTTTAATATTCCGTGTTGATTACGTAAGGTTTAAAATTCGTAAGAATTACTGCAGTGATAATGTCCTCCAGATCAAATTTCGGTCTTATCGGAGACTTGTTTTTGCACAGGACAGGATTATATTGCACGAGTGTTGTTTTTCTTATTTATATATAATATTAAAGTGATAAACGACCTTACGGTTCACCTCATGGTAAGTGGCTACAGCAGCCGATGGATACCGCCAAGGGTATGCCCGTTCCCAAGGGTAGGATGCAAAAAAAGACCGCATCTTATCCCAATCGGCCAATCTATAGTGCCAAGCACGACGGCAGCTTGCAGAATGCAACTGCCATATTAGCGTGAGTGGCAACACACTCCGGACTAGACAATGGTCCAAGGAGCCAAGAGGGGCGTCGATGGAGACCTGATATTCATCTGGATGAGAGGTCAGCCGAAGGTCCAACAAGGAAGGTGCATGTTCCTCCACATCTGGAATCTGCGTAGGCGACGTAACCAGTTGTGTCAGATTATATGCCACGGGAAAGTCATAAACAGATCTCCCCGCATGATCGGTTAAACGTGAACCGAGCAACTAGCTACAAATAAAGAAGTCTACAGATGCGTTGTCACAGTTGTCACTGAGAACTAAGATGGAGCACAGCTATAATTACACTTACTCTCTAAACCCTCCAGAGCGGCTGTTTGTCTTTGGCGGCAGAAATAGGTTAGAAGGCGGTACCTACCTAGACGGACTCCTTAGCAGACAGGGAATTCTACCACCTAGAAACAGTACCGACTTCAAAAAGGAGGAGTTACTCAATTTGACGTGTATATTTTTTTATGTATGAGCAAGCATAACTTTTTACAGAGTAGTCCGATTTTGATAATTATTTTTTTATTGGATAGGGTATACCTCGAAATTGGTCCCATATAAATTTAATCAAGGTCTGACCAATAGTTTTTGAGTTATCTTTAATAATATATATTGAAGTCGGTTGTACAAAATTTTTAATTTTAAATTATAAATTTTACCACTTGTTTACAATTACTATAGTAGTTTAATATCCTCAGGTTTTATATAGGTACCCATTATAACACTAATGTTACAAAATATTCTTCAAGCCCAATTTTCTGTATGAAATAAAAACTTTTATATAGCAATAGTAATCTTGAATCAGTTCACACAAACTAATGGTTACAAAATATCTCACTTTGAGTCCAAAAAAAAGCTCAATGCGTACAACAGAACCGATTTTGAGTACGTGAGAATTTTAATTTAGTAATGTTGCATAATATTATTGTTAAATCAGATTTCTTCCAATCGTAAAGGCTCGGTAGAGCGGACCCGGCACGCTTCGGAGACGTGGTGCCAAGTCCAGCATATAACTTCTCTATTGGCAGCATAAAATTACTCTGTGCTATGGTCTCTATTAGTCGCAATTTATGCATATATCGCTCCACGATACATGTGAAAGCCTTTAATTATAATAATTTATTTTATAGAATAGGTGGGTGACTAACGAGCACACAGTGTACCTGATGGTAAGTAGATACTGTGACCCATAGACATCTACACCTATCTTCGAATAAGAATAAAAATTTAAGTGTGACAACACACTTAAATTTTTGTGGCACCTGAGGACTAAAGCTAAATGCTTTGTTACCAGTAAAAAGGGTTCTCCGGTTCTCTCAACTCGGCATACAAAACACAGCAGCATTAAGCTGCTATTTTACGCAGGCATTCTGTGAGAGCGTGGTACTTCTCCAGTCAAGCCGACTGGAGAAGTACCACCCTCTTTATTACTGCTGCAATATAATAGCCAATGCGTGGCTCCACCACGTAGGTTAGTTAATAATACTCAACAGACAATATTTAATCTTAAGCTTAGATTACATTATAATATCTATTACAATAAAACTAATGTTTTTACAATACGGGTATCGGCTAAAGAAATTCGTATGAAATATACAACTTCCGGTATATTAGGTACCACGCTTCCTGTTTTAAGGACAGTTTTTATGCATTTATTAATGAATAAGCTTAATGGTTAAAACAGTAATTAAAAAACTCGACTATGTTAAAAAGTTTACTTTGCAATATATACAAAATTATATAGCCTATGTCACTCCCACAATAAAGACGAATCTAACTACTCCTTATATGTTAAAATCTATCAAGCCGATTAGGCTACAGAGCGTGCCAAACAAATAGACATACATACATACATACATATTATATACTCTCGAAAAACATTACCCTCCTTCTAGGGCAGTCAGGTAAAAATAGGGGAGAGATGGAGTAGAGCTAATTCAGTGCAAGGTTGGGCAGGAGTGTAAAATGAGCATACTGGACTACCGTACGTACTCGTAACTCGAGGCGCTATTGTTATGAGCACACGGTCTCTGATCCCATTGTTCAATTTCTACTAACAAAGTTTTAATAATACTGTATTTGCGTTCGGTGAGAAACTCACTTTATTTGTATTTGTAGAGAAGCCCGATTGATTGATTTGACCGACGGATCTTTTGTTCATACTATACAGTTGCCTAGATAGAAAACGATAGAGAAACTCTACGATATGACCGTGAAATTTAAAAAAAAATTACGAGACCGCATTTCGGGCACGGCAGCCCGTCTCAACTAGACTAGACACTCGAGAACTATAATATAATCCTATCCTGCGCAGGTGCGCATTATATTATGTAGGATTATATAGGAGGCCATAGGGCCAAGAAAAACGAGCACTTGGAAGCACTAACTTTCCCGACCCCAGCGGTGGATCTGGTCTGTGGCTCCGCCGCCAACCAAGATTCGGCTGCGGAGGGTAGGGAGAGCGGTGCCTCGCAATACCAACACTCCTCTCCCCGCGCAGCACCACCATCGCATCAACGGTGAGGCTCCGTCAGAGTCGCGGAGGATAGGGCGAGTAGCGCATCGCCATACCAACACTCCCCTTCCTCCGCGACTCCACCTCGGCTGCAGCGGTAGGGAGAGAGGACACCCCTCTCACCGCAACCCACAAACATACATACGAAGTGGGCTCGCCAAGCCCACTCGGAGTGGCCACCCCGGGCCAGCCCTACGCCACGGGGGTGCAAGACCTACGGCTTAATATATTTTCCGAGGTATGGGGGTGAAACACCGCCACGCGCATAGACTTTTAACGACTTGTGAAGGCGAAGGTGTCCCTTGATGAAATAGTTTTCGCGAGAAGTGTGTTCGACAAGTTGAATATTTTTCGCTTGACAGATCAATTACAGCTTGAAAGTGGACAGAGCACGCCACCCGCCCTGTCGTTATTTAGATTTAAGATAAAGACCATTTCTTTTATCCATTTTTCGTTATTTATGTTGAAAAAAAAGCTCCAAATTTTTCGGATTAAATATAGCCTAAATCACTCCTAGCATTGCTCTCTATCTGTTCGTGAAGTTTCATTACGATCGGTTCAGCCATTCCGAAGATTAGCCCGGACAGACAGACGTACGGACAAAAATGTTAAAAAATGGTTATTTATGTCTTAATAACATGCAAATAACCCCCTGAGTTTAATAGAAGTCACAGTTATTTTAACATTACAGACACACACTTCAAGTTTATTTATAAGTGTAAATCATAGACTTAGAATATCTAGTATATTCTAAGTCTATGGTGTAGATTAATATTAAAGTAATAAACGAGAAAAGAGCCAACCTGATGGTAAGTGGCTACTGCCGACCATAGACCTCTGCAACCTACTTTAAACCAAGCAGTTCACAGATGTTTTACACTCCTGAGGACTAAGACGCAATACCCCACAGCCTGTGCGAATACTGTCCCACTTACTGTCCTAGCGCAGTTGGACAATAAGTGGGACCGTAGTAAGCTAAGTGGTAATAATAAGCCGTGGTAACTAAGCGCATGTCGTAAACATAGCAATACGCGAGCTATGTTTAAGTGCTGACAAACTTCGCGCACGGCGGTGAAGGAAAAGCTCTTGAGGAAACCACAACGTATGGGGATAAAAAAAAATTGAAGACATGTGAAGTCCGTCAACACGTACTGGAGCGGCACGCGGACTAATTGCTTCATAACCATGTTAAAACCTACTTTACTTTTTATTAGATATTCATTCTTCAAGAAAACCGAAAAAATTATTATCTGACCAGGCAGCAGTGTACATGATGAATAACATAGTACATCATAAAAATTAGTTGTAGGTTATATTATGTATCTACAAAATCAATCATATATACTTGCTTTCAAATGATCAAAGTAACAAGCAAAAAACTCGTACGTCGCCACTGCCGACGTAAGATAGGCACTTACCACTCTTACCCTAGGGCTAAGTTCACATGACCGCGCGGTACAAGATCTAAGTAAACGATAGATCAAATCGTATCTAAATATCGGTTGATATGTATTTACGTCATTCTGTAACTCTGTAGGTAAGGTAGTCAGTATTCAGTAGTTATACGGTGATATGCGATTTTTGATTAATTTGGTTTGCTTAGATTTATGACCATATTGTAATATCTAGTATGTTAATACGTATTGGTTAATATCTATGACACTCAGAAACGAGTATTATTCTACAACGAAGAGTCGGAGTAGGTACATCTATTTTACTCAAATATAATATCTCACGTATTCTTTGGCGTGCTTGTGATACGTTTGAATTTCGAATTCTGTATCATAGATATTTTACGTTATTATTTTATCTTCATGTACCTACGATGTTCAGATGTTCTGTAAAATGACGCTGTACTGGAGCTGTATCTAGTAGTATATTGTTAGTCTGTTGTCCGATATATAGTTATTGTGTCCAAAGAGAATATAATCACTACGTTATACGTTTGATTGTATCTATATACTATTTGTATCGCCCACACCTAATAAGAACAGAGCAGCAAGTATGGTATGGAGCAGCCGCTTGATGTAAACATGTTATTGACACCTCGCAGCATTGTATTCTAATCATCAATCTCCAGGCTTTCTCACGCCACACAAATAACATCCTGGTTCACCTTGTCTTGTCTACTATTTGGATACAAATCCTTGTTGGAAAAAAACCCGTTTGATTTATTTTTATTTAGATGTTGTAATGGAATAAACCTAGTTTTACAGATTTAATAGCGATTAATTTTAAGTTTCTTTAACTCCTGACGTTTCGGCTACTTTACAGCACCCCATGGGCAAGTTAAAGTTTAAAGTTGTAAAATCTGTAAAATTTATTTATTTTATGCCGGTATTCTGCGAAAGCGTGGTCCTTCCTCGGTCGAACCGACCCATTCGTGCTACAACCATAATATAGCTGCAGCATAGCTCTACTACGTAATAAAACTAGTACTGTATAAAAAACAGCGGCGAGGTGCCTGATGTCTATGTTCACCACCACACTAGGCGATCCTAGATCTCTTGCACTCAGTTATTATGATAACAATTTTTTATAATTTTCCCAACGGCGGAAGGACCTACTCGTATCTCAAACATGTTCACAAACTGATTTCTGATAATTCAACTAAATTTATCATCTCTATAATATAATTTAAAACAACCTTTACAAATTGGTAGCAAAAACTGAAGAAGTCAATTATTATCGTTTCATTAACCACGCAACGAAAGTGGTCAGTTTTAGTGTAAATTAACTGATGTAACTTGATGTAATCAAACTATCCCGTACCCGGCAAAACTCGCTTCCTCCAGCCGCGAGGAACGACACTTTTGCCGCTTATAATATTCTACTCTGATTTAAACATATTCCTCGTTTTTACTAAAGTATGATAAAAAATTACATTGAAATTAACGAATTTCAATGGATTTTTTTTACACGATTTTAGGAATAACTTTAAAAATTAATCGGCGTATTTATTTTAACATGGAGATTCATATTTAAAGTTTCTTCTAATTTTATTTTTTTAATTTACTTCATTGCCAAAAGCTCTGAGGTCGCCTTAATCATAAGTGTTTATAATTAGCCGTGTGGTGTGGGGTCGGCACAAGAGGATCCATCACCACATCTCATCCTATGACTGGCAGAGCAGCAAGCATTACACGGAAGTTTATCGAAAAGTTGACGATAAATTTGAGGGCCCGTTAACCTTAGGAATACCCTTAACCGACGAAGAATTGGCGTGAGTGTTTAAAATTATGACCCAAGACTAGAAGCAGTGTTCACATGCTGGTGAATAGATCTAATAAATTGTGTATGTCACAAATTATGTCTGTACTAAATTAATAATAATTTAGACTCAAACTACTCAATACCTTGCAAAAGACACTTATCTATTAGATCATAGCTTCAAAGTTTGAGGTTTAGCCGATTTTTAAGACTTAAGTCCATAGATAATCCAAATATGCAGATATTCTAAAAACCAGGAAACGGACTTATTTTTGTCTCTTTAAATATTACAAATATCTACATTTAAATGAATATGCTTTATATATAAGTACCTATTTTTATTTCTTTCAGATCCTGTGTTGCCTGTTGGCAGTACAAGGCGCCCTGTGGGCGGGAGTGAGCGGGCATGGCAGACTCATCGAACCACCCTCCAGAGCCTCAGCCTGGCGATTCGGATTTGACACGCCGCCCGACTACAACGATAATCAATCATACTGCGGAGGATTTACGCGACAATGGACTATAAACAATGGGAAATGCGGCGTGTGCGGCGACCCTTGGGACTCTCCCATACCGCGCGCACACGAACTGGGCGGCCGCTTCGGAAAGGGCGTTATCGTCCGACGATATGCACCCAAGGAAACTATCGTCATTAAAGTGCAGTTGACAGCTAGTCACATGGGCTACTTTGAGTTCAGAGTCTGCGAAGAACCAAAAGCCACCACGCAAGAATGCTTGGACAAGAATGTTTTAATTGATAATAATAATGAAACAAGATACTATCCTAGAGATGGAAGTGTAGTGTACGAGATGAAATATAAATTGCCGGATAACCTAGAATGCTCACACTGTGTGCTACAGTGGAGGTACATAGCTGGAAACAATTGGGGTACGTGTCCGAACGGGACTAGCGCCGTGGGCTGCGGACCGCAGGAGGAGTTCAGAGCGTGCGCTGACATAACCATAGGCGACCGCTTCACGACCTCGACCAGACGCCCGAGGCCAACGTACGTGCCTCCGATCAGGAAACCAAAGCTGCCTGCACCCGAGGAGTCTACTGGAAGTGCATGGTATGGCATCGTCATTGCCATCGTCACACTTTTCGTCGCGCTCACTATTCTGTCGGGCATCTATCTGTTCTATTACAGAGGTGGCATGAGAATAAAGAGTCTGCTGAAGTCGAAGGCCGCACCTCCTGCCCCCGTGCCGCCGCCTAGGCATAAGAGATTGTCGCTGTCCCGAGAACAACCTCCACTCATATCTTCTCCAAAGGCCATCTCAGATGCAGGGTTTGAGACGGTTGACCTTAAAGCAAAGTGACCATGTGAAGTATAAAACAGCACTGTTCTGAATCGTGATATTTTATAAAAAAAGTTCATAGTGTGATTGTGATTAGACGCGATGTGCGAATGTAATGATTTGAAATCTTTAAATATCGTTATAGAACATATATAATCAATCAAAACAAGCAAGTGTTGCTAAAATAAAAATGTGGTTATATACCAATGAAAATGAAAATTTAAACAGTGATCCGTAGCTGATGACTGATGACATAATTTTTAAATTAATTTTCTCCAATATATTTCAAAGGTTATCAACTTTATTGAGTTTAAGCTAGATTTAATTTGAATGTTTGTAAAATATATTTATGTTTCGAATTATAGTAAAAATATTTTTTGAATGTCTTTTATTACTTCTTTTAGTGATGGCAGAATACACGATACCAACTGGAGTTAACATTAGTATTTGTATAAAATAAAAAAATAAAAAATTCTAATCAGTATTACATCGAGCAAGGGTTAGGTGAGGAACACCTGTGTTCGGGCTTTCACTTGTGACACTGTAATATATATCTCCTGCGTATTTGATGGTTTTCGATTATAGCTACTAAAAATAGGTCGGAAAATAAATAATGTCCATGTATGCTAGTCACATACACAAAATATTTTTACTGCTGTAAGTATTTTTATCACCAGTCCATGACGAGTCCACAACAGGGCATAAGCCTTTCCGGAAGCACGAAGAATTTGCCTTAATAACTATTACTAGACAGAAGCGTTAATACTCGCATTACCAAATATCTCGCAACTTTAACTTTGCTCGCTGTCACTGAAGGATATTTGTGGCGTGTAGTGGTGGCGTATGAAAATCCACTACCCTATATCATCTCATAGGTGTCGTAAAAAGGGACAGAGGGATAAGAAACAAGAGTTGAGTGTCAGCATCGTTAACAACTGAAAATAATAAAAGCTACGGTTGCCAAATAGTTGCAATGGCAAATATCCTCCCTATAAGGTAATCTATGAGGGAGGCCTATGTTTAGCTGTGGACTTTTGATACACTGCAATAAATGAATGATTATAATGTCCTCCAGACCTAATTTTGGTCACGGCGGCCCGTCTAACGGGGACTAGCCGCAGCGTAGTACAGGATTATAGTGCCCGAGTGTAGTGCAAACACAGGTGAACTCCCTCGTACTCCCTCACTATCATAGTCCGATGGGATGGTAAGCCGACACGACTGAAGAGAGATCAGGCGCAGGAGTAACCACCAACTTACTGACTCCGGAATGCTACTGAGGATTTCTTGACAGAAAAACCCATAATCTAATTTTGGTCCGACCCGTGATTCGAACTCGGGACCTCATGATCAACAATCGCGTTTGCGACCACTAGACCAACGAGTATCATATATGAATGGTCATAAGATAGTTGCTGCCATGCATCAAAAACCGTAGAATCTTACTGACGTTTCCTGTTGTCGTACGTAACTCAAAGGACGAAAAGAAACTGACGCAGAATTCATAATGTTGCTCCCATCTTCTGCGTCCTCACCCAACATATAGGGAACTATCAGGCGTGCAAGCAATTTTCTATAACCAGACGGAAGGATAATTTTCAATACTTGTGTGGCTTGTATCGAAAGATATCTTCATCGAACCCGCTCAGTTGGTGTCTCGATCTTTAATGCTCGCTAGCGGGGCGTTTGTACTGACGACTTCCTGTCACAGGACTAATAGTGTCTGAAACGAAAAATCGAATCACCAATGTCATATGTTAGCGGCTGCCTAACGTATATATTCCAAAACATTCTTCAATATTGATATAATCTTAAAATTAAATTATTTTCCCATTATTATTATTTTATTTCAACAATTTTAGTAGGTCGCGGCGGCAGGGTCTAACGCACCGCCTGGAAGGGTCGCATATAGGAAGTGCCAATAAGGAGACGTGTGTCTGGTATTAGTACTTTCTTCGTTCTTCTTCACCAGAGCTATACGGCTGGATATTTGCCTCGTATTGCTATTTACATCCTGTAAGGAGGATATTTCGTTTTCTTCTTTACCAATATTTCCTTATCCTATTCCTCTACAACTTAATTAATTATTTTTATAAATGCGCCAACCAGCATAATTATATAACTTAAAATTGAATATAACTATTTTTTACGGATTTTATCGCGTTAATTTACTGTTTGATTTAATTCCCGACGTTTCGGGTGCTTTACAGCAACCCATGGTCACGGGGGGGACATGGTCATGGGTTGCTGTAAAGCACCCGAAACGTCGAGAATTAAAATAGTAAATTAAACGCGATAAAATAATAGCCCTGTATAATAATCAATTGCTGTCCGTTAGTCTCGCTGAAAATTGAAAATGGCTCGACTGATTTTGATGAAAGTTTTTGTGTGTGTTTGAATGGATCCCTAGATGGTTTAGATTCACAATTGGACCCGGTAGTTGGCACTGTTGCCAAGATCCAGAAATCAAGCCGGGGCGGATAGCTAGTATAAGATAAAAAATTAATATTATAGAAAATAAATATTACAATCCTTATTTGCTTTGTAATAGTGCCATCTACTGCATTCTATAGCAAAAATCATTTTTCGAACAAAAATTTATTGACTCTCAAGATGGTACGCAAAATAAACGCTAGATGGCCTAGACACGACTAATTTAATATAAATAGGTAAGTAATGAAACCGGGGATTGTTATGAATGGATAATTTTATTCAATATGGTTAATTTTATTTATTTTATAAATTTGTTGATTTTTTAACAGTTTATTATAACAGTTAAAAGTTGTATTAACTATCTTTAAAGCACCGCACAAAGAGGAGACCGAGGTAATAGGAAACACTATATATTGTATTCTATCTTATTCTCCCGCAGGCTAAATCCTATAGATGTAAATGTTCTCAGTACTGTGTCTGTACTGTGTCTCTTTTTATTGTCCTTATTCGTATCATTGAGTTTCAAATCATACCGATTCTAAAGAAGTGTTCACCGTAATAATTCTACATATGTATGTATGTAATGGATTATTATGCAATGCAATGCATGCATCCAAGACTTTTTCTGCCACCAGGGCGGCGCCACTAAAAATGAGGTGTAATATTTGACAGATTTCATATCGGGGAAGTCGCAAACTGCAAAGGTTACTGTTTCTTTCTGTAATATTAGTTATATTATATATTAATTAGGTTCAAAATAAATAAATCAAACCACAGATATTCATAAAAGTAGAAAAATAAAAAAGAGTTAAAATTGTGCAAAAAATTAAAGAGCAAATCACTCAAGCATTGTATTGTGTATTAATATAGACTCTAGAAAGAACTCTAGAAACTGATAGACTTTTATTTAAGACTAATATTTCAATTCAATGATATTGTGTAACTAAAACCTTCACCTCATTGTCAACTAGCGAAATCTGGTGAGCGGAAGATTATTAGCCCTCATTACTCTAAGAAACTGACAAAATGCTATGAATCCTTTGTGTGTACTTTAGTGTGTCCTCTCAGCGGTGACAGTATTTTTGCCAAGTGTTGAGTAAATTTAGTGGGGTAACAGCGCATCTACATTTTGATTCTTAATCGTTGAATAGAGTAGGTGTAGGTTTTGGGCCGCAGCATTCACTTACCATCAGGAAGAATGTGTGTCCGCTTGTCACACCTTATAACGCTACTCACACGCACGAATTATCATCTACAATTTATATATTCAAAACAATCCAGTAATCAGTAATTCCGATTATAATAATATGTATGTAGCACCTGCAACCGCTCCAACATTCCGATCGAGACTTATTGCACGGGTTAGCACGGCACGAGTGTCTTGTAATATAATTAAAGATTAAAGTAATTTTGGAATTTAAAAGACAATATAGGCTTTTATGTAATTACTAAAGTAATAACGATAGATATGTAATACGAGAACGATATGATATGAGCAACAACTACGCGTACGCGCATTCCTGTGTGTGCGATTCAATCACAACGTTTTTGCCGAGCGAACCTTACGAATGTATGCGTGCGTAGTAAAATAGTAGACGTTAGATATTTATTTATGAATAACAATCATTTAAAATAACGCATTACCGCGCATTTTTAATTTAAAAGATAAAAAGGACAGAATGTTTGAGATTTTTTTTAAATTAATTTTTCTTCACCATTTGCCTATATTATTTATTCTGAACCTTCTCTGCAAATTTGGCCGGTTATTGCAAAATAACCCTGCATAAAGAGGATATATGCCGCACTTGTGCTTTAAATATATCATATTAAATCATTTTTATTTTATATTTCATTTCATTTGAAGGTTTCACTTCTACTGCGTGTGACTGCATACCCGATTTTTATCCCATACACTTAAAATGATAAATAATCTTTCTAAGTCTATGGAAGTTCCTGAAATTAATATTGCAACCCTGGACAAAATGTCATTAACATTATAATGGCCTAAAGGTCTAGATACCAGGCCATAAACTCCAAAAAAAAAATCATTAACATTATCATTTATCACTAACTTGACAGTTGACAATCGGCAACCAACGACAAGCACAAAACAAACGTGCAGCGAAAAAATATAAAAAGACTCGAAATTGCATTTATTTACTGAAGAATTTATTTCATAAATGAAAAATGTTGGCACGACCCCAGCACATGCATGATGGTGGTATTGTAGAGCGTCGTTTGCGGCCAATTTATGGTAAATAATCCTATTATCCTATTAGAGCTGATTATTTGGAACTGTTGTAATACGATGTCCTCATTTATGGGATTACAGATTGGTTGGACAATGGGGTAAATAAGAAAGCCTTACAAGAAGCAGAGAAAGTTCTCAAGAAAAGTCCTACATTACAAGCAGCGCGCGCTTTAAAAGCTATAGCCCTTTTAAGGTTAGGAAAAAAAAATGAAGCTCAAGCAGTACTAGATGTACTCGCTGAGGAAAAGCCGAGTGACGACACCACGCTCCAGGCTATGACGATATGTTACAGGGAAACACAGCAACGTAAGTTAACCAAAGCTATTTCAAGCACAAACTTAATATAACAAAGTTACTAAAATGTGTTTGTGTGTGAACACATGAATAATGATAAGTTATTAAAATTGTTTCTTTTCCTTTTTTTATTAAATAGTACTTTTTAAAAAATACCTTAATACAACAACAGATAAAGAAAAAGTTGTGGGTTGGGCTTAGAATCAAGTCGCCTGAATTTGAGGAGTCTGTCACTGTGGGGGGGTCAAGGGGGCTTATCTGAAGTCCCCATGCAATTTTAGCTGCCGGAGCTGTGTCGAAATATTTTATATAATTTTCTAAAAATATTCATAAATCACTAATTAATACCTGAAACGGAACTTTTGACATTGACAGTAATCAGTAACAGATATACTCGACCAAAGAAAATATAATCACTACGTTTATACTCGACTTTGCGATTCCCGTCATAAGCGTCATTCCGTTGCTTCAGAGTTTACGTGAATGTGCTCCTTATTGTTATCATCTGCTTCCTGTTTTTCGACGACTTCGCTACCCCCCTGGAGACCGATTGCTTGCTATTTTACGATGTTTTTGGAAATGGTGGAAGTAATAAAATATGTTTACTTATTAAAGTAATTATAAAAGTTAACATTTTGGTGTTTTATTTGGTGCAAGAGCAAGTGAACCAACCTCGGGACTAGGGGCACCCGGACTCGGACAGGTTAGGTTAGAATTTGTGGTTATTTTTTTATAAACCATCCAGAAATAGGAGCCCTGACTAGCGGGGCTCCGTCGACTATACTTTGGTACTACTTCGGCGGGGGGGGGCCGTCCCCCCTCCCTATTAAAGTGCTTTTTCTCAGAAATCATTCAATAAAAAATTTAATCTTCAACATTTAATATAAAAAAGAATAGGCACATCTGGCAGGGGAAAAAGATGGGGGGCGAATCTACCCCTCCCCCAACCCCTTTCGCACCACCCCACATCCCCCTATTAAAGCGACTTGATTCTAAACCTTAACCAAAGTTGTAAAACTAATTAAAACAAAAACCCTTAGATTTTTTACTGCTGGGTATAATCATCTCCTAATCGTGTAAGAGTGGTACTGATGAAAATTTATATATTTACTATTATATATTTCATATTTACTAATAATTTGATCCCCTTTATGTATAACTCTTATCAGATGTCCTCATATCTGATTGTAGCTTTTGCGGACGATACAAATGAGGCGATATCAGCACAAAATATAAATGATCTCAACAATAGAGTAAATAGAGCTCTTTTAGCATTTTCTCAGTGGTTTAATGCAAATAATCTCATGCTGAATACAGAAAAAACTAAAGCTATACTATTTAAAACCACAGCAAAACACGAGATACCTTGAATATCAGATTACATGAGAAATGTATATCACTTGTACAATCCGTGAAATTCTTAGGTGTCTAAATAGATTCGTATTTAACCTGTAAAGATGAATTAAATAATATAGAGAGCAAAATCACCTCTGCATGCTCTGCTTTGAGAAGCTTAAGGGAAGAACTGACCACGAAACAATAAAAAATTGTATATTTTTAATTGTTTCGTGGTCATGTCAGTTCAACAATTAATTGAAGAAACATTGATGGCTCTATGACGCAGTGGCTTGGCATAGAGTTGCGGCGCTGAGGGCCGCGGTTCGAATCCCGCACGGAACAAGTATTTGTACAACCTACAAATAATTGTTCCAGGTTTGGATGTTCGACCTTGAGCAATTTATGTTTGTAAACTGTCTCCACGACACAGGAGAAAATCTTAGTGTAAGGGTAATGTTTTTAAAAAGAAAACAAATTAAGCTCTAATAGAATCTCGCTTAAGATACAGTATTAAATTTTGGGGAAATAGTTATGCCTATAATGTAAAAAAGTGTTTATTATACAAAAAAGAGCAATTAGAATAATGTCTTGCATACACCAGAGGCAATCATGCAGAGAATATTTTATAAATTTAAAAATCCTTACTGTGCCCTGTTTGTATATTCTGACTTTACTCACTGATCTTCAAACATCCCAAGAGATATGAAACTGATGATGAAGTGGTTAGAAGATACCATATGAGACGAAAAGATATATAAAGAGTCCCTTTTTACTGGAAAAGAGGCATTCCATCTTTTCCTCAGGGGTGACAACGCATCTGCATTTTGATTCTTAGTTGAGGATAAATGTAGATGTCTATGGGCCACAGCATCCACTTACCATCAGGTGGACTGTGTGCTCATTGTTACCCTATTCTATAAAAAAAACAATTTCTTAAAAACAAAATTACAGGTTGTTGAGTAAATAATGTTAACATATTTAAACAAAATTTAAAATCTTTTTCTACCGACGTCAAAAAGTGAAGGTACTCAATTCGACTGTATGTTTTTCTTTTTTATGTGTTTTACCTCATAACTTCTTTCTGGGTGAACCAATTTCGATGATTCTTTTTTTATTGGAAAAAAGTAAGCTGGTGCTTTTCATGTGGTTGCATATAAATTTGATCAAGGTCTGAGCAATAGCTTTTGAGTTATTCTTAATAATTTATATTGAAGTTGGTTGTACAAAATTTTTAATTATATTGGAAAAAAGTTTCTATACAGTGAATGATTACATCAAGTTTGGTAAAGAGTAATATTGCATGCATTATTTAATAATTAATTACTTTCTAGACATTTTTAAGTAAATATGAATAATGTTAATGAATTGTATATAATATTTTATGTTTTAATTAAGTTTTCCCACACAATGTATATTGTTTATGGAATAAATGACTAATGGCTATATATACTGTCCAATTTAATAAAAAAGTAAACAAGTCTTAATCATCTCAATTTATCCTTATTGTTTTTTTAGTGCTATTCTAAACAAATCTAGTCACATTTTGCAGTTTTATGTCTTAATAAACACATTCTCCAAATCAAAACACAATAGATTAACAATAAAATGTCAGTAGTGTTTGATGGTTCAGGGCGCATGCGGTAGCTTAGCTTGAGTTGTGGCGCTGAGGGCCGCTGATTAGAATCCTCACAGATCAAATATTTGTATAGAGTCTGGATGTTTATATTTATGCATTTTATGTATAAAGTGTAAACTACCTCCAGCAACCAATCACAATACAGTAGAAAATCCTAGTGCAGTTTTACAAGATGCAGTGCTGATTCCCTCACAATGTAAATCAGCTCTTAAAACATATTTATTTTGAACAATTTAATTACTATTAAGTATAGATATTGGATTCAACCATCTTCTCATCAGGCATACCTCAAACCCTCAAAACTAAATTGTTTAACCAGTGCGTGTTGCCAGTGATGACATACGGAACTGAGACGTGGTCCTTCACTGCTGGCCGTATGAGGAAGCTCAAGGTCGCTCAGCGAGCTATGGAGAGGGCTATGCTCGGGGTTTCTCTGCGTGATAAACTTAGAAATGAGGATATCCGCAGTAGAACCAGAGTAACCGACATAGCCCAAAGGATTAGTAAGCTGAAGTGGCAATGGGCCGGCCATATAGCTCGAAGAACCGACAACCGATGGGGAAGAAAGGTTCTCGGTGGCAGCCTCGTACCGGCAGACGAAGTGTAGGGCGTCGAGTGACGACCTGGTAAGACATGCAGGAAGTCAATGGATGCAGGTGGCTCGGGACCATGCTTTGTGGCATTCCGTGGGGGAGGCCTATGTTCAGCAGTGGACTTGTGAAGGGCTGTAATGATGATGATGATAGATATTCGTTAGCCGTGTGGTGGTACCATAAGCGAAACCATTACCTATTGAATAAAACTTCTTTTACGGATTCTGGGGACTGTGAGTCCGCCGTGACCGTGGGAGCTGGAAAGCACTTAAAAAAGACGAGAGAAGTAGTGTTCGTATAAATATAAGAAATCATCATCACCCTATTGTCTGAAAATCTTCTGGCTTTACGATTAGCAGCTTAAAAATCTCATTTTTGCCTGGCATAGAATATCCAGGCCGGCGACAGCGTCAAAAGTGCCAAGATTTCATTTCATTCATGGACTTGTACATACTGATAAAGAAGAGGATACATAGATAGGATAGTGTTTAGAAATATTAAATGGGATTATAATTAAGTTATATTATATATAAGTTAAGATTATAAGACACATTGTTAATACATTTAATTTGCAAACAAGACTCCTTACGTGTATACCATTCAATGATTACAGTAAATAAGGTATGTGCACTATACGAGGCGGCGGTGAAGTCAGACCCTAACAGTGAGGAGCTTCACTCGCACCTGTTCATGTCATATGTGCGCGTGGCTGACTACCGCGCCCAGCAGCGCGCCGCCATGGCGCTCTACAAACTCGCACCCAAGAACCCATACTATTGTTGGGCCGTCATGAGCATTGTACTGCAGGTATGGTATCTTATTACTTAAATAAGTTGTTACCAAAGTGTAAAAAGTGACTTCATGTTTCAACAATCCTATTAATTTTATGCTACATAATCACTTACATTCAAAATAGGTAGAAATAATTAGTAGAGTAAGCATACCTTAAAATATTCAGTTAAATATTCTACCTAGTAGAGCCAGATTAACGTAAAGGCAAAGTTGGCAAGGCTACCTATAAGCTCTGTGTCCGTGAAGACTCCATTGTCTGAATTAATAAGTTAACATGTGTTGCAAAAGAAATAGTTGTGATTTTTTTAAACATAACATAAACACTCGCGCCTGTCACCCAGAGGGGTAAGCAGAGACTATGGGCTTCCATTTGGCACGATCCTGACACACCTCTCTCGCCTCCTGCACATCCATATACCTACGCATACACGCTCGTCGGTTAAGGGTACTCTTAATTTGGCCCGTTTTCAATATATCGCCAATTTGGTCGATAAATTTTCGCCTAGGGCATCCCTTCCCGACTCTGCCGTTCACTTCTGCCACATAAATTTGCTTTGTCACTCTTTCCTCATTCATTCTTTCTACATGACCAAACCACCGAAGCATTCCTTTCTTAATCCTGGTCACAACATCATCTTACAAACCACACTCTTCTCTTATCACACAATTTCTTACTATGTCATTCAGATTCAGCCCTAACATACTCGTTAATGACCGCATTTCTACAGCATTTATTCTACTCTCGTGCTTCTTCTGCCACACCCAACTTTCACTACCATACATTAAAGTAGGGATTAACACAGCATTGTGAATTGCCATACGTGCCTTTTTGGACACATTCTGACTTTATACAACAGAGTGTAGAGCCCCATTTACTTTATTTCCTGCGTTCACTCGTCGTTCTATATCCTTATCATATCTACCATCCCTGCTAAAAACACATCCCAAATACACAAACTCATCTACTTGCTCGACCAATTCCCCTCCTATTCTTATTTCACTTATCGTTTTACTTTCTTCTCTTTCAAAAACCATAACTTTCGTCTTACTTGCGTTCACTTTCATTCCCCTTTCTTGTAATGAACTGTTCATTAATGTAACCATCATTTGCAACTCGGCCGCCGACGACGCGAGTATGACTTGATCATCGGCGTACAAAAGGCATTTCACGGTTAACTCACCCATTCTTATCCCGCATTCTTCAACTTTCAAATTTTCCACAAATAGGTTTTCCGCAAATTCCATAAATAGGTTGAACAGCCACTGGGAAGCCACACAGCCCTGTCTGACCCCTTTATGGATGCCAAACCAGTCCGAGTAAGCCCCGTTGATCCTGACACAAGCACTGGAGTCCCTATACAGAGACTTCAATGCCTGTATCAACCCAGCGCTTAATCCAAATGAGTTCAGTGTTTGCCATAACACATCCCTGTCCATTCTGTCATAAGCCTTTTCCAAGTCCACGAATGCACAAAAAACATTTTGGTTTTTGAAACATCATGGAAAAGACCTGATCCGTACATCCCATTCCCTTTTTATATCCCGCTTGCACATCCCAAATTTTTCCATCAGTATCTTTCATAACTCTTTCAATTAGTACCTTAGCATACAGTTTTCCCACAATGCTAAGAAGGCTGTTACCACGGTAGTTTTTACAGTCCTGCTGCGATCCTTTTCCTTTATAAAGTGGGACTATCACGGCTTTGCATCGGTCTCCCGGTACCCGCTTAAGTTCCCAACACAAATTAAACAGGTCTGCCACCACTCCCTCTCCAGCCCTTAGCATTTCGAGTGATACTCTATCATATCCGGCTGCCTTACCTGCTTTCATACTTTTCATTGCTTTCATTATTTCATCTATACTTATCTCTCTATCTCTTTCCTCTTCTTTCGGAATTTCTATTTAATTTAATTCAAACGTCTCATCACTCATAAACACGCTTTCAAAGTATTCCCTCCATCTCCTTAAACTCAACACTTCGTCATTCAGAATACAGCCATTCTGGTCTCGTATAGCATTTATTCTAGGCTGTTTTGAATGTCCCCTGGGAGTTTTTACGAGTTTCCAGAACATTTTAATATTTGCCTGAAAGTTATCCGATATTCTTCTATCATTCTTATCCGTTCTTTCTTGTTTTTTCCTTTCAACTACTTCTTTTACTCTCTTATTTAGATGTCTAAAGACTGCCTTTTTCTTTCAATATCATCATTCATACCGCTAAAATGACTAGCCTTGGTTGCTAGTAAATCTAACCATGCTCTCTTCTTTGCTTCATCTTCCATCCGTACCTCATCATCCCACCATAAAGTGTTATTTTTCCTTTCATTCGTTCTCTTACTTACACCACATACTTCGGTAGCTGCATCCACCAAACCTTTCTTGACATTATCATTCACAGTCTCCAAGTATAAATCATTCATACACAATTCATCCATACCACTTATATTTTCTCTCAGTCTACATTTGAACTTCTCTTTCGCACCTTCATCTTGTAACCTCTCTGTTCTTATACGCTGTAACGCAGTGGTAGACACAGATGTCCCATGCATCCAACGTCTGAATAGACCATTAATTCGGCATAAGACCATGGGCTTAGACATGTCTGGGGCGTAGACCCCTAGAACTAACAACTTCTTTAATAATAATAATAATAATAATTAAATTTATTTCAGACCCACATATAGTCCATAATTATGCCCACTTTCATTCGTATCCATAGCAGTCTCGGGCTTATACATTCATAATCTTTCACACAATGGCCCATTCTTTTTGAAAGGATGATACCGACTCCCTGGCATGCCCGCTCGGTCTCGTCTACACCAGACCAGTAAGCGGTATACATGCCATGTGTAGTGGCATACTTTCCCTTCCGTTTCGTCTCATTTACACATAACACATCTATTCCTCTATCATACATCATATCGCATTCTTCATCCATTTTATCATTCATTGCTCCACATATCCCCTCCATCCATCCATTTTTTAAATAAATCATTTTTACATGAGGCATGTACATTATCATACAGTACCATGTTTTGGTGGTGCATAAATATCCACTACCTCATATCATCCCGTAGGCGTCGTAAGAGGCGTCAGAGGGAAACTGAACCAGGAGATGGGCAGTAGTATCTTCCCGAAAACTTGCCCAGCAATGCAACTATGGCAAAAATCTCTCTTATGAATCAATCTATGGGGGAAGCCTATTTTCAGCAGTGGACTTTTGATTTCTTATATTTACGCGAACACATTGAACTACTAAATAAAACTACTTTTGCGGATTTTATCGCATCAAACGTGGACGCATTATACAACGTGTAGTGGCGGCAATCCATAAATTATTACATTTGAAGTTTAGTGTACAACCATGCTATTGATAATCAATGCCTATAGGAAAACTATAACAAACAGCTTAAGATCAGTGCGGTTGAAACTTATGCTTTAAGAAATTTGAAAAGTATACAATAAAGCAAGCAATTCAGAGTCCATGCAACCTGCATTGCTTAAAAGCCCCTGTCTGTCTCAATCTGGCTCTGATCCCTAGCAGTAAATTATATGTTAAAATTATTTTTTTTTTATAGAAGAGGGGCAAACGAGCATGCGGCTCACTTGATGGTAAGTGACTACCGCCGCCCATGAACAACCACAACACCAGGGGAATTGCAAGTGCGTCGCCGGCCTTTTAGAAAGGAGTAAGCTCTTTTCTTGAAGGTCCATAAGTCGTATCGGTACAGAAAAATCGCCAGTGGTAAACAATTTCACAGAGAAGTTGTACGAGGAAGAAAACTCCTAGTAAAACGCACAGTGGTGGACCGCCAAGCATCCAGATGGTGAGGATGATGGTATCGTGAATTTTGACGCGATATGCGTTCGTGAAATTTGGCGGCTGGAATTAATCCGAACAATTCCTCAGAGCACTCCCCGTGGTACATTCGATAAAAAATATAAAGAGATGAAACATCCCTACGCAGCGCTAGTGAATCGAGCCGATCAGAAAGAACTCGGTCGTCGACGATTTGAACCGCTCTGCGCTGGATGCGGTCAAGTGGAAGGAGCTGGCACTGGGATGCCCCGGCCCAGAGATGAGAACAGTATTCCATATGAGGCCGAACTTGCGCTTTGTAAAGTTGCAAGCGATGTGCCGGCATGAAATACTGTCTCGCTCTGCTGAGCACGCCAAGCTTTTTAGAGGCCAATTTGGCCTTCCCTTCCAAGTGACCACAAAACTACACACTATTCGATATGTCGACACCGAGGATTCCGATGCTAGCTGAGGCAGCAAGGGGAGTGTCTTGAAACTGAGGAGGTACGACAAAGAGGTTCTTTTTTGCAGTAAACGCGCAAACTTGTGTCTTCTGGGGATTGAACTGGAATAGATTTAGTCGCCCCTAATCCGAGACTTTGTTCAGCAAAGACTCGACTTCAGACACAAGTTTGTCCCGGTACTCGGCGACGTTTTCCCGATAAATATTGGTACGGCCGGTGTATAAAGCATCACCAGTCTGCATAGCAATGAATGTTACCAGTTTGCAATATATCATTGATATGCAGAAGAAACAGCGTTGGTGATAGCACGCAGCCTTGTGGAACACTAGCGTTAATGGGCTAGCGTTAATAGCATGCACCGTCTACTACGACCTTGATGCTCCGAGCAGCAAGGAAACTAGTGATCCAATTACACAATTTCCAAAAAAAAATCCAAAACAAGCCCATAGAAAGGGAGCTTCGAAAGAAGCGCTTTGTGCCAGATCCGATCGAAGACCTTCGCTATGTTCAAACTAAGGGCCAATGCCTCCCCCTTGGACTCTATTGCCTCCGCCCATCTATGAGTCAGGTTGACCGGAAGATTACCAGCTGATCGACCCCGACGAAAACCGTATTGGCGGTCACTAATCAGCTGGTGATCCTCAAGGTACCTCATGAGCTGGCAGTTTATAATGGACTCCATTATTTTGGAGAACAAGGAGGTGATGGCTATAGGCCTGTAGTTGGACGGGTCTGAGCGGTCGCCTTTTTTAGGGATCGGGTGGACCAAAGCTGTCTTCTATGAATTCGGGACTAGGAGTACCGGAAAAGACGCGTTAAAACCGGTGCCAACTCCGGAGCACACGTTTTCAGCACAATGGGAGGGACTCCATTAGGCCCACTCGACTTGCTGACGTCCAGGGAGAGGAGTGCTTTGCGAACCGAGCGCTGTGTAAACCGTGCATCCGGCATGGGATGGTCGGCGATGTGTTCCCCCCGTCATTGAGAGTCGAGTTGGACGCAAAGAGAGAACCTAACAGATCGGCTTTCTCCTTTGCGGCATGGGCCAGTGAGTCGTCCTCTCTGTGCGGAGATGGAAGAGATGGCTGACAGAAGTTCCCTTGGACAGCCGTGGCGAGATACCAGAATGCACGGGTTACCGAAGGAAGGTGAACTAGCTTCTCGCCAATTCTACCGATCTGCTCAGATCTTGCCTTGGCAACGACTCTTTTGAAGGATCTGGAAGCGGAATTATACTTCTTTTTGAGAGCGCTGGGGTTTACATCCCGAGACGTTAATGCGTCAGCCCAGGCCCGGTAGCACTCCTGCTTATAGCGTGATGCTATTTTACAGGAACGACCAAACCATGGCTGGGATCTGCCTCCGATGGGCACCACAGAGGATGGAATAAAAAGTTCCATACCTTGAAGTACCACGTCAGCAACAGAATCAGCAACAACGCTGGGATCTTCCGGCGAGAAGCAAACCCGCCTCCAAGGGTAGGACGCAAAAAAGACCGCATCCTATCCCAATCGGCCGACCTATAGTGCCAAACACGGCGGCAGCCTGGAGATTGCAACCGCGACGTTAGTGTGAGTGGCACCACACTCTGCACAAGACAATGGTCCGACGAGCCTAAAGGAGCGTCGACGGAAACCTGATATCCGTCCGGATGAGAGGTCAGCAGAAGGTCCAACAGGGAACGTGCATGATCCTACACATCTGGAATCCGCGTAGGCTAAGTAACTAGCTGTGTAAGACCATATGCCAAGGCAAAGTCATAAACAGATTTCCCCGCATGATCGGTTGAACGTGAACCGAGCCATTCGGCGTGGTGGGCGTTAAAATCGCCAAGGATCACGATCTCTGCGCATGGGATCTGCTGTAACAAGGAATCTGTAGCCATTTGAACGTGGTCGATGAGTCAGTCTGTTTCTGCATTACCACTATGGGACCTATAGAGGCACCCGTAGACGCGGGGATGGACGTCGCTGTCTACGCGCAGCCATAGGATGGACAGGTCCGTACCTTCAAGACTGCCGAGGTGTCGAAAACAGTTGTCCTCTCGTATACGTATACGCATACTCCAGCTCTGGGCACAAAGGAGTGTTCTAATTTGTACCCCGGGTAGGAGAGATATGAAGTATCAGCCGGAGAGGACACCTGAGTCTCGGTTAAAAAGAGTAAGGCCGGCTTCGCCGTCTCCAGATGGAAGTGGACAGCGTTAAGGTTGGAATGAAGTACCCTGATGTTGCAAAAATTCACGGATAGCGTGACAGGGGTCGCCTTGGTCTTATTGCTCCGCTTGCCCCGAGCAGTTTTAGTCGCGAGCGGAATTTTGCCCCCCCCAGAATACGCGAGGCAGCCTGAGGACCCACGCTCAGAAGTGGAGTAGCTTGGTCGTGGATGCTCGGCGAGGAATTCTCCAGGGGTGCTGGTACCCTCCTGGGATAGTCTTCCGTTTAATTCCGCTACCATGTTAATGGGGGTGGAGGTGGAAATCGAAATTCTTAAAGAGATTTGCAATAATAATTCTTAATTAAAATTAGGTAGATTGCTCACATTGTTTATTATTATTATTAAAACTCACATATCTCTCCCAGGCCAAATCAACAGAGGATGTGACTAAAAGGCATCCTTCTCACTTTAGCACAACGAATGGTGGACAATTTCATAGCAGAGAACAAAATGGAGGCAGAGCAGGAAGCACGGCTTTATATCATGATTCTTGAATTACAAGAGAAATGGGAAGACATTCTAAAGTTTATCGAGGGACCATTGTACTCACAACTTGTGCCAGGCTCAACTGCACAAGCGAGCATACCCTATTTAAAGAAACTTGGCCATTGGAGAAAATTGAATTTGTTATGCAAAGAGCTGTTGTGGGACAATCAAGACAGGTGGGACTACTACATGCCATATTTTGAATCTGCTTTCGAGTTGATGAAGGGAGCCGATCCTGATGAGAATTGTAACAACAGCTCAGTGGATGATACTGAAGAGAAGTGCCATGAATTTATTTGTGAATTAATTGAGAGTATATCATCCGAGCGGACTATAAGGGGCCCTTATTTAGCTAGACTAGAATTGAAACGATTATCTAAAGAACCAAAAGACCTGTATGGAGGTGCAATGGCGCTATGTATACAGTACCTAAAATTTTTCGCTCATAAGTCATGTTCTGTGCCTGATGTTAGACCCTATTTGTCCATGATACCGCAAAAAGAAAGGGAAGAGTACGCTAAAGATTTCCTGTTTTGTCTAGGTTTTCAAGAAAATAGTGAGCCTGATAATGTAAGTACCTATTGCATAGAACACTTGTGTTGTAATGTCGAGCAATTCATATTATTTTACTATTTTAAAATTTTGCGTAACTACACTCCTTCTATACAAGTTTTATTAATTTACTTCTTTACATTCACAAGTAAAATAAATAAAAAAATTGGTCAAACACATTGTTTGCATGATTAATGTTATGTGCCACCATTCATTTGAAAATTGTGTCTGTATTTGCTGCATTTAATATGCAGTCCTGCAAGTGGAGTGCGGTATGGCCTCTCACAAATGAAGTGAAGACTTCGTGATTTGGTGGCTCAGGACTAGTTTGTGGCATTACTTGCAAGAGATTTGTAATGATGGTGATGTTCATATGCAGCTACCAAACATCATATGCACTTACCAACTATGTAAATATAATGTTGTATAAATAAAATGCGAATTTAAATTTAACTTTGGAACTTTATTTAATAATTATTTGCTGGAGAGCCGTCTACATACTTTTAATGATAGAGATTGGAAGGGAAGTTCACTTAAATTAAAGTATTGCTTGTAAGATCTACAAATAATAATTAATACGTTAATAATTTATTAAACAGATATGAAACATATGAGAGTCATTGGGCTCATTACTCGGAGATTTAGTTATTCCATTTTGCTGATTTTGACATGAGTCACTAATACTCAAATATTCTAATGTATTAATGTACTATATAATCAAGTCAATGCAATTTATACATGTATTCATTAAAAATGGTAGAATGTAAAAATGTAATTCGAACATGGTTATAAAATGATATGGAAAAGTTGCTGATTGTTTAAGCTAATTCATATCATAAGTAAATTAATGATAATATATTTTACCGAAATAACTCTAATTAGTTGGTATGTTATTCATTTTATATAAGAAGATATGGAAAAGTTGCTGATTGTTTAAGCTAATTCATATCATAAGTAAATTAATGATAATATATTTTACCGAAATAACTCTAATTAGTTGGTATGTTATTCATTTTATATAAGAATCAGAAAATATTTGTTAATGTACTCATATCTATCAGCACATACACCTGAGATACAGGTTTATCCTAGTTCAGGTGCCCGTTATTGTGGATTATTTTAAATTAAGACATTATTTGAATTAGTTGTACAGTTTATTGAAATTTAAAAAAAAATATTATTATTTGGCCATTATTTAATAAAAAAATAAGTTGACTTATATTCCAAGTAGCGACATCTGGTGAGCGTAAGAATATTGGGCCTGATTGGCGGCAGTGTTTGCTAATGTTTGTCGTTGTGCGGTGGGGCGGGCGGCAGGCGGCGGACGTGCAGCGGCACGTGTCGTGCCTGGGCGCGTGGCGGCTGGCGGCGGCGCGCTCGGGCGAGTGCGCGGCGCGCTCGGGCGAGTGCGCGGCGCTGGGCCGGCGGCTGCGCGCGCACTACCTGCGCGCGGTGCGCCACGGACTGGCCGCCGCCTCCGCCACCGAGTTCTGCGCCGCGGACGGCTACGCCACGCTCGCCGCGCACCACTACTTCTACGCAGGTCAGACCGTCATCGTCGTTGCAGCCCTTTACGACTCCACTGCTGAACATGGCCCTCCCCCCAGAATGCCACAAAACACGGTCCTCGGCACCTGCATCCGTCGACTTCCTGCATGTTTTAACAGATCGTCACCGCCCTACACTTCGTTTACCGATCGGAGGCTGCCACTCGAGGACCTACCCTCCCCGCCGGTTGTCGGTTCCTCGAACTATATGGCCGGCCCATTGCCACTTCAGCTTACTAATCCATCAGACCATCATTCGTTTATGTCGAATGTTGTAAAACAATTTAATTAGTAATCTGAAAATAATTAATACAATCAGGCATTACTTTGCGGAAATCCAATATATTGAAGACGTTAAACATTAATTAGTTAAAAACCGCGTAATATAATAAAATGTTATCTTGAAAAGTTTGAGTAACACGTAATGCCTTCCAACAATTGCGTGCACTATCCTCGTCGCCACTACATTAGAAAATATACCTCTGTCGATAATACGACACGTGTTTCGCCTCTGAACGAGGCATTCTCTGGTGAAATAGACTGCGATGGCTGAGCACTGAGTGAGTTCATTTCAAACTTTAAACTAGGTGAGACACGTCATTTTATTTTATTTCGGGATCTTAGCTAATTTATTTTTAACAACTTCAATAATTGAATAAAACTATTTTTACGGATTTTATCGCGTTTAATTTTACTAATTTTGATTCCCGACGTTTCGGGTGCTTTACAGCACCCATGGTCACGGGGGGGACTGAGGTGTTTGACGTCCTAATGTCATATCCAAACCCAAACATACCACTGCAAGACTTCAAGATACTGGAAGCTCATTCTGCGTAGATCGGACCAAAAATTAATATTCAAAAAAACTGAAGGTAGCCGGGCTAACTATGACATTAGGACGTCAAACACCTCAGTCCCCCCCGTGACCATGGGTGCTGTAAAGCACCCGAAACGTCGGGAATCAAAATTAGTAAAATTAAACGCGATAAAATCCGTAAAAATAGTTTTATTCAATGTGTAGTGTTCGCGTAAATATAAGAAACCATTATGTAAACTTCAATAATAATCTTAAAATACATTGTATTCTATTATTGGTCACAATTAAATTTAAAAAAAATACGATCACACATTCGGCGATATCTTCCTTCTCCAACTGTCACTTAATTACTGCAAACAAAGTATTTCTATTTCTAATACTATATAAAAACTACCATTTGTTAAATCGATGATGCTTTATATTTCGGACTATAATTAATACATTACATTTAAAATTGGTGAAACGACTATTTATTATTTTGAGTATCACATAACAAAATTTCATCAATTTAATACCATTTGTAATAAAATAAATATTTTTTATGTTTTTTTTTACCACTATTAGAATGCTGCAATTGTTGACCGCTAACTTAGCGATTTCTCCTGATTATGACTCATTTAGGGGCGAAACACGTGTTGTATTATCGACTGTGGTGTGTCTTTCCCGTTTTAGTAGTGTTGGGAGTAGTAATGTTGGCACAGTCTAACTACTACTAGCAGTCAGTCATCGAAGGCGTCTAGACAGGGCAATCTTGCGGTACGGTGCGGAACGAGACGCGAGCGGAGCTGTCCGCCTAGGGTTGTCCTGTCACACAAATAAATTAAAATGGTTCACACTACATGTGCGGTAAAAAACTGTGGATCGTCCTCATTTAAAGATAAGGAAAAATAAGGAATTAGAGATTAAAGTTTCATTAGTTTCCACATACACAGGAACTTGTTTATCCGTGAAATAAAATCAGTTTTTAATTTTTTTATTACTTCTCGTTCTGACAACCCTTGCAATTTATTGTTTATGTCGGCTTTTCCAACAACATCAAACGCGATTACTGACTATATGTTCTTCTTAGGCTGTGGTGTTGGAATTAATAAAGTATTTACTTTTTAATATATCTGTAAACTTTTTTAAATATTGTGTAGTAAGATTATTGCCATTAAGTTTGAACCGAGTTATAATACACACCACTTTTATTATTTACGCGGATTATTGGAAGTGGGCCTCATTCATAGGAATTCGTTAATCACAACGTCTTATACATTTGCGCCATCTATGTGTGAACATTAAAACTTCTTAGAATTACTGATAATATATTCTCGGTACTGAATAAATTCTCGTCTAGATAATTTTTACATGATTTTAAAGCTTAAAATAATTATAATTTGTAATTGTTGGCTACAGCGGTCGAAGAACAAGACGCGTCACTCATCGTAGAAGCTTTGAGTCTGCTGGAGTTCACGCTGCACAACTCGCCCGCCAACTTCCACGTGAAGCTTCTGCTCATCAGCCTCTACCACATACTCGGTGAGTGTTCAAACGTTACGCCATGATTAGCTTTTTTTGTATCTAAGTTATATTAAATTATGTACTGAAATCCAGATCATAGAATGGCTAAAAAAGTTATCACTTAATTATGGATAGTATATTCATATGGATATATCATCTACTGTTTCATTTTCCCTCTGTCTCCTCTTACGACACCCTCGGGACGATATGGGGTAGTGGATATTCTTACACCGCCACTAACCGGCTAACACCGCCACTGGCTCATAGATACATACAGGGTTATTTTTCAAAGAGTAGCCAAATTTTATACTTAAATTCATATGTATAAATAGTGATATACCGATATTACATTTATAGAAAATACGAGTAAATAAGGGTTCTACTTTTATTTCAAATTATCCCAAATTGAATGAGATTTATGGGCAACAACTAAGCTTACGGGCGCTCCTGTGTGGCCTATTGTTAACTTTTTTAGTTACACGCTTACTACTAAAGCTTAAGTTAATAACTACATGACGAGAATTATGATTCCAATTTTCCCTTCACACCTTTAACGGGCTTAGAATCGTTGTAATAAATATGTTTGCTAACCGTATTTAAAAAATTGGAATAAAATATTTACAACTAAATTACGAATTCTAAAATTGGTACCTCAACATGGAATCCGTTTCTCTTGTGTTTTCCGTTTATTCACAACGTAAATTCAAAGTAGTGGATCGGAGCGCGAACGAGCGGCTTCACGGCGTCGGACGGTCGGATCGACTGGTGAGGCGGGGAAAACCGAGCCGAGGGCTTCCGAAGATTGCCGAACGGTCAAACAGCTAGGGGCATGCCGCCACACTCTCTGTGCATAGACGAGCACGTTGCCTGAACACTTTTAACTACCGTGAACGCAGAAATAATTTTACTGTGGCGGTCTTTATTTCAATCACAGATAAAAGTCTAACGGTGAAAGTTCCGGCTATTTTGCAGCCCATAATATAGGGCCTCCGTGCGCAATCCACCTAACTTTATATTCACAATTGTTAACCCTCATTGCACTTGAATAGTTTGATTAGCTTTTTTTTTTTTTATAGGATAGGGTGACAAACGAGCACACAGTCCACCTGATGGTAACACTGTCAGCTGTCGACCGAGCGGGCGGACGTAGGTACCTAGCGGTGTAACGGTAAGCGTAAGGGAAGGGCGCGGGAAGATGAGTGACAAGGTACCTTACGGAGCGACCCTTACGAATGTATGCGTGCGTAAAATAGTAGGTGTTAGATATTTATGAATGACAATTAGTTAAAATAATGCATTACCATGTATTTTGAATTTAAAGGATAAAAAGGACAGAATGTTTGAGATTTTTTTTAATTAATATTTCTCCATCATTCACCTACATTACTTCTTCTTAACATTCTCTGCAAATTTGGCCGTATATTGAAAAATGACCCTGTATATTTATGATTAAGGATCACAATGTAGATGTATTTGTTTCCCGTAAGCCATCTGCGCAAGAAAGGATTATAGTGACCAAGTGTATGCGTCAAACACAGGTGCATGTTCTATTTCTCTCATAGTCCGAAGGGATGGCAATCCGAAACGACCGGACAAAGATCAGGCGTAGTAGCTGCTGTACGTGCTTTCCGAGGCACGGGGATTAAACATCGTCAGCGTCCTGACTCCAAGCTGCTACTGAGATTTTTTTGACCTCCTGAGGGTTACGAGGACTGCCGCAAGGAGTCGGTCCGGCGGTGTACACTGTGTGTATAGCGTGTGTTTGCGCGTGCGTGCAGGCGGGTGCAACGGCGGCGAGGCGGCGTGGTCGCGGCTGGAGGCGAAGCACGTGCAGCTGGCGGCGCTGGGCTGGCTGCACGCCGCGCGCCTGCCCGCCGCCGCGCCGCGCCTCGCGCACCACCGCCTGGCGCAGGCGCACGCCTTCTACACGAGCCACGCCAACGACGTGAGTACTCACCCGCACACACCCGCCCCCTCGCCCCCTCGCGCACCACCGCCTGGCGCAGGCGCACGCCTTCTACACGAGCCACGCCAACGACGTGAGTCTACTCACCCGCACACACCCGCCCCTCGCCTCGCGCACCACCGCCTGGCGCAGGCGCACGCCTTCACACGAGCCACGCCAACGACGTGAGTACTCACCCGCACACACCCGCCCCTCGCCCCTCGCGCACCACCGCCTGGCGCAGGCGCACGCCTCTACACGAGCCACGCCAACGACGTGAGTACTCACCCGCACACACCCGCCCCTCGCCTCGCGCACCACCGCCGGCGCAGGCGCACGCCTTCTACACGAGCCACGCCAACGACGTGAGTACTCACCCGCACACACACCCGCCCCTCGCCCCTCGCGCACCACCGCCTGGCGCAGGCGCACGCCTTCTACACGAGCCACGCCAACGACGTGAGTACTCACCCGCACACACCCGCCCCCTCGCCCCCTCGCGCACCACCGCCTGGCGCAGGCGCACGCCTTCTACACGAGCCACGCCAACGACGTGAGTACTCACCCGCACACACCCGCCCCCTCGCCCCTCGCGCACCACCGCCTGGCGCAGGCGCACGCCTTCTACACGAGCCACGCCAACGACGTGAGTACTCACCCGCACACACCCGCCCCTCGCCCCCTCGCGCACCACCGCCTGGCGCAGGCGCACGCCTTCACACGAGCCACGCCAACGACGTGAGTCTACTCACCCGCACACACCCGCCCCCTCGCCCCCTCGCGCACCACCGCCTGGCGCAGGCGCACGCCTTCTACACGAGCCACGCCAACGACGTGAGTCTACTCACCCGCACACACCCGCCCCTCGCCCCCTCGCGCACCACCGCCTGGCGCAGGCGCACGCCTTCTACACGAGCCACGCCAACGACGTGAGTCTACTCACCCGCACACACCCGCACCTCGCGCACCACCGCCTGCGCAGGCGCACGCCTTCACACGAGCCACGCCAACGACGTGAGTCTACTCACCCGCACACACCCGCCCCCTCGCGCACCACCGCCTGGCGCAGGCGCACGCCTTCTACACGAGCCACGCCAACGACGTGAGTCTACTCACCCGCACACACCCGCCCCCTCGCCCCCTCGCGCACCACCGCCTGGCGCAGGCGCACGCCTTCTACACGAGCCACGCCAACGACGTGAGTCTACTCACCCGCACACACCCGCACCGCGCACCACCGCCCGCGCAGGCGCACGCCTTCTACACGAGCCACGCCAACGACGTGAGTACTCACCCGCACACACCCGCCCCCTCGCCCCCTCGCGCACCACCGCCTGGCGCAGGCGCACGCCTTCTACACGAGCCACGCCAACGACGTGAGTACTCACCCGCACACACCCGCCCCCTCGCCCCCTCGCGCACCACCGCCTGGCGCAGGCGCACGCCTTCTACACGAGCCACGCCAACGACGTGAGTACACACCCCCACACACCCGCCCCCTCGCGCACCACCGCCTGGCGCAGGCGCACGCCTTCTACACGAGCCACGCCAACGACGTGAGTACTCACCCGCACACACCCGCCCCCTCGCCCCCTCGCGCACCACCGCCTGGCGCAGGCGCACGCCTTCTACACGAGCCACGCCAACGACGTGAGTCTACTCACCCGCACACACCCGCCCCCTCGCACCCTCGCGCACCACCGCCTGGCGCAGGCGCACGCCTTCTACACGAGCCACGCCAATGACGTGAGTCTACTCACCCGCACACACCCGCACCCTCGCATCCTTGCCTCCTCTCACTTCGCTCCCTATCTCCGTTTCATTTAAATATTTTTACCTTTTTATTTAAAAAAAAACTTTCAATGCTATTAACATTATTTATATTACTCCATGTACTGAACTCATCAAGGTGTAAATCATCGTATCCTTGTCTCATGACACAATATGTTGCATGATTTAGAGAACTGGAGAACTTTTTTACTGGAAACGAATCATTCCATCTTGGTATTCAGGGGCAACGCATCTGCATTTTGATTCCTGATCGGGGAACTTGTCCACGTTAAGCCAAGAATGAGCAATCCCTTTAAAGATGTCATGGGCCACAGCATCCACTTACCATCGGCTGTACTGTGTGTGTGTGTGTGCAGAGCGCGGAGCACGTGACGTACGCGTACAAGTACGGCACGTTCGAGAAGCTGGTGGAGCTGCGCGCCTGGCACGCGCGGCTCGCGGCCTGCGCCTGGGCGGCGCTGCTGCCGCGCGAGCGCGCGCTGCTGGCGCTGCAGCTGCCCGCGCCCGCCGCGCCCCCCGCGCCCCCGCCCCCCGCACTGCTGCCGGACCTGCCCGAGCACCTCACGTGAGTCGCACAGTACTGGCGCTGCTGCCGCGCGAGCGCGCGCTGCTGGCGCTGCAGCTGCCCGCGCCCGCCGCGCCCCCCGCGCCCCCGCACTGCTGCCGGACCTGCCCGAGCACCTCACGTGAGTCGCACAGTACTGGCGCTGCAGCTGCGAAGAACAATGGCGAATTCTCAAACATATTTTTTTGTCATTTTTTTCTTGCGTCTACAAATGAAAAATATGTAAAAATACAGAGATTGAACCCCTGAACAATTTGTCTTCAGTCATACTACTGCAGAAAGTCAGAAATTAAATTCCAGTTTTAACAAAATTGACATCAGACTAGGCTGTATGGTATTAGAAGTTTCCTTGCGTTAATAGGGTGTTTTGCAATATGTAAAAAATTTACGTATTTACGATAGGTTTTGTAAAACTAAAAGAGAAATGTTGATTTCTATTCATAAAAATGCATTATAAATGTTTTTTTAATCTGTGCCTCATATGTCCAAAACGCTATCGGCGAGGTTTTAGCGGGAACTTGGCCGGTGGCGGATTGCTGCTCTTGTATTATTGTTTAAATAATAGTTTGAAGTGGATTTTGATAAATGTAAAAGTGATGCGATTTTGTGTATTAAATGTCTGCGCATGTGAACTATTAGTAGAAACAGTGAAACAAGTGCTCCGATGGTGATGTGAATCTCAAGATAAGGTGTCAGTCTGCTTAGGCGCCTTCAGATACTATCGCCAACTGTCTGCTGGCTCAAGATGCCGTTAAAATCTCCCAAAGGCTATGCAATGTGACGCAGCAACATATTGTGAAGCAGTGTACTTTAAAGCACTTGATACTGAAGATCTATGAAAACGCAGATCCCGAATGAAATGAGGACATGGCTTAAAGGACAAGCATCCCAGTCAAAAATCTTAATATAAAAACGCCATCTACCATATTAGATTCCGTCGTGACGTCACTTCTATATAGTATATAGTAAACAAGCTTATGTGCTGTGTTTTATTTCGAAATTTTTATAATATTAAGAATATATTTTAATCAAACTAAAAGAAACAATATAAACAGGTAATCAATTTTACTTTTAAAACTAATCTAATGTGATGGATGAATTTGATGATTTTTAACAAGTTTGTTGATATCAGGTTCGATTTTACTCAAAAACAGTCGTAAGTGGCCGCGTTCGGTAACATGCAAACGATTTCTTTTTTTAGTAAGCAGCGTTTTCACAGCCCTAAATCCACGTTCACACAAATATGACGATGGGAATGCTATCAAAAATCGTTGAACGATCGACCACAATCCAGGGTACAACTGCGGGATTGACTTTTGTAGCCATTTCTTAATTTGATTTTTATTTCCTCGTTCGTTGTCAGTTCTATAAGTTCTTCTTCCAGTTGGGGTGATACTGTTGTGTTGTGACATTTGAAAAAGGATCTAACACCCAGTCTGGTATTTCCAATTTCAAAATGTCCTGGAATCTTTCAATGAAATCACTGTGGAGATTTTCCAAATGTTGGCAGTAGACAAGCAAGTCGTCGTTGTTGCAGGATACTGATAAATTGGGAAAATTATGGAACTCACGTCTGCCGATATTCTTCTTGTGTAAGAGCAGCTTGGCTACGAAAGCAGCGACGACAATTTTGTTTTCATTAAGTTCAAGTCATCGCCTTGAAGTTGGAGATTGAAATCGTTAAGTAATTTATAAAGGTCTGTCAGGTATGCGATATCATTCATTGATGTGATGAGGTTGTCGCGCAATTCTGTGTCTTTGTTATCCAAGAACTCTACGACAGAGTGAAACAGATTGTAAAATCGAGTCAGACAATTTCCTTTTGATAGCCGCGCACTTCTGTGTGAAAGATCAATCGGTTGAAATCTTCATCATTAAACACAAAGCTGATTAAATAATCTGTCATTTAAAGAGTTGTTTCGGATTTTATTGACTGCTCTGATGACGTGCTGCAATGATTGAAACAGTCGTTCACTTAAATTTCTAGCAACCTAATGTTGTCGATGTATAACGCAATGTACAGCAAGCACATCTGGAATTTTGTTTTTTAATTACGCTTCATAGCTTTTTGAAACCCCGTCATAGCTGGAGCTCCATCTGTAGCAGCTGATATAATATTCTTTAAGGGAATTCCTTTTTCATCACAAAACGTTTCCAGTGTTTTAAATATGGTTTCTCCTTTTGTGTCTGTCTCTAAATTTCTAGCAAATAATAGTTCTTGACATATTTTTTCATCTTTAATAAACCTCACGTAAGACAGCAACAATGCTTCATTAGTTGGTAAAGTGGACTCATCCAACTGAATTGAAAATTGACTAGTCTTCAGATGATTGCACAATGACTCTTCAATGTTTACAGCCATTTCATCAATTCGTCTTTGCATAGCGCAAAAAACTATTGCGCAAAGGAATTTTTCGAATTATGTCTGCCGCCGGTATATAGAGCACAGTAGTTATAACTTCTTTTACTGCCGGCAAAATTAACGTTTCTCCAATGGTGTGTGGTTTACCTGTTTGAGCAACTAACAAAGAGATATTGTATGAAGCTCGAAGTCTGTCATCGTCTTGCCTAGCAGCCACCGAAAAAAGTTTTGATGCACTTGGCTGAGCATTATGCTTCTTTTCCAGGTCTTGAAAATAGACTACATTTTTGTCCTTCTTATCTGGATGCATTTTATTCAAATAACCTTGAAGTATTGAAGGCTTCATCGCTTCGTTTGAAAATGTTTTTGAACAAAGAAGGCACAAAGGCAAAGATGGATTTGTCGGATTTTCAATGATTCCATATTTAATAAATTCTGCACTATATTGCCGTCTCTTCTTTTTTGCTTCCGACATGGCTCTGTTTTTACAAATTTGTAAATAAAGTGTTGAACTTAAATACTTATTTAAAGATTGCGCGCGAACCACTAATAAAAATATAAAAATTATTACGAGCTTTTATATAGGTTTTAAATACAGCAGCACCGACAGGAATAAGACAAACACGCACAAACTCGTTTATCTCTTTCGACGCTCAATCGTACTGAGGAAGTTAAGACAAGTATCGATAAAGCAGCCGCTTGCTACCGGATTGCACCAATAGCGTTATTTAACAAAAACTTGTTACAACTTGATTGCGTACGGCGTACGGGCTATCCCACGAAATCTATGTTAAGTATTTCTAGTTTATATACCATCATACAGGGCAGAAATATAAACTAATTATTCGATATTGAGTAGTAGGTAGGTTTTAATTTTAGTAAATTTTAAAATATAAAGTATTTAAATGAAATTACAAATCAACCATCGCCCCCCTAAACCACGCCAACGCCTCCCATTTTTTTCTGGGCCCCTTAAGGCCCCCCTCTAGGTCTCCAACGCCCACAAGGGGCGTTATCGCCCACTTTGAGAAAGACTGCTCTAGATGACTTCGTACGAAAGCACAGTAAAGAATTTTGAAGGTTTTAATAGAATTGAAGTCTGAAGACATTCTTAAAATAAAGCCAAGCGCTTTGGAAGCTTGTTTATAATGTTATCAATATGTTCATTAAAGATTTATTTGGAGTCAAAAATTACTCCTAAATCGCGATAGTGTTAACTCTAGTTATATCTGTATTTTTTATAGTGCGGCGGAAAATTATATTTAAAATAACCTAATAATCTATTAGGTACAAAATTTGTTTTGCAATCCTATCACCTCATGATGTTTTGCTTTGTATAAACGATAGTTAAATATAAGTCATACTTACATCAAAGTGATCTTCACAGAAATATAGTCTAGTTTTTGTAGACAATGTCTTCAGGTCTCTTTTTGCCAGTTTTAACCAAGTATTTCTCATATTTAAATTAGGTGGCACTTGAATCCATAACTTCCCCGGCGTTCTTATGCTCGTATTTTTCCATTCAGGTACAACACACCAATGATAAAGATGATAACTCATTATTAAACATCCAAAAATATCTTATTCCTTTGCAAAATCGGTTTATTTTCTAACGCAGTGACGTTACGAGCTGAAAATGGTGCCTAGCGTTTTCGCGCGTAAATTTAAAACGATAACATAAAAGTAATTTTTATGGCACTATTCGATTTTATAAAAAATATAGCACTCCAGGATTCATTTAAAACACTATTTAAAAATGGGCGTAATACCCTATTGGAAAATTGTTACAGCAACAACAAGTAGTCAATTTAATTTTCAATTATGCTTAGAGTAATTACTAGCATAGTGGGAATCTTAAAATAAGAACAAAATTCTTGTAGTTGAACTCATTATGCTTATGACGTTTTACGTGGTACAAAATAAGATAGCAATATTATTCTAACCCTTCTTTTACAAGGTTGTTGCCTTTTTTTCATTCCATATGCCGCGGCCACACACATCGCGCTAGCGTGAATATTCACGTTATCGCAATGTATGTGGCCGGCCCTTAGTGAATACTTCGTCACTTCGTGCGAAGTTTCAAGCACTGTCGGTAAATTCTCGCAATTCTTTTCAAAGGGTTTTATCGCGATGGACTTCGCGTGTGCGGCCACACTTCAGTCTGCTCACAGACATCTTACGTAGCGGATGTGTCAAAGTAAATTAGGGTTTGCGACGTATTTCCGACATGGATTGGTGTAACGAAAAAATTTTGGAATTTATAAGTAATTACGAGTGCGAGCCGATATTATTTATATATTTTTCTTATTTTTTAAAAATTGACACAATAATAAAAAATAATTATTTGCTACCATACTAATATATGCCATAATAATACAGAGCGACTGTGGCATCCATTTTGCTTTTAGCGTGTGTTTAGCACGATAAAATTTGCAACGCGCAGTGTGGCCAGGCCCCTTTGCGCTAGGCCCAAGGCGAATATTATCGCGATGTGTGTGGCCGAGGCAATAGACATCTCAATTAATGTGCTAATAACGTGACAACAATCGATGTACCCTCTTGAAATATTTTATTTATTTTTGTTAGTCCAATCGACACTGGGCTTGCGTCACGGAGCACAGAGTACATTGCTATGATAGTATAAACGGTCTGCCTCCTCTTTTCTCGCTTCACCACAACTCCCTCAAGATCCGTCATTCATTAATTACAGTTTATCAAAAGACCAAAGCACATTGTTCTTTTTTCCGTTACAGCCTATTAAAGTCCACTGCTGAACATAAGCCTCCCACATAGAATGCCTCATAAGAGGAATATTTGCGATAGTTTCCCCGCTTGACAAGTGGGTTGCCTACCGCAATTTTTTTTATTATTCGGTATTAGGAAGACGCTGCCGCCCATCTCCTGATTTGTTTCCCTCTGTCGCCGCTTACGACACCCACGCGATGCTATTGGTTCTAAGTCTCTTACAGTTCTTCCGTCGCTACATGGCATTATCAAGATAACTATTAGTTAAACAATTTACTTGATCGTTCGAATAACAATAAGCCTAATTTTATTTTCTTTATATTTTTAGCATTTATTCAAGTAATAAAAGAATAAAAATAAACAAAAATATTTATTCTTCATCATCCTTCACCACTCATGTGTAACGTCAATGTCACACCTGTAGTTGTTGGGAGTATTACGCTCGAAGTTGTTGACGAGTATGTTTACCTATGACAAATAGTCCTAGGGAAGTCCAATTTCGACCTAGAGGTCAATCGACGGATTCAACTCGGCTGGGCAGCGTTCGCATGTGAACCAAACCATTAGCGGAAACGATGTAACAAATGTTTCAATGGTGATATACATCTTAAGATTTTCTTATCCGTTCCTTGATATTTTATCGTCATTAACTATGCGCTGAGTTAAGCAGCCGCCAAAATCTTCCAAGAACTTCGCAATGTGACGTATTAGTATATTAAGAGAAGTTTTGTGAATAAAATATTACATTCGATATCATACATCAGACTAGGCTGTATGATATAAGACCTTTGCCTGCCTTAATTGGCGAATCGTAACAACTACAAGAACTAGTCAATTTAGTTTTCAATTATATATAATGATTTTTTTTCCAGACTTAAAACGCATAGCTAAACCTAACTTGAGACAAAGGAGCTTGCAGTTTAAGTCATGCTATTGCAAATGTAAATGTACGGTGATAAAATTGACAGTGACAACCGCGACCTGAGGGCGATAGTGAGCTGGGATCCGCCGCAGAGCGTGGATACGGAGATGCGGGCGCGAACGTTCTCGCAGGAAGTTGCGTACGTGCGGCTCAAAGATGCGCTGCTGCGCGCCACCGCGCTTTGCGGCGAGGCTGCCACCGCCAGTCGCGACCAGCTGCCACAGCTGCTGCAGCGCCTAGACACTTGCATACAGACGTTCAGCGAAGCGATGCAGCGCTACAGGCACGAGTACAGCCAGAGAGAGCAGATTTCCATATCAGCGCCTCTGCCTTCTAGGATATTTGGTAAGTGCTTATAGTACTTATTTAAAAAAGTAGATCATAAGTTCATAAGTATATTACTAAAACGTAGGGATTATATACTCGTAGATAAAAAATTACCCGCTCGCATACTGTTGACTGCCGAGCTCGTTCGGAACCGATTGAAAATCAGCGCTGCAAGCTCGCAGTTTATGCTGAGACGGTCCCTTCCACGACTTCATTATAACACACGTTTTTGTTTTAATGTGTGTGTGTGTGTGTGTGTGAGTTTGTGTGAGTGTGCTTGCATACAAATATAATACGTGTACTTAATTTTTTTCTATTTCCTTTTTTTGTTAATAAGTAATTTTTTTCTTTAATTGTAATGTGTCATGTGTTTAGATATAAGCGTTGGAATAAATGTCTATGTCTTTACTTAGAGTGCTTAGAACACCATGTAGTGGCGGTGTAAGAATATCCACAACCCCATATCGTCACGTGGGTATCGTAAGAAATAATTCATCATAAAAGTTTGGACTTAACAACTGTTATCCCTGAAGTTCCGTTGCTGTCGTATTCCGTATTTTCTTACCTTCAACTCACCTTCTTTTCTTACAACACTGCGTGATAAGGCTTAGAGAAATGTCTGGCTTTTTTTATAAAACTGAAGTGACAAACGAACTAACAGTCCACCTGATAGTAAGTGACTACTGCAGTCCATGGACACCTGCAGCCAACTGCAAACAAAGAAGGCTACTGATGCGCTGTCACCTCTGAGGACTACCACGATGGAAAGCCTCACAGCCTGTAATTATATACCCTTCACACCAGAACAGGGACTTCTACAGTTCCTGTGGCGCCACGATTCGACACGACGACGGATTCGCATAGATCTTGACGAGATACGCCGAAAAATAAGAATAATTTTTTTCGATATCTCACTTAGTTTCCGAGATGTCGATACTCAAAAATCGAATACTAAAACGCGGTCAGAATCAGCGCTCCCCGACTCCACGTAGTCATGTCTGCCCTATCCTAGAGTGTTTTTGTAAAGCCGTAGGCGCGGAGGGAGAGCAGGCCCCGCCCACTGTAGCAAATAGCAGGCACCTGTGCGAGCCGTAGCGGCTGAGACTGGCAATAAGCCAAAGCTGCGGAGGTGAGCATGCGGAAGCTGCACTTCCCGCAGCGCCGAAGCCGTTGCAAAAGTAACTTTGGGTCAATATTCCTGTGTTAAAAAGGTAATTTTTAAAGATCGATATCTCGGAAATTAAGCGAGATATCGAAAAATTTTATTCTTACGTTTCGGCGTATCTCGTAGAGATCTACGCGAATCCGCCTTCGAATCGTGGCGCCGCAAGAACTGTAGTCGTGCCCCAGAACACAACAGTGCAAGCACTGTTATTTGGGTCAATCAACTATTCGACCCACACTTTGGAGAGGTCAGGCAAAATATTTTTTTGACAAATAAATATTTAATATGTGCATGTATTACTTTCCACTATTGTGGAAGCGGATCCATCACAAAGCACTTCAGAGATAGCTGCAGGCTTCGGGGCAAGTGATAAAACTGTATTAATCCACTTGAAGCAAATCGGGAAAGTAAAAAAACTTGAACGATGGGTACCTCATGAATTGAGTGAATCGAACTTGCAAACACGCGTCGACTGCTGTGTTACTTTGCTCAACCGACACAATAATGAAGGGATTTTAAATCGAATCATTACTTCTGATGAAAAGTGGATACTGTACGATAATTGGAAGCGCTCGTCGCAATGGCTGAACCCTGGAGACCCAGCCAAATCCTGCCCTAAACGAAAATTGAGTCAGAAAAAATTACTTGCGAGTGTTTGGTGGACTAGCGCCGGTGTCGTTCACTACAGCTTTCTAAAATCTGGCCAAACGATTACGGCAGATATCTATTGTCAGCAACTGCAAACCATGAAGGAAGAACTAGCTGCTAAAGAACCGAGATTGGTCAATCGCTCTAAGCCACTGCTGCTTCACGACAACGCAAGACCACACACTGCACAACAAACAACCACTAAGTTAGATGAGCTACAATTGGAATGTCTGCGACATCCACCGTACTCCCCGGACCTTGCTCCAACAAATTACTATTTTTTCCGGAAAACTTCTTACAAGGAAAAAAATTCAACTCCGATGCGGCAGTCCGAACCGCCTTCAAAGAGTTTATTGATTCTCGCCCCCATGGTTTTTTTAGTAAAGGGATCAATGAACTACCTATGAGATGGCAAAAGTGCATAGATAACAACGGTGCATACTTTGATTAATTAAATATATTTTACAAAAAAAAAATTGACTTTATATTCCTCCCGTACAAAACGCCAATTTCATATGTAAGGACCTAATATAAATTATTCGTAGCTTTTATTTACTTTTTTACGCAATATTAATTGTTGTAATAGTCTTAACAATTGTTTAGTTTTTATATTAAAAGTAATCAATTTCTTGTATCTTGCGTTACCAACATCAAAAAAAAAACACGCAATTTTCATTAAAACTGAATAACTAATAAGATTCAAATTCAAATTCTTTATTCCATAACTTAAACTATTACATCTATGCAAATTTTGAAGGTAACTCAGCGTACACGTGAAAAAGAAATTTATTGAGGGACAGTCCTAAATTATTTTTTTCTTCAAACATTTTATGTTTATTTAACATCAGTGGTTAATCATGATAAAGTTTATTGTTTTGTCTCTTGGTAAAATTAATTTCAAGACAGGGTTTCATAGAAAAAAAATATTTCAACTGGAATTAACATGAGAGACTATGGTCTGGGGACAAGGACTTTTTGTATGGGAGCTCTTTTTGGTATACTGAGTTACCCTAAAAATCAAAACAAATTGATTATTTGTTATATGTTTAGAATACCATTTACCTATAAAAAACTTTTGAGTAAGTCATTAAGTAAAAAAAACTGCTAACCTAAGTGTGGGTAAATAAGTTGATCCGCCCATTTGACGGTAGAAATAGCCAAGAGTAATATATATAAATGTAAAGCATAAATAATATGAATGCAAAAGAGGCTAGAGAGGTGGGTTAGGATTGTGCCAAATGGAAGTCCGTAGTCTCTGCCTACCCCTCTAGGTGACAGACGTGAGTGTTTATGAAATAGGTAAGAGGGTCCTACCCACACAAACTCATATACAGAACATAAGTGCCGCCACCTTGTTGTACCGGCTAGAAATGTCCTCGTGCACCACCTTCACCTCAACATCGAGCTGCGTAAATGTTGATATAAATATGTATGACCGACCACGAATACCGTTTGGTGATTCTGAGTACTATTTTTATTGCTACAAGACATAAAGCTTACAGTACACAAGTAATGTATCATTACACTATAACATCGGATTCATTTGTTATCTGGAATTTATGCAAGAATTACTTTATACAACGTTTATTATATAAACTTTTATTTTACTTTAAAACTATAATCGATGCAGATAATCATATAATCACTAAGCTAACCAAATGTTATGTTCTGTTCCAGTTCGTGGGTGTAGTGACGTACATAATGTGCGTGTGCCACGAGGTGGTCACGCCTGCCAACTCCAAGAAGTCAAAGAAGAAACCCAACCAGTCGCAGGATGAACTCGAAACTTCCCACTTACTCAACGAATTGAATCAAGAAATTATCGACCTTCTAGTCTTCATGTCGGAGCACTTGGACTCGTGGCCACACTTCGAATACGAATCTAACATTGAGGAGCAGCTGTCGAAACTGAACATTAACGAGAGCTACCAGTGCCCCGTCGCGTCTAGGCTGAAGAAGGGCTACCAGGAGACCATACGCTACAGCAAAGACACGCTAGAAGCCAAAGCAAAACACCTGAAGAGTTTGCAGTGAGCTGCGCTATTGTTACAAACTTTGCGGGTGTGCGAGTGTTGTTATACATATCTTGTACATTGTGTGTTGCTGCCGCCTGACCGCGAGTGGACAGACTCTAGCTTACTTGTTGTATATTATATACTAGTGTCCGACCGAAGCTTCGGTTTCGGCCACCTTCGGCCAAAAAAACACCTATGACGAAAGCTTCGGCTTCGGTCAAAATGGGCCGAAGTTTTGGCCGAAGCCAAAGGTTTCTAGCAAGCGTCGAAATTGAACGAACTGTTACGAATGACCGAGAGCGCGATGCACGTGGCGACGCAATTTGTATCGTCTAGATCGACTTCAAGAGATGATAAAATTACTTTTTTATATTATACAGTCACTATAAACCTTTAATTTAAAAGTTTTAAAATCATTTATATCATTAATTTTAGCCTATCTTGAAATGAATTTCTTAGGGATTTTAAGCCTTCGGCTTCGGCCGCAGAACTTTCGGTCGGACACTATTGCGTACAACGTGTCCCGCCCTGTGTGTTAATCTGCGACCTGTATAAAACTACATTCGAACAGTTTTTTCAGCAGTGACGTATGTGTAATTAATGTAAATTAATTTGAGTCAAAGATCGCGATCGCACGTTTCCGTGCCTAAACTTTATTCCCTACTCCACAACGATAAACTAAGTTCGATTGTGAAGACGACTTCAGTTTTTTGTAAACAGCTCGGTTAAACGTTTTATCTGATATTCACAATTGTATATTTATGAAACAAGACAAAATCGTATATTATAATGTAACATAAGTTACAGCGTGGGTGCTCTGTGTACAAATAAATGCACGAACAGTAAAAGCATAGTGTTATTTGCGCTCCGATCCCTTGTCGCGCAGAATTCATTGTTTACAAAAAATTCCTTTTTGAGACAATTAAATTAACGAACGTCTAATGTGTTCGGCAACTAACTACTATAAAACTCCCGCGTCCACTGCGAGAACACAATTCTATGCTAGTCATACTTCACTGAAGTATCATACCCGAACTTGTTGACAGTTATTAGTTTCGATTAAATAAAATTAAAAAATTATATTTATTATTTATTTACCTATTTTACTAACGATAACAAATCTTAAAAAGTCAAGTTAATAACTTCAATATTCATAAACATTGAAGGCATATCAGGTCTTCGTGGGCACATTTCTGCCAGTCAGATGTAGTAATCAATCTCAGATTGTTAAGTCCCTATTTTTGAGTTTTTTTTTTCTAAGCATTAAAGACAAATGCTTTAGCAAGTCTTTCCAGTTTCCTCCGAATTCACCACATTTTTTCTTTTGTGGAGGACTTGCTATTTCTAGGATTCTTTATCTTTTTTTGTAAACACTACTTTAGCAGCGCTTTCTGTAAATCAATTTAATAAGCAACCTCTAGATATGGCGCCTATATAATACGCCGCTGCTGTGGTGTTACATTTGAATATATATTTGCTGCATATCTCTCTCCTATCACCACATCCTACTCGTTTATTAAGGAATAGTACAGAGGGTTGTAAGCGAAAAACGTTAAAAAAACATGCAATCGTTTTGTGTACAGGCGTTGGTAATCAGTACAAGATTTATTAACTGCGTAAACAATCAAGTTTATGCGAATTGGACGTGACCGTCTTTGTGACTATAACATATTGAGTTTGTTGTGTACTATACTACTATAGTCGTTAGAAGAATACGCACTGCGACGTTTCGCAGCTTTTTGAATCAGAACTCGTCTAATGTAAAAATTATCTCACTAATCTCTTTCTTATTTATCAAGGTGTATGCAAGCTCGGCTATAACAGTTCAAAACATATGTTTGGAAACGGATTGCACACGTGGTTAAGCACTTTAACAATCTTGTAAATAGTTAAGATCGCCTACGGGGCCAGGTCTTGACATGGAAAGAACTTTCTGGAGAGCTCTGATAGAAACTGAAGTCATTAGATATTTATATTGTAGGTAAATTAGTGTAAGAAGTAAAATATTGTGATACCATTTTTTTGTATGGATGGCAGCAAAAACTATATATTACTAAAAAATACAACTAGTTTTATTTCAACTTATTGAATGAACGAAGGTCACTTCAGCGAATACGGAGCTGGAATACGAGAAATACGGATAATACTCATGAGGAAATCTGCAAGTCTGATAAATAAAAAAAACATATCGAGTAGGTACACGCAAAATCTGCCAACATGCATTGCGGCATCGCGACATACTCTCTTGCTCTGGGTGAGAGTTCGTCGCAACTCATTAATGTGAGGTCAATAATTACGCCAAGCACAAGGCATATCAGCTGTTTTCTTTTTTCATAAGATCATCAGCCTGGCACAGGAATCTCCCAAGGTCTTAGTCCGATCTTGATCTTCTGCAGCCAGTTGCTTTTCGTCGCTCTATCTAACCAGATAATAACTTTTTTCACAACAATGCCCGAAGATGTCGATGTTTTGTTCGTGTGGACATGGGCCGCTCCTAAGGAATTGCCTTAAAGGTCATGCTTAGCAGGCGGATCGACAATCGTAGTACCTACCAAACGTCCAGTTGTCCTTTGACGCCGCTCCCAGTGGCCGGCCTGGGTATAAATAATGCTAAGTTTACACGCTTGCCAAGTCTTAGCAAGCTTCTACAAGCTATACAAATGCTAGGCACGCATTTGGAAGTCATTTAGGTACAAGCTTGTAAGCATCAGTGTCCGCCGTACAAGACAAGCATGGCGGACACCGAACTTGTTTCTTGAGATTAAAGAAACCAAACTCCTTATTAAAGTCGTTCATCATTATTTCCTTTTTAGCTTTTAACTTTTTAACACTTTCTCTTTATCTTTATTGAAATCCAAAGAACTTTCTGGAGAGCTCTGATAGAAACTGAAGTCATTAGATATTTATATTGTAGATAAATTAGTGTAAGAAGTATATTTAGGATTCCAGATGCATGGTGGTAATATTGCAAACAGTGGCGTAGCTACCTGGGGGCTAGGGGGGCAGTGCCCCGGAGCCCCCAAGCTAAAGGGGCCCCTCGGCCTCCAAGAACGACGTTCGAAAAATTATGTACTATCCTAATTATATAATTCATTTTCGAGTTTTAACTTTTTGGCCCCTGACCGCGAACGATTCGAACTGAAATCAGAAAAATTCCTCCCACTTAAAGAACATAAATATAACATTGTTAAAGATAATTGTCTACTTCGTTTTATTGACTTTTTTATATAGAAGAGTGGGACAAACGAGCATGCGGCTCACCTGATGGCAAGTGTCGACCACCGCCTATTAACAAATACAACACCAGGGGAATTGCAGGCGCGTTGCCGGCTTTTTAAAAAGGAGTAAGCTCGTTTCTTGAAGCTCCCTAAATCGTATCGGTCCGACAGTAGTGGACCGCCAAACATCCCAATGATGTGGATTTGTGAAATGCATTGATGAAATTTTGTAACTGGAATTAATCCGAACAATTCCTCTGAACATTGCCCTTGGTAAATGCGATAGAAAATGCAAAGGGATGCAACATCTCTTCGTCTCATCTTTCCTCTTCGTCGGTCGTCGACGATTCGAGCCGCTCTGCGTTGGATGCGGTCAAGTGGATGGAGCTGGTACTAGGGAGCCCCGGCCCATGGATGAGAACAGTATTGCATGTCAGGCCGAACCTGCCCCTTGTAAAGTTGCAAGCAGTGTGCCGGCATAAAATACTGTCCCGCTCTGTTTAGCACGCCAAGCTTTTTAGAGGCCAATTCAGCCTTCCCTTCTAGGGATGGGCAAGGGAAAAAATATATCGATATATATCGAATCGATATTTTTAAACAGTATCGATATATATCGCGTGATAAATATCGATATATCGGCATCATTTGCATGATGTAAGAATAAAGCCCAAAATTTAACATTACTGACGGTTGAACGACGAAAAAAAAACGACAACCACACATTTGTAGCTCCTTTTGTTTTTTCATGTTTTGCCCATTAATACAACATTTTAAAATATATCGAAATTGATACGAATTCGATACTCTAAAATAAATATCGAGATATCGTGATTAATAATATCGACGATATATATCGATATTTTTATAAGAAAATATCGATATATCGATATTTTTTGCCCAAGTCTATTCCCTTCTAAGTGACCACGAAACTGCACGTTATTTGATACGTCAACGCCGAAGATTCCGATACTGGCTGAGTTAACAAGGGGAGTGCCCTGAAATTGAGGACTTACGACAAAGGGGTACTTTTTAGTGGTAAACGCGCAAACTTGTGTGTTCTGGGCATTGAACTTAATTAGATTTAGTCGCCCCAATCTGAGACCTTATCCGGCAAAAACTCGACTTCAGACACAAGTTTGTTCCGATACTCGGCGACGTTTTACCGAGAAATATAATATTTTATATTTCTCGGTAAAACGCCATTTCGCATCAATTATAATAAGAGAATATTTACCGAGTTTTATCTAGAATCAGCGTAGGTGAAGTAACCATTTGTGTCAGACCATATGCCAAGGCAAAGTCATAAACAGATCTTCCCGCATGATCGGTTAAACGAGAACCAAGCCATTCAACGTGGTGGCCGTTAAAATCACGAAGGATCACGGATCTCTGCAGATGGGACCTGTTGTAGCACGGAGTCTGCAGCGATTTGGACGTGGTCGATGAGTTGGTCTGTGTCGGCATTACTTATAGAGGCACCCGTAGACGCAAGGATGGTCGTCGCTGACCTTAAATACTGCCGAGGCGCCGAGAACAGATGGCCTCTCTGACGTATACGCAAACTCCAGCCCGAGGTACAAAGGTGTTATAATTTGTACCCCAGATAGAAGAGAAGTATCGACCGGAGAGGACACCTGCGTCTCAGTTAGAAAGAGCTTCGCCGTCTTCAGATGGTACCTAGTGGACTTCGTTAATGTTCGAAAGAAATCCCCTGACGTTGCAGAAATTCACGGATAGCGTGGCAGGGGTCCTCAGCGGAATTTCGCCCCCCCCCCCTCCCCAGGATACGCGAGGCAGCCTGAGCACCCGCGCTAAGGAAGAGTAGGGTAGCTTGGGCGTGGATGCTCAGCCAGAGATTCTCCAACACCAGGAGTGCTGATACCCTCCTAGGATAGTTTATTTAATTACACTACTGTTTGCCCAAGATCCTGATCCTGGATACGGCAGGAGCTCTTGGATGATGTATATAATATATTGATGTAGTCAAATTCTCAAAATAAAATCTTGACTTTAATTGTATTAATTGCGTATAATTCAAGAACTAAGGGATGAAACAGGATTTCTATATTAAAAGATAATTACAAATGTACATAAAAGGTGAACTACTGTGTTAAGTTAAACTATGATATCCTGTATTGAAGAAGTCTAGAACCGTTATTTTAATTCGAATTTTTTGATTGGCCCGGGCTATTTGTCATTGTTGCGTTTCGATTTACGATAAAACGCAACATGCTCCCCGGCGTTGAAGTGGTCTAGTCCGCTTCAATTGGTAATGTGACGAGGCGATTATAGGCCCGAAGAAGATTCCCTTTCTTGGTCTTGACTTCAGCTACTCTCGCAACACCATCCTTTCCCGGAATGAGTTTAGTGACGCGCCCCAGAAGCCATAACAGTGGAGGAAGATTGTTTTCCTTCACCAAAACCATTTCTTCTTTTGCTGTAGGAGATGAATATAATTATTAACAAAACGCTTCCAAAAATGTTATTTTAGCTTCCCCACTCGCGCAAATCTAGCTAGTGAGTGGATATGCTTGTCTTCGATTTGTGGATACGGAACTGAGGTAGTTGTCCGTCCAATAAGAAAATGGGAAGGAGTTAAATATGTTAGATCAGTGGGATCGGATGATAAGGGTGTAAGAGGTCTAGAATTTAGGACAGCTTCAATCTGAGTCAGACAAGTTGAAAGCACTTCAAACGTGAAGTGAGTGAGGCTCATAATGCGTTTCAGATGATGTTTGACGGACTTTACGGTAGCTTCCCACAGTCCGCCAAAATGAGGAGAATAGGCTAGGATAAATTTAAATTCTATACCTTGTTCTGCGGTGTCTGAAGTTATGTGATCTGACGTGTGTCTAAGAAAGGAAGAGAGTTCATTGCAGGCACCTACGAAGTTGGTACCGTTATCGGAATAAATGCTCTGCGCTTTTCCTCGTCGCGCTATAAACCGACTTGGCTGCGAGATATGCCTCCTTCGTGAGATCCGTGACGAGTTCTAAGTGGACAGCCTTCACTGCTAAAGAATCAAAAATACAAATGTAAGATTTTATTAAGGTACTGCCTCTACCCTTACGATTGACTATCAGCACAGGCCCGCAATAATCTACTCCGGTGCTCTAAAATGGGAATTCTAAGTGAGTCCTATCGGTAGATAAGTCACCCATAGTAGGTTGCACGAACGTTGCTTTAAATCTATTACAACGTATACAACCATGAACAATAGCCTTCGCTAGATTTCTACCACCCAAAGGCCAGTAAGTTTGCCTGATGTCCGCCAACAGCAGTTGAGGACCTGCGTGCATTAAGCATTTGTGTTTCATTTCAAATATGATTATGGTTAAATGATGCTTGCTACATATTATAATAGGGTGCTTAATATTATAAGTGTAGTTCGAATTGCTAAGACGACCTCCCACACGTATAATACTGCTATCATCCATGAATGGTGAAAGGGATAATAGTCTGTTTTTCTTCTGTAGGGAATTACCCGACTTCAGAATAGCATTTTCTTTAGGAAACATTCCCATTTGAGCTCTACGTATTAGTATTGATTTCGAAGAATTTAATTCTGAACATGAAAAATAATTGGTGTTATGAATATTACTTCTTCTACAATTATTAATGAACCTTTGGATATAAGCTATTATTCTAATTAATTTTGTGAAATTGGATGATTTATTGATTATGTTAGAAATGACATTGTCTGTTTGCGTATTTATGTCTGTATGTAAGGATATTTCTGGAATTTTTAAAACTTGATTGGGTCATATTGTAGAAAATTGGGTCCGGACCACCACAAAGAGGAAATTCTGAGGAAATCCGTCTTCATCCCGAGCGAAACTAGGTCCGCTGGATTATCTTTGGACGATAAGTAGTTCCATTTATAACCAGTAGTACTATCTTGTATCTCACATATCCTGTTCCGAACAAATGCACTCGGAGAAGTCGATAGCCATCCCAGCACTATTGTCGAATCTGACCAGAAATAGGAACAATGGATAGGTATAATAAGTGACTCCAGTACCTTTCTAAAAATAGTCTCGTAACTAACAAAGCACCACAAAGCTCCAAATGTGGTACTGTGGTTGGTTTGAGAGGAGCCACCTTATTCTTTGATGTCAAAAGGCGAACGCACGCAGATCCATCTTGTCCGATTGATCTGATGTAGACACACGCTCCATATGCGCTCTCTGAAGCATCTGTGAATATGTGGACTTCCATTTTAGTAGGAATTGTAACATGGCATATCCAACGAGGTATTTCAAGGAAGTTTAAAGAAGAAATTGATTGCATGTCATCTTTAAACTGTTCTTTTATGTCCGTACCAACTTCTTCGTCCCAGTTACTTTTATTAACCCATAATTGTTGAAGCAATATTTTAACAAGTAATATGCAAGGCCCTACTAACCCCAATGGATCAAACACCTGGCTAATAAGGGACAAGATGTTGCGTTTAGTGATTCTTATGTTGCTGTTTATATTGATGGTGTAAAAAAGATTGTCTAACTCAGTACGCCAATATAAACCTAAAGTTTTGCTCAATGAATGATCAAGATTTAGAGTCTTCTCCGAGTCACCTTTAATAGAAGAAATTGATTCCAATATTTCTCCGAAATTTGACTGCCATTTACGTAGATTAAACTTCGTAGATTCTAAGGTTTTAATGACACCTCTGCAAGTCTTTATTACGGATTCTATGGATGAGCCACTGTACAAAAAATCATCGACGTACAAATTATGCTTGATAGCATTTTGAACATTGATATCTGGGGATTGATCAGCGAGGTAAGTTAAGCATTTTGTGGCTAAATAAGGCCCCGATGCAGTCCCATATGTAATTGTATTAAGAGTATACGTCTTTAGTGGTTCTGAGGGGTCAAACCTAAAGACGATTTGCTGGAGTGAGCGTGGAGAAGGCTCGACTAAGACAGCACGATACATTTTCTCTATGTCGGCTGTAACAACATATTTATGCTCTCCAAAGCGAAGCAAGATGAATATAAGATCATCTTGTACGGTTGGGCCTACCATTTGGATAGAGTTAAAAGATTTACCCGAGGTGCTCAAAGCCGAAGCGTCGAAGACTACGCGTAATTTCGTAGTTGTGCTTGACTCACGTACGACATCACGATAAGGTAAGTAATAAGAAGGTTGTGTAAGCATTGTTTTTATTTTGTTCTCAGTCATATGACCCAACTCAATGTACTCTTTCATGAATTCTAAATATTGTTCTTTAAAATGAAAAACCGTTTTTGCATCTTCTTGTATTTTCCTCAAAGCTCTGCTCGCATAGTCGCTCTTCGGAAAACATGTGATACTTCGCAGGTACAGAATCCAATTCCCAGAAGCGAGTAAGAAGAGAGTCATCCGTTTGAGTGTGAGTAAAATGACAGATAGAAGATGTTGCCTGGGTAGGCTGAGGAGTACAGCCAGATATGATCCAACCAAGCTTTGATTCATGTAGCCTTGGCTGGTTTTTTCCTAAGCTAATATGGGTGGAACCTAAAACATCCCAGAAGACCTCTGCTCCAACTAGGATGTCAATTGTGGAAGGAACGTTGTAGGAAGGGTCCGCTAAGCGTATTCCTTTCGGTATATGGATATTATGTATATAACATGATGGTAACGACTGAGAGATCTGTGGTAAAACATTACAATTTATGTTGGTCGTAAAGCTACCGCAGTACGATTGGATAGTACGATCACATGACTCTGACGTACTAGAAGACTGGTTATTAATACTTGAGACTGTAGAATTCGTTGCACGTCTTACCAGACTCAGCTCACCACACAAGCTCTGCGTTATAAAGTTCGCAGTGGTGCCATTGTCAAGAAGCAAACGAGCCGTGTGTAGACCATGAATATCCTTCAACTTCACTAGTGCTGTGGATAGCAAGACATGGCCTTGATTAGTGTTTATGTTTGCTGAAACAATGTCTGTAGAAAGGGCAACATTGTTCTCAAAGGCAGAAGATGATACATTTTCTGTGTCAGGTTCCTTATGTAGCAAGGTATTGCAATACTCACAATGAGATAAACGGTAACCTTTCTGGGAATGACCTGGGCGCAAACAGTTAAGGCATACATGAGCAGCTGTAGCTTGTTTTATACGTGAATCAACGCTTAAGCTTCTAAAAGAGGGACATAAATATAAATAATGTTTATCAGAATACATGGGACAGCTAATCTCATTAATTGCATTTCTACTGTTTGTGTGATCTGTAGTGACAATGAAGCTCTTAGATTTAGACGGTTCAGGTGTTTTTTGTTTTTGTATATTATGATTGTTATTATTAAACAATGTTTCAAGTAAATCTGCTCTATTCTTTAAAAAAATGAAAAATTGTTGTAATGTTGGAGAACCGGTAAGAATATTACGATACTCCTCCCATTCGCGACACAATATACTATCTAACTTGCGAGACATCATAAAAATAATAAGCGTATCCCAATGGTCGGTGGGCTCACCCAGTGTAGCAAGGGCCCTCAAGTTTTTGTTGGTGACATCAATCATGTTTCTTAAACACACGCTAAATTCTTTTTGTAAAGGCTCAAAATCAAAAAGGGCCTGTACGTGGTTGTTTACGAGCAGTCGTGGATTATCATACCTGCCTGATAGAAGTTGCCAAGCAATGGCATGGTTATCAGATCTATGTTCTAAACTGTGCACAATTAAGGCTGCACTACCTTTTAAAGCAGCGCGCAAATAATGTAATTTGTTTATATCACTCAAGCTATTGTTATTGTGTATTAGTGAAAGATACGTATCTCGAAACGCAAGCCAGCGCTGATAGTCGCCGTCAAAGTGCGGCAGGTCGATTTTGGGCACCCGTACAAAGTCATGTCTGCAACTAGTGGAACCCTGACTTGTCACGGACTCTTCAGCTGGCCCCGAAGGTGGCTGCAGCGTAGGGGCGAGCAAGGTACGCGCCAGCGACACGGCGCCATAATATTGTATCTCACATTGCTCGCGCTCGGCAAACTGATCCTCCTGTTGTTCGGAATGTAGCTCGATGTTGGCCTGTAACGCATCGTAATCACTATATAACGCATCAATTCGACTTAAACGACACTCCAATTCAGATGCCTGCAACTCACTTAATTTCGCACAGCTTTTGTGTACATTCAAAACGTTCACAAATTGAGTCAGTTTTGCTTTAAAGGTGGCACGTTTTTTCACCAGCTCCACCTACTATCTTCTAACGGTTTCGGGCTTCGAATTGAGTGCGGTCTTGAACAAAGTCTGCTTGCAAAAATAGGAATCGCTGCTGAGTATGGAAGGCTCGTAGACGACGACTTCCTAATCTTGCGCCTGAGACCTGAAGACCTGGATTGCTCTGAATTCTTGAATTTTAATCCTGATCCTGGATGCGGCAGGAGCTCTTGGGTGATGTATATAATATATTGATGTAGTCAAATTCCCAAAATAAAAATCTTGACTTTAATTGTATTAATTGCGTATAATTCAAGAACTAAGGGATGAAACAGGATTTCTGTATTAAAAGATAATTACAAATGTACATAAAAGGTGAACTACTGTGTTAAGTTAAACTATGATATCCTGTATTGAAGAAGTCTAGAACCGTTATTTTAATTCGAATTTTTTGATTGGTCCAGTCTATTCGTAATTGTTGCGTTTCGATTTACGAAAAAATGCAACACTACCATGTTAAGGGGAAGAGGGGTTAGGCCTCCGACCACCTGCACTTAACAGGCGAAGTAAACTTCTACTTCACGCTGGTTCTCCTCGTTTCCGGCCGATCCACCCATTCATTACAGCTCTTCATTTCATGTCTTACCAGGTCGTCACTCCATCTATTCTTGCTCACCCGTGCGACAGCATAAGCTGCCGTGTGGCTTTTCCAATGTTATGTGTTGTCTGCCTATATTATTAAATGGTGTAACGGTGCATCTGAATGCACCCTTACAAATAATTATAATTAATTAGTCTTAAATAGATAATAATATAGATATAATCTTAAATAGATAATTATTCTAATCTTAAAATAAAAACAAATCAATTATTACATATTATTAATTTAAAATACTTATTCTACGGAACCATAAAATAATTGATTTAATCCGCGCACCGTGAACCGTTTTGCTCACCGATCTCTAAATCAAAAGACTGTAGAATTCGGACACGATCACGAGTCCCCGTTCGGGCCATTCCTTGTTCATTTCTACCTGAGACTGCTTGAAGTTCGCAACGCGCGTGAGCCTAAACGAACGACCGTTGAACTTGCTTACCTACATTTAAAATTTAAATTATTCAAAGTGCAGTTGATTCTGCTGAAGGAGTTCTTATTTATTTAACAATAGCAAACATTGTAACTGTTCTGCTTAATTCCTATCTCTTCTGCTGAGGCTGCTTAGTGCTTAGGAATTTTTAACTTCCTAGAAGGGGTGCTGGAATTTGACTAGGGCGAATATAGTGCTATTGGAAGTTTCCCTAATGCTGGCCTCCGTCTGGGATTCCAGGATCCACCTACCACCTAGGGGCTACTTGCTTGCCGTGCCGCGAGCTAACGGAGTGTTAGCCTACCAACGGCCACCATCATCGTCGGGCTTGGGTATCATCGGCTCCTTCTGCTAGCTGACTGTCTACGACCCTGAAGGAACAGCGCTTGGACTTCGCCCCCAACGTTAGGCCAGTGATCCCCTTCATAGAAACTTACTTTGTAGCTTTTTGCGTGTGCGGAAATAAGATAAATAAAAATAATTAACTATAAACCTTGACTTTTTTAAGAACCCACCTACTTTCTGAACCCCTAACGGTACAGTGGACTTGTGATGGGCTGTAATGAAAATGATGATGATTCATAATATAAAGTTGGTTTCAAGGTTTCTTTAGATTTTTCTTCAAATGGCTAGTTGAGAACAGAAGTGATCCAAGTCGCATTTTTTAGGAAACTGAGTTAGGCACCTTTTTGGGCTTCATACACCTCAACTTAAAGTATGTAGAAGTGATCCAAGTGCTATCGACATTTTTGGATATCGGATCTTAATTTCAAAAATGAGAAAAATAAAATTTCATAAAAGGAGATAGTAGAATTTACTTCAATGATGACTACTCAGATGATTATGACTTTGCAGATTTGGACAAGAGTGGTAATAGAGATATTTTTATAAATAGCCTAAAGTTTTTCACACCAATTTCACACAAACTTACACAATAGTAATAATCTATTAAATGCCATCACGGTAGCCATGAAAACGCGTTTTGCTCCATATCTCGAAATTTACAAAATGCTACTTGGATCACTTCTGTTCTCAACCAACCAAATATTTTTTTTTGTGAATATCCGACTACTTCAAATCATCAGTGTTTTATTTATGACTTGGTATTGTAATCTCTTTCTGTTCTACCGATTCGACTTCTCACGTCGCCCGTATAATATTGCTTTACTACGTACTGCATCTACATATAAGATTCCATTATTCCCAAAAAAACTCCATACATAACTTCATATATTTATTTACAACATGAAAATTGCAATCAATGATAATTTCAGCCACAGTATAAAAATATGATGTAGTTGGAAGTTAAACAATTAATTAATTCAATAATAAAAAGGTAACAGTCTATATGCGGAATGTGGCAACACCTGCATTAACTTCACATTAAAAATATCAGCAACCATAATACACAGAGACTTCATTATGATAGACATCAGAAATCCTAAAATTTTTAAGGTTTTTAAAAAAAAAGTGATTCAAAACTATTGACTTTATAAATTTTAAATTATATTTGGGATACAATTAACTGCAAATTGACAAAGCATATATCATACACAAAGAATAATAAAAAATATCAAGTGGTTGCAACCAAGAACAACAAAACATAAGTATAATAATGTGCGGCCACTACGAGCGAATAACGTTCATTTAAACATCTTAATCTTGAAAACAAAATAAAACTCACGCAACACTCAAACAACTTACTTCCTTAGCTAAAGCAAACGGTTCGGAACTCGGGTAATGCTTTAAATAAAGTAACTTATGTGCATAACATTCAAAATATAAGTCCAAGGTTCGAATAAATCTTTACCTGAAATTCACTTAAAGACAAGCGTCAAATAAATTTACTGTCAAGTTGTACAAGTGTTATAATGCAATAATTTGACATAGATAATATAAGTTTGCAAAATATTATGCCATTAGTGATTGCAAATATTACAGAATATTGCTCAATATCAATATAAACATAAACATATATTTAGCAAGCCTCCTTAGCTCCGAATGCAGCAGTACGCTAAACATTAAATAATTATTACTTATCCAAGAACTACATTATGCACCGACGGACGAACTTAACTTAGTAAATAGTCATAGCCTACCCCCCGCTACTGCACAACTTGCAAACATTCTGACAATCGCTGCCAACTCAGATAGCAGCCTTTTCACCCCATTTACATAAAGGTTAGAAATAAACAATTCTGTTTTAGAGTCATTATAGATTGCAAATAAATTTAATTTAATTTACAATTTAAAATCTGATGTATATTATTAATAAGTAATAGAAATACCTTACACCTTACAGCCCCTTGCGACCTTTTTAAATTTTTTTTATGAGTGAGTGCGTTTATTTTTACATAAGATTGAGCATATCAAACTAATAAGGATTCATATTGTGTGTTTGGTTTTTTTTTTGTGTTGACAACACTGACACCTTACAGGTCCTCAAAAACGCTGCTTATTTTAAAAAAAACACGCAATCATATAATGTGAAATTGAAATCATTGGCATAGATTTAAGAGGCTAAGAAATCTAAACATTATACAATACGTCTGGACTAAAATAACACAAATTTAAAGCTTTAATATTGGGAGGAGGGACATTTTAAAATTATATTAGTCATTTAATCATGTGAAAATTATTAAAAAATAATTATCTATCTATCATCATTATCATCATTGTAACCGCCGTGTACCGTGTAGTGGCGGTTATAAATATACACTAGCCGATATCTTCCCGTGGATGTCGTAAGAGGCGACAGAGGGAAACAATTCAGGAGATGGGCAGCAGCCTTTCTGATAACAGCAATAGTACAATAAAAACTGCGGTTGCCAACCCGCCCGCCAAGCGTGGCAACTATGGCAAAAACACCCCATGAGCAACGGCACAAATAAATCATCATTACAGCCCTTCACAAGTCCACTGCTGAACAGAGGCCTCCCCCAAGGAATGCCACAAAGTACGGTCCTGAGCCACCTGCATCCATCTACTTCCAGCATGTCTTACCAGGTCGTCCCTCAATCTAGTGGGGATCCGCCCCACACCTCACCTACCGGTACGAGGCTGCCAATCGAGAACCTTTCTTCCCCATCGGTTGTCGGTTCTTCGAGCTATATAGCCGGCCAATTGCCACTTCAGCTTACTAATCCATTGGGCTATATCGGTTACCTGCTGATATCCTCATTTCTAAATTTAATACGCAGAGAAATGCCGAGCATAAACCTCTCCATAGCTTGCTGAACAACCATGAGCTTCGTCATACTTCCAGCAATGCCCTCTCCATAGCTCTCTGAGCAACCTTGAGCTTCTTCATACTTCCAGCAGTGAAGGACCACCTCTCATATCCATAGGTCATCACTGGTAACATGCACTGGTTGTACAATCTTGTTTTCAAGTTTTGAGGTATACCTGACGAGAAGATGTGACGTAATCTCCCGAACGCTGCCCAGCCGAGTTGAATCCGTCGATTAACCTCTCGGTCGAAGTAGGACTTACCTAGTTGGACTATTTGTCCTAGGTAAACATACTCGTCAACAACTTCGAGCTTAGTGCTCCCAACAACTACCAGCATAGGTGTGACATGGACGTTATACATGATCTTTGTTTTGTACATGTTCATCTTAAGACCTATCCGTTGGAAGGCACTATTGAGGTTATTGAGCGATTCGAGCGAGCGATTGAACGATTCTGTCATAAGGACTATATCGTCGGCAAATCGAAGGTGAGTGATGTACTCGCCATTGATGTTAATACCATATCCTTTTCAGTCCAGTAGCTTGAAAACGTCTTCCAATGCAGCGGTGAAGTTTCGGGGATATAACGTCACCCTGTCTTACACCTCTCTGCAGTTGGATAGGTTACGTACTCTGGTTCTGTACTGGGATAGCCAATTTAGCCCTTCTGTACAAATACGAGGTGGATTGAAAAGTACTCGGCCTAACACAGATCCATTCAATTCTAAAATCAAATCTACCCACATTATTTAGTTCAGTTCAGACTAGTTCATTGTGAAGTTCGAAACGTGTGCGATAATTAGTTGTGATTTTATAAATTTATTAACAAAGTAATCGGACATAATTTCGCGAATGGAGCAAATCGAGCAGCGTGCCGTCATTAAGTACCTCCATAAGAAGGGCTATCATCAAAAGCCATCCATGATGACATGGTCAGTACATTAGGCGATTGTGCTCTGTCATATTCATCCGTCAAAAATGGATAGCAGAATTTAAGCGTGGTAGACAGAGTGAAAGATGAACCCCGCTCTGAAGGCCTTCGACGTCAACTACTGACGAAAATATTACAAAAGTACTTGATTTAATAATGGGAGACCGCAGATTAAAAATTAGAGATAGCCGAGATTATAGGCATCTCTTATGAACGAACTCAAAACATCATTGTCAACGAGTTGGGTTTCCACAAGGTGTCTGCGAGGTGGGTTCCGCGACTGCTTTCAGTTGAACAAAAAGGACGCGATTGACTATTTCACGCGACTGTTTGGAGTTATTTGAAGCCGATGCAGATGATTTTTGAATCGTTTTGTTACTATGGACGAAACATGGGTTCATTACTGTACACCGGAAACAAAACAACAATCAAAACAGTGGAGAAGACCTGGTTCACCACCCCCTAAAAAGGCTAAGTCGATTTTGTCGGCAAATAAGGTGATGGCTTCAGTATTCTGGGACTCGAAAGGTGTGATTATGATTGATTATCTTGAAAGGGTCAGACTATAAACTCTGATTACTACTGCACCTTACTACGTCGTTTACGAGAGGAAATAAAAGAAAACGTCGAGGAATGCTCAGAAGAAAAGTCCTGTTTCATCAAGATAACGCCCGTGTTCACACGTCAGTACAGTCAATGGCTGAAATTCACAACTGTGGCTTTGAACTGTTACCGCATCCGCCGTATTCACCTGATCTGGCACCATCAGACTTCTTTCTGTTCCTAACCTAAAAAAGCACTTGGGAGGTCAAAGATTTTCGACAAACGACGAGGTCAAAGCAGCTGTAGACGCATATTTTGACTCTAAGGAAGAATCATTTTTTTCAACGGTCTAAATGCTTGGAAGGGGAGGTGGCAAAAGTGTATTGAACTTGATGGTGATTATGTAGAAAAATAAAAATATTACTGATTTAGTATGTGTTTATTTTCTTGGTTAGGCCGAGTACTTTTCAATCCACCTCGTACTTCAGCACTTCGATATACCGACAGTCAACTTGGCACCGCTGAAGAGACTGCAGCACCGCCCCAAATTTTGACGGAATCAAAGTCTTTCTCGTAGTCCACATACGCAAGGCAAAGTGGCAGATTGTACTCTTCGGTCTTCTGCACAATTTGTCGAAGGGTATGTATGTGGTGTATGGTGCTAAAGCCGTTTCGGAAACCAGCTTGTTCGGGAGGCTCACTCAAGAGCGTTGCGCAAGAGCGCACTTCTGCTCCACGCCTCCGGAGTAGTGCCACCATCATCATTTTGTCTGTTGTCAGTCCGAGGTAATCTAGGGAATGACTGTACTGATTGTAATAATTGTGAGAGAGTATTTGGGCTATATTTTTTTCTGAAAAACTGGAACATTTTTTTTTAGAAACCGAAAGAAAGAATTTTAAATTATCTTTAATTATATTTTAATACGGCACATCTTCTCGTCAGGTATACCTCAAAACTTGAAAACGAGACTGTATAACCAGTGCGTGTTGCCAGTGATGACCTATGGAAAGGGCTATGCTCGGGGTTTCTCTGCGTGATAAACTTAGAAATGAGGATATCCGCAGTAGAACCGGAGTGACCGACATAGCCCAACGAATTAGTAAGCTGAAGTGGCAATGAGCCGGCCATATCGCTCGAAGAATCGTTCTCGAGTGGCGACCTCGTACCGGTAGGCGAAGTGTAGGGCGTCCCCTCACTAGATGGAGTGACGACCTGGTAAGACATGCTGGAAGTAGATGGATGCAGGTGGCTCAGGACCGTGCTATGTGGCATTCCTTGGGGGAGGCCTATGTTCAGCAGTGGACTTGTGAAGGGCTGTAATGGTGATGATGATGACATTACATTAATAAGTCCTGCCCAGGCGAAACCGGGCGGATCGCTAATAACAACTAAAAATAAACATCAATAAATCGTGAATTCACAAAATGTTGCAAACCGTCAATCGGTCAGGGACAATGGTCAGGGAAAAGGCAAACTCAAGGTCGCATTTGTTCGAAATTAAACAAAGACGTAAATGTCTACGAGCAACATTCGCCAAAGACGGCAACGTATTGGAACTTTGCTTTTTATACTTCTTTAGTTGTGCTTTCTTTTTTGCCGTTATTAATTTTATTTTATGTTTTTTTTTTTATAGGATATGATGACAAATGAGCACACAGTCCACCTGATGGTAAGTGGTTGCTGTGGCCCATAGACATCTACATTTATCCTCGTTTGCGAATCAAAATGTAGATGCGTTGTCACCCGTGAGGACTAAGATGGAATGCCTCTTTTCCAGTAAAAAGGGTCTCCGGTTCTCTACACTCACCATACGAAACACAGCAGTGTTAAGCTGCTATTTTACGCTGTGAGAATGTGGTCCTTCCCCGGCCGAGCCGACCCATTCGTGCTACCACTATACTACTACTATATTGCTCTACCACGTAAAGATACTTTAAAATATTCTTTAATATGAGTAAAAGTGCAATGGCTGCCAATGACTTAAACATCACCCCGTTCGGAAATCCGGAGGTGGACAAATTGCATCTTGGGAATTGATTAAGGCGAGGATTTAATGCTTTAAAAGGCTTTTCCTTCTCCGCTTCGCACGAAGTAAGCGTGCGACATACGGGGGACAGAAGTTACTTTATTTGAAACGTTTTTGCTTATTATCAGGAAATAAAGGATCTAAATGAAAATGTAGCCCATAGAGAATCTAATTTAATAACATGCCTTTCTAATTATCGAAAAATATTATTTGGTTATCACTTAAAAAACGAGAACTCGAACGTCAAAGGTTTTTCCGACGATTATATTACTTTATTTTTTTATCTCGATTATTATAAAGTATTTCAAAATCCATTCGATTAAGAATTAAATTGAGTATTTCATGTATGCGCATATGTTTTGCGGGCATACTTATTCAAAAAGTACGTAAAGTCAAATTCGTGTCTAAAATACGATATTTTGTCCAACCTGGCCTTAAGTAGACCTGTATGCGAACAATACCGCGTCATCACACCGGCATTCGTTTTATATTTACTGTTTTGGCTACAAATATTCGGTAACGCAGGGGCCAATATCTTACCAGGAATGTTGATATTATTTTGCTAGAATTTTTTTTTATATAAAGAATAAGGGAGACAAGCGAGCACGCAATCCACCTGATGGTAAGTGGATGCTGTGGCGCATAGACGCCTACATCCATCCTCGATTAAGATTAAGGTCCAAATGCAGGTACGTTGTTACCCCTGAGGACTAATATGGAATGCCTCCTATTCAATAAAAAGGTTCTCCGGTTCTCTACACTCACCATAGAAACACAGCAGCATTAAGTTGATTTTAGGCAGGTATTCTGAGAGATGTACATATTAGATAAGAGAAAAATTAACCTGTATTTGTACTCGCACCGGGTAGAAACTTACATATAAAGTAAACGAAAGAAAATATCATTGATAAGAGCAACGTGGTGCAGCGAGCGCAGCACCACGTTCGGAGCTCCTCTCACTACTTATTTATATCGAGTGTTCAGTCATATTATATTCATTACTGGAACGCCGCGTTTCCCTGACTGACGCAACTGAATTCTCACGACAAATGTGCACAAGACTGCCTAGCAAGAGGCTGCGCCACAGCTCGTCAACCGGTCCCCACTAACCACGAGCTATGGCTATAGAATGCAAGCGCATGTATCGACTTACTTAACTAAAGTCCGCGCGCTCTATCTTGGCCGGGCTGAAGTTGGCTCTCCAAGACATTCGCGCCAGTATGAAATCCGATCATGGCGGCCTGGTGTAGCGTCGATAGAGATGTACCACTTCATATTCGCTCCTATCATTGCTTAGGGAAACAGTTTGTTTTATCTATGTCGAAATGAATTGAAAATTATGTTTATTATGAAAATATCTTTATGAATTTCTATGAAACATCTTTAAAGAATTACGATAAAAAGTTTGAATATATAGTAAATACGAAATATTGGCGGGGACAACATTTTTTTCAATTGACCCCAAAATAACATAACTTTATATTTACATTTTTCAATAAAATCTTTAATGCACATTATCATAACCGCTGTATTAAAACGATATGTTGCATTTACACACCAATGGAAAAACGGATCAAAGCAATTAACCATAAGAACATCGATCACTAATAAAAAACTAGATACACAATCAGTGACAAAAAATGGTCTAACCGAATGTGCACTAACTGGAACATATGGGTGCACTTTTAATCCAGTAGCATTCGAATGCTTCGACTGTAAACATGCCTCGGTGTTCGTTTAAGAAGTGTAAAAATCACACATCCAGGACACTAAAAAAGGATGGAATTGCATATTTTCGGTAAGTATTAACATTAACATTATTTAATTGTTATCACTGTATTGTAAATACTGATATTTTGTCAAGAAATCATCGTAAAATTATTTTTTAAATTAAGTTGTAATAAAATAAGTAGTCAGTTCGAGGTATATGCGTTGATTCTGTTCCATTTGTGGAGACGCTATTGTTTTTTTATTTTTTTATTATTAAAGTATGATTGTTTTTGTTTTGTTTAATGAGACTTCTTTACTGTTTATCTAAATATTATAGTAACATTTTATAGATTTAATTTTAAATAAAGTAGTGTTCGCGTAAATATAAGAAATCATTATAATTATTCAGTCTTATCCGTTTTTTTTTTAACATCTGTAAATATGAACATTAGGTCAAAAATTTGGACAATAATATTATTAGATTTTGCAAGAACTTTCTGTACTTATTTTTTATATTTGGTAACTATTAAATTTAGATTTAAGTTGTTTGTCAAGCAATATCTTTAAATTTTTCACACAAGATAAAGTATAAATAAATAATTATTACTGTTTCAATTACTTTCATTACTAAATGAATGTGGTGCCCTCTATCCAAAAGCATATTTACATTCAGGTAATAATATAACCATTACACATATACACCATAGAATAGAACAGAATATGCTTTATTAAGTAGACCAATTATTTAAAACAAGTTTAACAAAATTATAAAATTAAAATTACAGTAACAAAAAATATTGTGCAGTTCGACTCCACTCTCCTTGTCCAAGCGACGAGCCTCGGTCGTAAATTTTTATTGCTTTTTATTGGCACTTTGTAATTCTGACTTTAAACCATGCGCATAAGGTTGAATTTGTTTTATTATAGATTAACCAGCGAGCATCGGTCATAAAAATTTATTGCTTTTTGTACGTAGCTTTGTCAATACAACTTTAGGCAATGCATTTAAGGTTGAATTTACATTAATGTATATTTATTTCAACTAGAATTACGTCAAAACATTTGGCGACAGTTTTTATAGAACTTTTGTATTGGATTGTGCATCTAGTTTTTTATTAGTGATCGATGCATAAGAAATATGAAATAAAATCGAATTATAATCGATAATAACGAAAATCGAGTATTTATAACTATTAGTGTAACTGTTATCGAATTTGACAAACTTCACCCCGGCCAAGATTAAATGCGCGGATTATCTGCTTATGGGACTAGTTTCGTATATTGCAATAATTTAAAATAGTATAAACGGATTTGCGAGATCTCGTCCAAGACACAGCTTGTATTGCAGTTGCAGAAGCAAATGTGGCCGAACACTACCACTAAGATAAGTTTAGAGCTAGGAGAGACCCCTCCACATAGTTATCGTAACGAAGCAAGCACTCGCACTCTCTTAAAACTTTAAGCTAGCTTGGACCCACGGATTTGTGCACCTCGACTGCTCACATCGCAGAGGAACAACTTCCAGATTCACTACACACATCGAAAGGAATATTTCAACTTATCTAGGAAATAAATTACTCAAAGAAAAACAAAATTTACATAATTGACATACTAATACAAACTTGGCTCATACACTACACCCCAAATATTTTCACTATACGCATCTCTAACTCTTCTAACACCACACCTGTCCCACTTAATTATAACTTAATGTCTTTTCGATAAATGGTAATCTTATATACATTCAGCACAGATATGCACTTGTACAGTTACAATCTTATCACAATTATTATTACAAAACATTTTTACATGCTGTACAACTACGCATCTATCAAAACTAAACTTCGGTAAATACTTAAAAGAAAACCGTCTCATGTTCGCTCATTCTTCTCGAATCGACAAACGTTCGACACAATACTGCACATTTATTAATTAAAAACTAATTAATAGAATCAGGCGTTACTTTGCGGAAATACATTAATTAAAGATGTTAAAAAAATAATTAGCTAATGACGCTAGGGAAGCTTATTACGCGGATCTTAGGTAATTAATTTTTAACATCTATAATTAAAAACTTAAATATAATAAACAAGAGACGGGCTTAAGACAAATGAATTACTTTGTTAAAAAGTAAACACTTCCAAAAGTTATCACATCGACTTCGTGACGAAAAATGGAAAAACTTGATTCGAGAACCGATAGTAAGATAAATTACAAATTTGACTCCGCAGCCACCGCTGGCAATTAGGGCTAATAATTTTACGCTCAACGGATGTCGCTTGTTGGGACTGAGGTGAATTTATTTGTTACGCAGATTCTTTTTCGGTTTCTAGTGTATGTTTTATTTTTATAGGATAGGTGAGTACAAAGTCCACCTGATAAGTAAGTGGTTGCTGTGACCTATATACATCTACATCTATCCTCAATAAAGAATCAAAATGCAGATGCGTTGTCACCAGTGAGGGCAAAGATGGAATGCATGCCTCTTGTCCAGTAAAAAGTGTATCCGGTTCTCTACACTCACCATACGAAACACAGCAGTTTTAAGCTGCTATTTTACGCTAGTATCCTGTGAGACCTTGGTCCTTCCCCGGTCGAGCCGACCCATTCGTGCTACAACTATACTACTAATATAGTTGCAGCATGGCTTTACCACGTATAATATGCACGAAGCAATGCCTAAGGGATGTATTCTTTAATTTTTACACATTGCTAACTTTTTTAATTTTTCCATATTTAGGAATATCCAGTTTAGTTTGTACATTTCTAATTTAATTAATTAAAAATATAACTAATATTTCAGAAAGAAACATTAACCCATACACTTTACTTAACAAATTAACTTCCTTCGCTATGAAATCTGTCAAATATTTCACCTCATCCCTAAGTGACGCCGCCCTGTTGGCAGAAAAAGTCGTGGATGCCCTCATTAATTCACTTGATGTCGCATTAGGAAAACTTAAAATTAATAATTGCACCAAGTTTGGTTCCTGCTCCCTATAATAATAAAAAGCGACACCGCCATCATCAATTACAAAAATATGTTGATCAATTTAGTTAATTAGTCAACTTTAGCACCGAACTTGTGACTGCGGGGAACGTCGCAATATTAACACATTCATTTAGTTCAATAAGCCACAGTCCTGCGCGTACAAATCGCGGCCGACTCGCCGCTGTAGCATTAACACTCGTATCACACACGGCATAAGGTACGTTTTAGCTTGGCAGTTCGTTTCACAGGCGCGGACTCATAGCGTGTTGAAAATGTCTCGCGCGTTATTCTTAGAGTACCGCCGGTACGAGCACTCGCTGAATCAGCTGCCGCTGTAACAACAACAATTTATTAGATCTATGTACTTCGTTCTATATAACTCTGGTGAGAATCATGATTAACTTCCATTTCGTTATCCCAGAAAATAGACCTCAAAGTTCAAAAACTTTATTAAACAAAGTTTGTATAAAAAGGGTTGTTATAACAAAAGCTGTAACTAGGGTGTTTCACTCTTTAAAGGTTGAATTTTCCAAAATCCTTTCTTAGTGGGTGTTTACGTCTGGAAAAGACTACATATGCCATATTTCAAGTCAATCGGGCGTATACTTATGGAGATTTCATGATGTCTATACGGAATATTATTCATACGGAAGTTTTCTTTCCTAGTGTAGTGGTGTTGGGAAAAGTGGTACTGAGGTTAATGGTGACGGGGATAGTGCAAGATATTGATGGAAAGAGGAGATGCTCTTCAACAAGTTAAGACACATCATTTTATTTAGTTACGCGGATGTAGTAGTATTATGATGTTAAAAATTAATTACCTAAGTGTAGGCGACGCAGCATTATGTTGAGTATTTTTTTTATGTTCGTATTTTAAATTATAGTTTTTTTTTTTTAAATTGTTTTAATATTATGTCAACAAACTTTATTTGTTTTGTTATATATGGCAAATAACGGATGCACGACCAGTATAAAAATTCAAAAATTTGAGTGGTAGGGTGAAGTCGATGCTGTATGCGAGACCGTGCGCGCGTTCTGTTTACGAGTTCGTAAAGATTTATTTGTTCGATTATTTTTGTGCATTTTGTACAAATAAACGGAGCTCGTGAACAAACTCAGTATTATTTCACTGCAAGTTCATCCAGAAAGTCACAAAGTTTTTGGTTTTTCGAGCCGGATCTAAGTATTTAATTTTTAACATTTTTAATACTGAGAGAAATAACTACGACGGTGCATAGCCCCTCCTCGTACCTGCGACGGGTGGCGCAGCAGCTGCAGCGTCTCGCACAGCCCAGCGGCTGGTCTCCGGTCTCCAGTCTCCACGTACCTGCGGTCTCGCAGCGCCCGGCGGCGCGCGGTCTGGCGCTGGTGCTCGATCTCGAAGTCGTCCTCGGAGAGCGGCAGGCGCTGCATGCGCGTCAGCAGGTAGCGCTCGGCCAGCACGTCGGGCGGCGGGTGGCGCAGCAGCTGCAGCGTCTCGCACAGCCCAGCGGCTCGCCTCCTCGCAGCGGCGTCCCCTAGCGCGCCCGCCAAGATCACCAGCGCCGCCTTGAACAGCACCTTTCAACGACCAAACCCCAAAATTTTTATTTGTTAGTGTAATGAGAGCTAATATATAACAGTGGTAGAGCCACGCGGGAGCTTTTGCTGAGTGAAGTAGCGTTTAACATCTGCGTTTCGCTTGGTAAGTGCAGGTGGCCGGAGTCCAATCCCGGCCAATGGGAGGGGGGCCATATATACCCTTAACATGATAGCGGAGTCAAATAAAAAACTACCCAGGAGGGTACCAGCACCCCTGGAGAATCCCTCGCTGAGCATCCACGACCAAGCTACTCCACTCCTGAGCGTGGGTGCTCCGGCTGCCCCGCGTAAAATGAGGGGTGGGGGGCGCAAAATTCCACTCAAGACAATATCTGCTCGGGGCAAGCTGAGCAACAAGACCAAGGCGACCCCTGCCATCCGTGAATTTATGCAACATCAGGGGACTTCACTCGAAACTAAACGCCGTCCACTACCATCTCGGGACGGCGAAGCCAGCCTTGCTCTTTCTGACCGAGACGCAGGAGAGGACCTCCGGCTGATACTTCGTATCTCTCCTACCCGGGGTACAAATAGGAACTCTCCTTTGTCCCTCCGGCTGGAGTTTGCATATACGTCAGAGAGGACATCTGTTCTCGACGCCTCGACAGTCTTGAAGGTTTGGACCTGTCCATTCTTTGGCTACGCGTAGACAGCGACGACCATGCGCGCGTCTACGGGTGCCTCTATAGGTCCCATAGCGGTAATGCTCACGCAGAGCTACAGATTGCTTGCTACAGCAGATCCCATCCGCAGAGATCGTGATCCTCGGCGATTTTAACGTCCACCACGCCGAATGGCTCGGTTCACGTTTCATGTTTCAACCGATCATGCGGGGAGATCTGTTCATAATTTACCTTGACATATGGTCTGACACAACTGGTTACTTCGCCTACGCGGATTCCAGATGTGGAGGATCATGCACCTTCCCTGTTGGACTTTCTGCCGACCTCTCATCCGGACAGATATCAAGTCTCCGTCAACGCCCCTCTTGGCTCCTCGCACCATTGTCTGGTCCGGAGTGTAGTGCCACTCACGCTAACATCGCGGCATGCATTCTGCAGGCTGCCGCCGTGTTTGGCACTACAGATCGGCCGATTGGGATAGGATGCGGTCTTTCTTTGCATCCTACCCTTGGGGGCGGGTTTGCTTCTCGCCGGACGATTCCAGCGTTGTTGCTGTTTCTGTCGTTGATGTGGTACTTCAGGGTATGGAACTTTTTATTTCATCCTCTGTGGTGCCCATCGGAGGCAGATCCTAGCCATGGTTTGGTTACTCCTGTAAAATAGCATCACACTATAAGCAGGAGTGCTACCGGGCCTGGGATGACGCATCAACGTCTCGAATTAAACGATTAATGGAATCGATTATTAACTACCAGCTCATGAGGTACCTTGAGGATCATTAGCTGATTAGTGACCGCCAATACGGTTTTCGTCGTGGTCGATCAGCTGGTGATCTTCTGGTCTATCTGACTCATAGATGGGCGGAGGCAGTAGAGTCCAAGGGAGAGGCATTGGCCCTTAGTTTGGACATAGCGAAGGCCTTCGATCGGGTTTGCCACAAAGCGCTTCTTTCGAAGCTCCCTACCTTTGGGCTTCCCGAGAAATTGTGCAATTGGATCACCAGTTTCCTTTCTGATCGGAGCATCAAAGTCGTAGTAGACGGTGCATGCTCTGATTACAAGCCTATTAACGCTGGTGTTCCACAAGGCTGCGTGCTATCACCAACGCTATTTCTTCTGCATATCAATGATATTTTGCAAACTGGTAACATTCATTGCTATGCAGACAGCACTGGTGATGCCTTATACGCCGGCGGTGCCAATATTTCTCGGGAAAACGTCGCCGAGTACCGGGACAAACTTGTGTCTGAAGTCGAGTCTTTGCTGAACAAAGTCTCAGATTTGGGGCGACTAAATCTAGTCCAGTTCAATCCCCAGAAGACAAGTTTGCGCGTTTACCGCTAAACAGAACCCCTTTGTCGTATCTCCTCAGTTTCTAGGCACTCCCCTTGCTGTCTCAGCTAGCATCGGAATCCTAGGCGTCGACATATCGAATAGTGTGCCGTTTCGTGGTTACTTGGAAGGGAAGACCAAATTGGCCTCTAAAAAGCTTAGCGTGCTCAGCAGAGCGAGACAGTATTTCATGCCGGCACATCGCTTGCAACTTTACAAAGCGCAAGTTCGGCCTCACATGGAATATTGTTCTCATCTCTGGGCCGGGGCACTCCAGTGCCAGCTCCTTCCACTTGACCGCATCCAGCGCAGAGCGGTTCAAATCATTGACGACCGAGTTCTTTCTGATCGGCTCGATTCACTGGCGCTGCGTATGGATTTTGCATCCCTTTGCATTTTCTATCGCATTTACTACGGGGAGTGCTCTGAGGAATTGAATTGCATTCTATTACTTAAATATGAAATAATAAGTTTAAGCACTGTGTTCTTGACACCATAGTACTGTAGCTTCCTGATTAACATCTCATGGTGAACAGAGTCGAAGGCCTTGGAAAGGTCACAAAATATACCCAAAGCATCCTCTGAATTCTCCAATACACAAAAAAATATGTTCAATAAGCTCAACTCCAGCGTCAGTTGTCGAGCGACCCCTTGTTAAAACCGAATTGATTTTTATGTAGCAATTTATTAATATTAAAGAAACTTAACATCTGATATAAAATAAATTTTACTAAATGTTGGTAGTACAGAAATTGGTCTAAAATTGGCGGGGTCTAATGTACTACCAGATTTAAATAAAGGTATGACTTTACTATTTCATTAAATCAGGAAACACACCAGATTCGACGCTTGTATTAAATAAGGTGCTATTGTATCTATTATAGATAAAATAACTTTAATGGAAATCCCCCATAAGTCTGCCGTTTTCTTAACATCTATTGTTTTAAAATATTTAATAACGATATCTTTTGACAATACTCTATGGAATTTTAAAAGTATTTGAACAAGCCTTTACATTTTGTTTAAGCAATGATTCGCGACAGTAGGAGAAGAATTTAATGATTTTGTTGTCAAAAAAGGAACATCATTAAAATGTTTTTCAAAAGCCATAGCAACTTCTTGCTCAGATCGAGTTAAATTATTGTAAATTTTCAATTGAAAATCCGAGTTGCGCGGTTTGACCTTGCCCGTTTCACTATTTATTATTCTCCAGGTCATTTTAATTTTGTTGGATGCAGTTTTAATTTCGTTGCTTAAATGTAAAGCCTTAGCTGTGGAGCACACTTTTTTAAATATTTTAGAATATGTAATCAATAATCTTATCTAATAAAAACTAATCTAATCTTCACTAATAATCTTTCGTTCACCAGATGTCACTAATTGTGACTGAGGTAATTTTTTTTGTTACATAATGTCAGTTAGTTGAGAAATTAGTTTTAAATAATAGTTTATCAGTTTCTAGAGTATTACACACATCAACAGAATCTAGGGATATTTTATATTTCATCAAATATCTAAAAATCTATTAAGAATTTTCTGATATAATAAATGGAAGAATGATAGGTTATTTTAAGGTCTTTAATAAAAAATAAAAAACATTTCGTAATTTTTTTCTTTTAAATAAAAATGTAATAGTGTATTTTTTTTAATCGCCGTAGAAAATTAGTATGATAAAAAAACTTCATTTCTTCTAACACTATTAATTTTAATTTTTTTTTTTTTTATAAAGTCTAATTATTAATAATCAGTGTTGCCACCTCTTACATTAATTACACATCGACATCGATTGTTCATACTTAAAACTAAATTGTCAATGTCTTGCTGCGGTATGAAGTCCCATGTTCTTTGCAAGTGTTCGTAAAGTTGTTGTTCCGTTGTCAAATTTGGCGGGAAATCTCTCAAAGCTTTTCGTTGTAACATGTCCCAGGTATGCTCGATAGGATTTAAGTCGGGCGACTGTGCCAATCCCAAACTTGAATATCGTGGTCTCGGGGAGCGGCCGACACCAGCCGCGCCGTATGAGAAGGAGTATTATCGTGCATGAGTAGAAACTCTTGGCCTATTTGAATTCTGTATGGGACAATAACAGGCTCTATTACATCCTCGTGCTATTTTTGTGCATGCATGCTGCCTTGGATCCAAACGAGCTGGGTTCATCCGCCAAGACGAATTCCTACCCACACCATGATTGTCCCCTCTTGGTATGAGTGGACCTCCTGAGGGTGCCGTAGACGGCTAACTCTCCCTGGAGTTCTCCAAACGCGTGTTCTTCGTGAATCCGGATGAAACCCAGACTGGGACTCATCGGTGAACAGCACCAAAGACCATTGTTTATCACTCCATGGTAAATGCTCCCGAGCCCACGAAAGCCGCCGACCGCGATTGCCACGTCGCAATGCTGGAACACGTAGCGGTCTTCGAGCATGAAGACCAATTTCATGCAACCTCCTTCGCACGGTTTGGTCGCTTACCAGCAGCTGGTGGTCCTCCTGGACCCTTTGTAGTAGTTGCATCGCCGTGATATTGGGTTGTCTTCTGGCGGTCATTTGGAGAAATCGATCCTGTCTCTGCGTAGTAACACGATAACTACCCGTGTGCCGTTCAGCCACATCCCCAGTACTGCGATAACGTGACAACAACCTTGATATCACGTTTTGGCTGGTGTGTAGGACCTCAGCAACGATGCGTCTCAGCACCATTTTCTAACATGCCCACGGCTCGTAACATTTCATCTCGACTCAAATGACGACGTGACATGACTCTTAAAGCTCACACGGCACGTTAAATTAAAAACAAAAACAATCTAATCCCTTTTCATTAAGTAATATCAGTAGAACAATTTTAATTTTCCTTGACGTACCTAATTACTAACAATTTTGCCGCCGTATTTTGTTTTTCTTTTGTTTTTTTTTATTTACATTTAAAATTTTGATAATAGAATGAAGGAAGTTTCAATCTGTATATAAACTTTTTATGGAAACTAAAAAGATTTTAAACTATAAAGTCGTAAATAATTTAGGATTAAGGTATCCCTAGATTCTGTTGATGTGTTTATATTAATACACAAAACAATGCCTCAGTGGTTTGATTTTTAATTTTTTGCTCTCTTTAACAGTTTTTTTTTAATTTTTCTATTTTTAATTATATCCATAGTTTGGTTTATTCATTTCTAATCTAATTAACGGCAACATTAACCCTTACATTTTCCTAAGAATTTATCTTCCCCGCTATGAAATCTGTTCAATATAACCTCATTGCAAAGGACACCGCGCTGGTAGCAGAAAAAATCGTGGATTTCTTTTTATAGAATAAGGATGACAAACAAGCACACAGTTCACCTGATGGTAAGTGGATGCTATGGCTCATAGACTTCTACATTTATTCTCGATTAATAATTAAAATGCATATGCGTTGTCACCCCTAAGTACTAAGATGGAATACTTCGTTTTCAGTAAAACGGGTTTTCGGTTCTCTACACTCAACATACGAAACACAACCGCATAAAGCGCATAAAATATTTTACGCGGTGTTCTGTGAGAGCGTAGTCCTAACCCAGTCGAGCCTACCTATTCGTGCTATAACCATAATATAACTGCAGCGTGGTGTTACCACGTATATGGCATCTGATGTCGATGATTCCCTCGTCGGTCGTTACCTTGACGCCCTCGCACAGGAAGCAGTCCCACACGCGCAGCAGACTGTCCCAGGGCAGCGTGCGGGTGAGCGCGCACAGGAACCACTCGGTGGCGTACAGCACCGGCTCCACCTTGTGGCGCGCCAGGTGCCGGTGCACCGCGGGCGCCGTGCGCCGCAGCAGCGCCTGCAGGATGTCGCCGTCGCGCTGCAGCACCTGCGCAAGCGCACACGCACACCGCTCAGCCACGCGCACCGACACGCTCGCGCACGCACGAAAACGCACAAGCACGAACACGCACGAGCACGCACGCGTACGCACGAACACGCTCGCGCACGCACGAAAACGCACAAGCACGAACACGCACACATATGCATATAACAATCAACAACATGGTTTTAGACACTTTTTTATATTTGAATGAATTGTATGATGCCTTCGCGGTCCACATTAAATGCCTTCAGGAACCACCAGTGATCCTCAGACCACGGGTTAAGAACCACTGTTTTAAATGCATATGTGTGTGCATACAAAAATAATCTTTAACAGGTTCTTAAAAAACATGCGTGTAGTTCACATGCGGTATAAGTGAAACCTTCAGAAAAGTAGACAAGAGTGGGGAGGCCAAGAAGCACCGCACAAAGAGGAGACCGAGATAATAATAAACAATGTATACTATATTCTATCTCATTCTATCGCAGACTAAATCTTACAGACGTATAGGTTTTTCTCTTTTTAGTCTAATCTCGTTTCCACTTTAAAATATATACATATACACGTGTCAAGACATTAAGCATAGTTTGGACGTCACTTGGAATTTGTCTTACTTGTTTATTCTGTCTATCTGTCTTTGTTGATCTGAGCACATACACCAGTACCACGCAAGCATAAGACCAGCCCATCAACAACTTCAAGCAATTGAATAAAACTAATTTTACGGATTTTGTCACATTTCATTTCACAAGCATAGTCACAAGGCACATCCTGGGACGTATTACGATTATCTCTTTCATTATGTTATATAAAAAACTAAATATAATTTTCATTTTAAGATATGTTAAAATGCTTTTAACTTTGAGTATATCAAATCATTGAAAAATTGCTACCTGCTAAGTGTACGACACCTTTAGCCACATCCTCCCAATAACGGAGAGTCCCCGCAATCTTACGGACTGGTGATGATGAATGTAAAGGTGATCATCAAGATTTAACTCAATCTTTACAAGTAACATCGCAAGTCTTCGAGTAAAAGTAAAGTGTTACCTCCAACCCAGGGTTGTAATAGCCGCTGAGATACTTGTCGCTGATGCTGACGAGGCACCAGAAGGCTTGCACGGCCGGCATGTGCATGAGGAGGAAGGCGGCCACCGGCGCCTGCGCCTGAAAGTAGCCCACCTTCGGGTTCAGCACCGAGTACGCTTTTAGCACTGAGAACAGCTCTTGTTGCCTGAAAAAGATACATACGTCTTTCTAGTGTTCATTAAAATTTGTATATAGGTAAACATATAATCTAGTGTCAACTGAATCCGAATCGCATCTCAATCTCAATCTGAATGACAGAGAGAGAAATTGTGTATTAAGAGAAGTGTGGTTTGCAAGATGATGTAGCGACCAGGATTAAGAAAGTAATGCTTCGGTGGTTTAGTCATGTAGAAAGAATTAACGAGAAAAGAGTGACATAGCATATTGTTGCGCGCCACTATTAATGTCTTGTACATGGCAACACTAGCCACTAGCGCCTTCTGGTATCGAGTAGCAGAACTAGGAGTCAAGATCCTTCTAGAAATTTCAGGACCGATATGTACTCGAACATTCTAGATGTTTCTACAGTAGAAGATTCTGGATACTATCTGAGGCCCTATATAAGCCGGTATAGACCGCGACCGAGTCAGTATTGAATTGGGGATACAAGCGAATACTTCGAAGCGATACAACTGCGAAATAAAGTGATCTGTAGTACAAGTGTTTTGTTATTAGTGTTGTAATGTTGAAGGTTTTTAATAAATAGGAGACGTGTTGCTTGTACAAGAACTTTAATTATACTCCTCTTTATTCTTAACTTAACTCTAATATATATAGTCGTGAGGGCTATATATATACTACACTACACCTCCCACCGACAAAAAAATAAATAAAAAAGAAATGATTACATTTGTTTTTTTTTTAACTATAAAATCAAAATTAAACTTAAATCTAATAAGAATATAAATTACAAAAGTCAAAACAGGTATATTCTATGGGTACGTCGGGTGGCCAGATCCCCCTGTCCCATAGTAATTTCAAGGTCACAATAGATTTGGTATGATGTATCATGCACATACAACATACATATTTGACATTATTAGGCAATATAGTAAATATTTGAGAAATTCGCGGACATCTGGTATAATTTTACAGGCATTACAAATTTATATCACATAGTCTCATATAATATTTAGGTAGGTATATCGTTGTCAGTCAGGGATTGAGGCTCACAATATTATGGGCACAACAAAATTTAAATTAATTAGTTGTAAACATAATATAATGAGTTTCTAAATCATATTAAATGAAGTAATTATTTTCATAATCCACACAAGTAAGTTGGCATTACTGTACTATTTTCCCAGAAAATATTAAATTGTAATGGATAAAAGTTTATGATTTGATAGTTCAATCAATATTATACCGAAAATAGTTTGTTACATTTCATATTAGATATCCAGAACAAAGAAGTCAATGCAAAACAATGTACCTAATCATTTTCGTTAAAATAACAATAGACAGATCAAAATACATGTTGCGATCCCAGCCGCGTAAGCGATTTGTGACACCTTTGTTTTAAATTTCTGAGTACGTTTATGGGAACGTTTTTGATTACGTCGTATAATGGTACCTAGTTTTAACAATGCATTAAAACGATATCGTGAATAAAATTAATTTATCTTGCCTAATAGTTTATACCTCTAATATAGATGGTTACATGCAATTTTATAATACTTTTACATAGGTACATTAATAAATATTTATTATTTAAGTTATTTATAATTGAAAATTCATTATTTCATGACTTCTAAGGAATATGTTTATCTTAATTGAGACAGAAATTTATATAAAAGAATACATTATTAGGTACACAGCTAAAGTTTGTTTAACAAAATATTTATTAACATTAGAAAAGACAATTGTATTTTAAGCAGATAACATAATTTTAGGTTTCGTTGTCTTTTATAAAGAAAAAAAATACTATTACATTACTACATAATAACAGCTTATCTACACACTTTGGATTTGACTATAGTAAGCAATATAATATACCTAATATAGTTTAAAATGTAAAAATTTTACATAAACAAAAATTTAAGGTAGAGTTTCAAAAATTTAAGGATAAATATGAAAAATCTCGTAAATTCATATAAAAATTATGCGAAATGTTTATTGTATTTGATTAATATTATTATTTTTTGTTTACGTGTAGTTGTGTGCATCGATCCCTATAGTTATTACATGTGTAACGTGTTAGTAGCATTTTGGACAGCATTAATAGCCCTAATACAGAAATGCAAATAATTGCCTATCTAACTTTATAGATTTGGTCGGGATCACCTTATTCCTTATTTTCGTTTGTTAGGCCTTTATATTATAATTTTTTTCCATAATTCTTGTACGTAATTTTTTGTGATATATTTGACCTTTACCGAGCTTTATTTCTCTCTATTCACTTATATATTTATTTATTATTTAGATACCGGGAATCGGGTTTTAATTCACTTCATTTATATTTTACTTCATGATGTTTATCATGCGGGTACTTTATACATATGGGCCCCCATTTACTTGGGTACTATATTACATTTCATTACATTCATTTTATTTTATTGGTACATAAACTTTTTAAATCATACTATATCAAGGTAAAACTGTACCTTGGGTTGTGCGCACAACCTTGAGGTCTACGTTTAAGTAATTTTAAAAGGACTCCAACAATTGTCTCAGAGGAAAACTAAGTTCACACTATGATCCAATGAAGGACGTGACCTCTATGTACCATTATCAAGGGTAACAAATTTAAGACTTCTCTGGTCCCCAACAGTACTAATATGAGTAAACTCTTTCACATCACTTGTACTGAAGGTATTGTTCCCTAGTACCCGTTATCTCCGATTTTATCATCCAATCATGGAAACATACCCTGCTCGAGGACTATATGCTATACCAGTGATGGACGTTGTTCCCGTATCTCTCCATTAATATCATATCAAGATAAACTTTTGTTTTAATTTTATTTTCTTCATAACTCTTATTTCATTCTTTATTTATACATTACCGTGTTCCTTATTAACATGTTATTATCTATTTGACTCTATCGATTACTTTTATACACTTGCATGCTTCACTTACTATACTAACTTGCATTATTCTCGTTCATAATGAATTCCATACCAGGAGTTTAAGCATTCATCAATATTTGGGTGATCAGTCCAATATTGACGAAACTTAGCAACCCAATCATTCATATTCACACTTTTGAACATTCCTTTCTTTCATTCCACACACCTTTTAAATACATCCTTGTTAATTTTGTACAAATGGGATAATATTTTGTCAGTCAAAGTTTAACTCTGTTAAGAAATATTACTATTAAAACTCTCTTAGGTCGGCGACATATAAACTTTATAATAGGATAGCATTTTTAATCAATTTCCTTTCCGTTTTATTACGAAGTGTACCTATCTAAGGATATGCTGGTGTTATGTACCTGTATATTATTGTTATTCTTAATTAGGAGAACTCTTATACAGTAACGACCTACTTAAATTTTGTTTTAGTAATAAATTATTTTTATTGAATATTACTTTATATAAAACTTGTCATAATTAATAAATTGGACATAAATACAGAAATAAATTAATGATAATTGGATGTAACATTTATAATTTATAATATATAATGATTGACAAATTAATGGTCATATCAACATATAATTATAGTATAATATATGTATATAGTATAACAGAATATAGTATATGACATTGAGCCATAATAACAATCTTACGTTGGTATTTCCTCTGACGCTGTTACATAACTAATTAGTTACCATATAAATTGAATAATATTGAATAATTTATGTGTTGTTAAAATTTCGATAAATATTGTTATAGTTACTTGACCATTAATATTTGCACACTACTATAATATAATATGTAAAACTAAATTATACTTAAACACCATTGTACAACCATATTGTTGCAAAAGAATATTATTATTATTAACAAGTGGTTGTTACCGATTAATTGTTGCGGTTTAATACATCATTTTGAATTTTCTATTAATAAGTACTAATGTTTTCCTACTTGTTAATTAATGATTTAAAAGTTTTTCTTTCCCAGAACTGTGTATAACATTATTTAAGTAATAATATAGTAATAATATTAAAATGGGCCAAATTAAAGTACCTTTAACCGACGAGCGTGTATGCGCAGGTATATAGATGTGAAGGAGGCGAGAGAGATGTGTCAGGATCGTGCCAAATGGAAGTCCGTAGTATCTGCCTACCCTCTGCTACGGAACTTGGCTGGTCGCTGGTTGTACTCCTGATTTCTTTCTGCTGCTCTGGCACTCAAAGATGTTGTTAGCTCACCGATGTGGTTGGGCACGTTTCTTTCTTCTTTCGTTTTATTTTTGATAAAATTGGTACTCTTATCTTGAAGGAATATTGATTAAGATGTTTTCTGGATCTTGAAATCTTCTTTCTTGAAACTTGTCAATCTTGATTTAATAGCAATGTTACTAGAGCTTCTATAATTTCTTCTTCAGGTCTTTCTTCATTTCTTCTTTGTTTGTCATTTCTTGGTTGTCTTACTAAATTGGTCTTCAAAAATCTTCTTTAAATATAAGTAAAATTGTTGTCTCTTCTTATATTCATAATTTAAATTTTATTTGTCACATCCGGTATTATGTTCTCTTTGTTATTTTTTTTTTATTGTCAATCTTCTTAACAAGCCCTTCATAATTTAATTTAGATTTCTTATAATATTTTTTTTTTCTTCTTTTATGTAGTAGGCCCCGTGGTGCGCATTGTCGCAGCGCACCGCCTGGCAGAATCGCCATGTAATGTTGAAGTTTTTAATAAATAGAGACGTGTTGCTTGTACAAGAACTTTAATTATACTCCTGTTTATTCTTAACTTAACTCTAATATATATAGTCGTGAGGCTATATATATACTACACTACAGTGTGGTTTTAATTTATAATTAGTGTTGTGTAATTAAAGTGTCAATTTTGGTAATTCACTCGGCAGTTTTTAATTGTCTCGAACAACAATATTTATGTTTTAGAAGTGAACTGCAGAGTCGGCAAGGGACGCCCTAGACGAAAGTTTATAGACCAAATTAGCGATATATTGAAACTGAACTAGATTAAGAGTAACCTTAACCGACGAGCATGTGTGTGTAAGTATATGGATGTAAAGGAGGCGAGAGAGATGTGTCAGGTCCGTGTCTAATAGAAATCTGTAGTCTCTGCCTACCTCTCTTGGTGACAATTGAAGTAATATGTACTTACGTACTAGAACAGCTATTTCAAACAAAAAATGTGCGCTACTCATGACTTCGCGCATGCGCAGGGGAGAGTAGTGTGGCGCATGCGCGGTTGGTTTTTTATCATAGATTATACGTAGGTAGAATGATCACCGATCATTGATCAGTATGTAATAATAGATTGTATTGTTAATTATGTAAATTATATCGAGTACAATTTTTAAAATTTGTCATATATTTTGCATATAATATGTGTTAATTTAATATATATTACATAATATTATATCACAATTACATTTTAATGATATTTTATTTGAAAAATTTAAAAAGTAACTATGTAAATTAATAAAAAGTGTTTAACAAAACTTAATAATATTTTTTATGGGATGGAGTGACAAACGTGCACAGTCCACCTGATGGTAAGTGGTTGCTGTGTCCCATAGACATCTACTTCTATCCTCAATAAAGAATCAAAATGCAGACGAGTTGTCACACGTGGGGACTAAGATGGAATGCCTTTTTTCCAGTAAAAAGGGTCTCCAATTCTCTACACTCACCATACGAAACACAGCAGTGTTAAGCTGCTATTTTACGCTGGTATTCTGTGAGAGAGTGGTCCTTCACCGGTCGAGCCGACCCAATCGTGCTACAACTATACTACTAATATAGCTGCAGCATGGCTATATTAGTAGTATAATATAACAGTAAAATATTAGGTCCTTACATATGAAATTGGCGTTGTGTACGGGAGGAATATAAAGTAAATTTTTTTTGTAAAATATATTTAATTAATCAAAGTATGCACCGTTGTTATCTATGCACTTTTGCCATCTCATAGGTAGTTCATTGATCCCTTTACTAAAAAAAACCATGGCGGCGAGAATCAATAAACTCTTTGAAGGCGGTTTGGACTGCCGCATAGGAGTTGAATTTTTTTCCTTGTAAGAATTTGTCCAAATTCCGGAAAAAATGGTTATCTGTTGGAGCAAGGTCCGGGGAGTACGGTGGATGTCGCAGACATTCCAATTCTAGCTCATCTTACTTGTGGTTGTTTGTTGTGCAGTGTGTAGTCTTGCGTTGTCGTGAAGCAGCAGTGGCCTAGAGCGATTGACCAATCTCGGTTGTTTAGCAGCTAGTTTTTCCTTCATGTTTTGCAGTTGCTGACAATAGATATCTGCCGTAATCATTTGGCCAGATTTTAGAAAGCTGTAGTGAACGACACCGGCGCTAGTCCACCAAACACTCACAAGTAACTTTTTCTGAGTAAATTTTCGTTTAGGGCAGGATTTGGCTGAGTCTCCAGGGTTCAGCCATTGCGACGAGCGCTTCCGATTATCGTACAGTATCCACTTTTCATCACAAGTAATAGATTAAAAGATTTAAAATCCCTTCATTATTGTGTCGGTTGAGCAAAGTAACATAGCAGTCGACGCGTGTTTGCAAGTTCGATTCACTCAATTCATGAGGTACCCATCGTTCAAGTTTTTTTTACTTTCCCGATTTGCTTCAAGTGGATTAATACCGTTTTATCACTTACCCCGAAACCTGCAGCTATCTCTGAAGTGCTTTGTGATGGATCCGCTTCCACAATAGCCTTTAATTCTTCATTTTCCTCTTTGGTCTCCGGCCGTCCGCGGGGTTGGTTCTGAAGGTCGAAATTTCCAGAACGAAAACGTTGAAACCAAAAACGTACCGTGCTTTCTTTTGCGACACCATCGCCGTACACATCATTAATCCTTCGAGCTGTTTCTGCAGCACTGGTGCCACGGTAGAACTCGTACTCGTAAATATACCCATATTTCATGTTTTCCATTGTGCGGTAATAAGCGACGCCAAAGAATAAAATAATGAGGAAAAAACAAATGAATGACTGTTTTCAAAACTCAAATGTTCCAGCTAAATGAATTTATAAATTTGAATTTGGAATTCTTAACCAAAGAGGAGATATTTCAGATCAAAGTGGTCAGTACGACAAAACGCTAATTTCGTATGTAAGGACCTAATATAACATTTAATTTTCAAATATATTTATTCAGATTAGAATAAGAGTCGTTCATAAATGCTGCACGCAAGAGTCAAAAATGGACGAATTTATTCCACTTTTTCGTTTTTATAGCTTGGACGTAGAAACCTAAAAATAAAATAAAAGAATGATCAGTAAATTTAAATATCAGAAATTTAGCCTAATTATGAATACTTCTAATTGTTTCTACGAGAAAAAAATGTGCATAATATAATCGTCCAACACTTACCTACAGAAACGTCGCATCTGAACAAATTAATTTTATAATCTATATTCCATGACACAAGATGGCGTCTTAGGAATAATTTGTTTGATTATTAATCTATAATACCTTTTTATTAATTAAATATCTTACTCACCGATGAAAATTTATTCCTTGGTATTTGCTAACATATCTTGAATTATTTGTGCAATATCTAAAAGACACCATGGCATATTTTACTAAGAGATTTTTTTATATAATCAACACAGCACGTGTCAACTCACTAGCGCCTAGCGTCAGTTTTAACAGGCGTCAGTTTTTGCGTTTTTTTTTTATAGTCTAGTTTTTATTATCAATAACTAACCACTGCTGAACATAGAGTTTTCCTAAGTCGTAGAGGTTTTAAATTACTACACTAGATGGTAGGACTCATTTTCTGCGAGTCAGTCTGGGCGGAGACCACATTCTTACCTATTTCTGCCGCCAAGCAGCAGTGCACTGCTGTGTTCCGATCGGAAGGGTGTAGAGCCAGTATGACTACAGGATGTGAGACATCACATCTTATTCCTAAGTAGTATCAACGCATCTATAGCCTTCTTTATTTGAAGTTGGCTGCAGATATCCATGGGCTGCAGTAGCCCGTTCGTTTGTCATTTCCTTTTTTTTAAATACCTACAACTACAATGCGTTTATATTCGTTTAGTGGTGCATGTAAAAATGGATCTACTCGAACTTTAGAAGAGCATACTGTGTTTCGTATGGTGATTGATGAGATTCGCAAGCATTTCATCTTAGTCCTAAAGTATGACATGGCATCTGAACTTTGTTACTTGATAACGTTCTCAACTATTTTTAATATCGTCATTACCTCACCTTTGTCAAAATAGATTCTATGTTCTTTATCCAATGCTGCATTTTCACAGATCTCGATGATTACAATAATTTTGCTTCTGTGTTAACGCTCACTTGTTTCTGCCACGATTTTTTCGGTTCCGTAAGATAGGGATGTTCAGCAATGATTTACGCAACGCAGCAGCCCAGTGACCGCGTTACTAAAACTCACGCACACAAGTAGTTGTTACTGAGTAATCTTAGTGTATAATGTAAATTTGTATTATTAGTAAGTTAAATAGATTGTAACGTATTGTAAATAAAATTCTCTTTCAACACTGGACCACGACTTCGTTACTATCGCCGAGACTCCTAGTAAGGTTTCCCTCTCACTGCGGCCAAGACACCTTTAGCCGACAGAACTTCTGATCAGTCTTGTGAGTCTGCTTGCCTGGCAGTAAGAGAACCCCATCACCTAACCTTGATTTCATCTCATTGATTTGTTCTTTCAAATCTGCTACATCTGAAGAATTTTTACATGAATTCCTTATGGTTAGTGCAAATTAAAGTTAGCATCGACTTTATCTACGACATTTTGTTAGTCAATTCGTATACTTCCTTTTTTATCCTCGGATTTTTACTTCATCTGAGTTTTTGTCGTTGTTTTCTTCTGGTCATTTTCTTTTAATACGAAAAGAGATTATTTTCGACTTATTAAGTTGTGAATCACGAATTGTATCACTCAAATGACTTCTTGTAGTGAGCTTGTTTTTTCTGAAAGTGTATGCTATTGGCCCTACGGCCTTTACAGCTTCATCAAAATAGGCTCGCAAGCGAGCACCTACGAGCAATTGAGTGAACGAAGCGCCGCTTCGCCGACTGCAGTACCTAGGCACCCCGACCCCTGCTTTCGGAGTGAGGCTCCTCAAGCTGGGGTCGATGTGATTCAAGGGCCCCTTCAGAAGGAGGTATGAACCTCGGCTTGAACCACTATCGCAATGTGGGAGACGAGTCGCAAAACTAAAAACGCCCCGTATCACATGTATTGAACCTCGTGCACGGGGTGTGTCTGTGACCTCGCGTTCGTCGGCGAACGCGGTGTGCCCTAGTGTTCTGTACTCGTGTAGTGTCTGAATGTGTGTTGTAGTGAGCGTACAACATTCATTTTTATATGTGTATATTAGCTCGGTTGGGTATGAATGACTCACGTGGTAGTTACTGACTTCCTCAATACGCTCCGTCACAAGTATTGCAGTCATTCAACCGATTAAAGCACTATTGGTATTAGTAATACGTTTGTATGTGGCCTGGTAGTTGATAGTAATATTTTTGTAGAAATATAACACACGTCTGCACTGTACAATTCCCAGTCAGACTCTTAATCCAAATGAATATATGTAAATTTATATTAAACTATAGATATGTAAGTCACATCCATTATCCATTTATTACAGCCCATAAAAATCCACAGCTGAACATAGGCCTCCCCCATAGGGGATGCCTCATCAAGCCCCCGGTCATAGTCGCCTCGCTGGGCAGGCGGGTTTGCAATCGCATTGTTTTATTACTTTTGTGTTCTTATCAAGAATACGCTGCTGCCCATCTCCTGTTTCTGTGTAGTTAAAGACCCGCGACAGAATTGACATTTTTTAAATTACGTGAGTTAACAAACGTCTCATGACAAATATATGGCACTTCAGTTCAGGTGGTTTCAAGGAAAAGTGATAAATCAGCGTCACCAGCTCTATCGCACAAATTATCGCATGATTCGGAATGTGTTCCAGGAAGTTTTCCCTCGCAATTTCGCAAAATGCCGCATAAGGTAGAGTTGCCGCCACATATAAGATTCTAATTTGACAAAGTGTATTCTTGACTGCAATGAGAATAAATTTTAAGTATGTCATTTTCACAATTAAGTCTCATAACTTACACCTCAAACACGCTTTTAGCATCCAAATATATTAACGTCAATTCTAGTTCGGTTTGTAGAAAACTAAACAACACCATTAACATAACGCAGAACCAGTTTTTGTGGTAGACAATTGAGTTCGATTATTGACTTTGACACATACATCACTGAGGACGGGAATATTACATTAATAATCGTTCCAGTTTATTTTCTTATATGTGATTTATCTTTTTTATAACTTACAACTATTTTCTTGTCACATATGGTTGTCACATTTTATTAAATGGTTGACTCATCATATATTATATCACCCTTAATAGTCCTTATGTCCCTGACTGAGCGGGAGCCTCTCACATCGTACAAATTCATTCATTAGTCATTCATTACAGCCCACCATACGTCCACTGCTAAACATAGGCCTCCTTCTTAAATTACTTCGTAAGGGGGATTTTGTTATAGTTGCCATGCTTGGCAGGCGGATTGGCAACCGCAGTTTTTTATTGTTTTGTGTTATCAGGAAGACAACTTTTCTTTACGTGGAAGAGCCATGCCGCAGCTATATTAGTAGTATAGTTGCAGCACGAATGGGTCGGCTCAACCGGTGGAGGAACGCTCTCACAGAATACCAGCGTATAGCAACCCAATGCTGCTTTGTTTCGTATGGTGAGAAATAATTAAGTTAGAATAAATAAGTAAGAAATTAATAGAGGATAAATGTAAATGTCTATGGGGCACAGCAACCACTTACCATCAGGTGGACTGTGTGCTGGCTTATCATTCTTGTTCTATAAAAAAGGACGCTGCTGACCATCTCCTGGTTCAGTTTCCCTGTGTCGTCTCTTACGCGCACCCACGGGGTAGTAATAATATTGACTATGGCACTACATGACACGAACAATCGTACGAATGACTCGCCACAATTATTACCACGCTTGGTATAATAATCGTCGATAATACGACACATGTTTCTCCTCTAAACGAGGCATCCTCAGGTAAAATAGACTCTGCGGTGGCTGAACGCTAAGTCTTAGCGCTAAGGTGATGTTGGGAGTAGTAGTGCTGGGATTTGTTGTGACGGAAATAATGCACGCAATTGAGGGAGGACGCGAAGTGCCCTTCAAACTAGGTAAGACACCTTATTTTATTTTATTACGCAATCTCAGATAATTGATTTTTAATATTTTAAAATATAATGGGTAAAGTAACACCTGATTCTATTAATTAGTAATGGCTGTCCATGCCTGAGGGTTTAAATTTAAACTGACATTGTTTTACAAACCTGACGGCTCGACTCAGTCGCGTGTAATTTCCCACATATAAACCCACTAATCACTTTCTCCCTTTCGATGCATCCATTTCTATCGCCTACGCGTTAAACTACTAATATCGTCTAGACAGAGCAACAACCACGCATGGCCAATTAACTCCGAGCTTGTAATTCATAACATAATTATAAATGACACGCTTCAATAACTCAAGCTGCAGGCACACTGAAGAGGTGATTAGTAATATAATTGTGGTTTTTAAAACAAAATCCGAGTCTAGTACGAAATTAAATATAAAACTAGCTTACTGGAGCACTCGCCATTAACAGGTGAAAAATGTGGTGGATGACGACAAACGGACGACGGAGGAGAAAAGGTAACAAGACAACATTCCATCGATTAAAATAGGTTATCAAAGCATTTGCATTTGATGACTCGTAATCCAGAATAGACGTGGTTGTCTATGGGCCACAGCATCCACTTAACAACAGGTAGACAGTCGTTTGTCACTCTTATACTATAAAAAATACTCGTTAAATAAATTCTATTTACATTCATGTTTTTATGAAGAATCAATATATAGCTTTATGAATAGAAGGTAGTCGATAGTAAAACTGTCATTTCCGGTATTAATTACGTTTGTAGTGAGGATCTTACAAGGTCTGGTTTAATAGCATTACAAATTTAATAAATATGATTAACGTTGCGCAGTCTTGTTAAATAGCTCACTTGAGTATATTAGTGTAATATTAGGTTTTAGTGAAAAGAATGGCATTGACTAAAATGTAAGCTTCCCCAGAATCGAACAGCGTAATGTTATGTTCAGATACCGTGACTGGCGGCATTCCGTCCAACTACAAAACATTTATTCTCCCGCCTTTGAGCAATATCGGTAATACACAAAAAATATCCATCAAGTAAAAACTATACATTAATTTTTAAAGTAAAGCAGAAATTCATTGTTCTGCAAACTTACGTTATGGAAAAATAGCGTTATGCTTGGCAAAATAAAGATACTAAATATCTATTTCGTTGATTATATAGTTTTTCACGAGAGACAACAGATTACTAAAAATGTATCCTCAATACAACGTAATAATATAATATGACATCACGCTCAAAGCTAACCTTTTAAGGTTCCTTACGAAACTTTAGCATACGTAAAGGGACAGGGTATTACTATTTTATAGCATAAATATTTTCTTTCTGAAACGTGAGGTGTTGTTTACCGAGTGTTTGCGGAGCAAAATAATTCACCATCTCCTATTTCCCTCCATCCTGTAGATTTGGTAAGAAGCAAATATGTCAAATGTCAGATAGATTTCAACGCTTCCAATAGTGACGGAGAGCAGCGTCAGAGGTGCGAGATATATGGTTGCTACTGATAGGATAGGGTGACAAACGAGCACACAGTCCACCTGATGGTAAGTGGTTGCTGTGACCCATAGACATCTACATCTACCCTCAATGAAGAATCTAAATGCAGATGCGTTGTCACCCGTGAGGCCCAAAATGGAATGCCTCTTTTCCAGTAAAAAGGGTCTCCGGTTCTCTACACTCACCATACAAAACACAGCAGTGTTAAGCTGCTATTTCACGCTGGTATTCTGTGAGTGTGGTCCTTCCCGGTCGAGCCGACCCATTCGTGCTACAACTATACTACTCATATAGCTGCAGCATGGCACTACCACGTGTGTCTCTGAATTGTGTGTGAATCTGATTGCCTATTATGGCAATAATGAAAAATTCTCCCTACACGGGGGTGAAGCAATGGAATTTACGGGCTAATGTTGAATAAGAGGTTCAACCTTGCGACTTGAACAAATGTAATGTTTGTCGCACAATGTGAATTCTTTGGTCGGTTTATCAGACAAAACAGCACACAACAGTTATCTCTCTCGCATATAAACTCGATTCAGAATCACGCAGGCATATTGAGTGATCACTTCTCTCACGTACGCCCACACGCAATATAAAAAAATATTGAATTAACAAACAGTTATTATCAACATTTTAGTATGTAAGAGGCCTTCATTACTAACTGTTCGTCTTTCGTAATATCCAAGTTTACGTCAGTCTAGGCGCGAGTATGCAAGCTAGCCCTCACTTGAACCACTCGGTATACACCAGAGTATCGGTATATACCAGTCGGACACTTCTCTAATACTTAGCACTAAGATTACCTAGTGAAGAAAATATAAATGGATTCATAGTTTTATTCATTCATTTAGGCCACACGAGGTCGGCGCGTCGTCCACTTATAAAGTTGAAGAGATGACGATGAGAAGTTATGAAGACGGCGTGTATAGAAAAGCCCATGTAAGTAATCAGCACCATTCGAAGCGAGACGGTGCGGGGTGGGTGACCAGTTGATAAGTGATATGCTGACTTTCAATTGTCTTGGATTTTCCAAGGACAATAGATTACTTAAAATGCATCTTCAATACAAAGTAACATATGATAGACCACTCAATGTTAAGCTTTAACTGTTCCTTATGAAACTTAAGTACACGTAAGGAAACAACACTTTGATTTTCTTGGATGGACATGGGCTTTTTCTATTCATCATCATCATTACAGTCCTTCACATGTCCACAGTTGTGAACGCCACAAAGCACGGTTCCGGACCACCTGCCGACTTCCTGCATCTCTTAAGGTCGTCTTACCGGTACGAGGCTGTCACTCAAGAACCTTTCTTCCCCATCAGTTGCCGGTTCTTAAAGCTATGTGACTTCTGTTGTGTCAATTCTCAGTTCTATATATTATATGGCCGGCCGGCCTATTTTCTATTGTAGGGAGGATTTTTGGCAAAGAAATTGACGACCCAGTATCAGACGTCTTGCACCTTTGACGTTGCTCCATTTTGCCGGCCTTGTATATGAAATGGTTATACAGCTATTGCATTTTGCAGATACGCCTTTTATAACAACCCCGTATGCAATGAGGTGATGGATACTTTTACGCCATCACCTTATAAGGTGCTCCAAACATCAAGTAGTGTTCCAGCACCAGCATTAATTTTTTAATAAGTTTTAGTTCTGGCTGCAGTTCTTCCAAAACAAGTAATAATAAAAATTAAAGTTTGTTTGTTCGTATTTTATGCGCTGCCATACCGTTCATCAAATTGCACTAAAACTTTGTCAACTTATTGCTTGCATTTGCGCGAAGGCATAGTACAATTAACTTACACTAGGTGGCGCACGTATCGTACCGACAAATTAATTTGAAAGTTATATATCATTCAACTTCAATGAATAATTAAACAATATAACTCTTCCAAATTTAAAATGATATTTTCACAATTATTTTTTCTGCGGCAGCAACGCGCCGGGTACCAGCAGTAGGTAATATTTAACAAAATTATATTATTTGTCATAACAAAACCTGTCATTAGTTAATTTTCTTGTCATTAGCTATAATTCTTAATTGACTTTCAGTTGATGATTTAGTGTCTTCAGGAAATAGGACTTGCGGAGTGACAGCGTCTTAAATTTAATTAATGGATGCTTTTTGTCCTAATTCGGTAAGAAATAATTTTGTTTTGTAACCATTCACATAATATTATAGTTTATAATTTTACAATTATTGTAATGACATTAATTGTTATTTTCAGTTGGTCTGGTTTCTCTGCCTTCTTCCTTTGTTCTTTACAAAATTTGCTTCAAACGGTAATGGCCTATTTTAATTAGCGAATTATAACTCATTTAACCAGATATAATAGAGATGAGCTAACGCTGAGTCACACCTGTCTTGGCATCGTAATCGAGCGATACAATAACATCCATACATACAAACCTATACATAATGTTTAAACATATTACACAAACATTTTTAATAAATCTGAAGTGACAAACGAACTTCCAGTCCACCTGATGGTAAGTGCTTACTGGCTACTGCAGTCTATGGACAAATGCAGACAACTTCAAACAAAGAAGGCGTTGTCACCTGTGTCACTGTGTGCTCGTTTGTCACCCTTATTCTATAAAAAAATACTCACCCCAAGCCCTCCTCCCGTATGAACATCTCGTGGTAGGGGAACTGGCGGTGGAGATCCTTGCGGATGTCGTCCATGCACTTGGGGTCTCCGGGCGCTCGCAGCAGCTCCTCGTACTCGTGGGGATGCTTCTCCAGCAGCAGTTGCCCTCCGCACAGGTACAGCCACGCCTTCGGACGCACCGACGCTGGAATGCCTGTGGACCACGGATGTTCATGGTCACGACAATTTTGGATCAAACCAATAATTTACAGGTCAATCGATGTAAGGTCTTTTTGCTGTGTATTTGATAACACATCACCTGCGCCCCGACTCCGCCTCAACTTAGCAGTGTACATCTTCCCTAAGATTATACGCCAATTAAAATGGCTACGAGGCGTGGTAACCTATTTCGGGAAGAGGCTTGGAAAACAAATAATGATAATTTTAAGAATCGGACGGATTTATTACATTGATATAGGAAGGAAGGTCAAGGCACTCATGTCAACCACAGGTTTAATAGGTAAGGAATGCCACAAACCACAAGGCATTAAGGCCGGGCAATATATCTGAACATTGTATCCTACTAAAAACAATAGACGTGCTTCATTAGCTTCGTGTTTCGCTGGTTACTTAATATGTTAACTGGCATGAATCTTAACATCGTGATGCACATACCGTCCAAATTCATATTTAATACATTGGTGAATTTGCACTACTTTTTATTATATTCTATTCTATTCAATTATTGGTACCATATACCGTACGTAGCACTATTCTACGTTGTAGAGCAGTGCTGCATCTATATTATAGTTAAAGTACAAATGGGTCGGCTCGACCGGGTAAAGAACACGCTCTCACAGAATACCAGAGTAAAATAGCAGCTTAACGCTGCTGTGTTTCGTCTGGTGAGTATTTTTTTCTGGGCACGAGGCATTACATCTTATTTTTCAGTGGTTCTTATTCGAGGTAGATGTAGATGTCCACAATATCCACTTACCAGCAGGTAGACTGTGTACTCGTTTGTTACCTTAATTCTATAAAAACAAACAACTATTATATTATATCAACAAAATTACAGGTGCGAGATAGGAACAATGAAGTAGCCAAAATATTTTTTATGAAGTGTTCAAACGACCGGCAGTCCGTAGCCCTCAAAACGAAGGTCCCGTTGCAGGGCAATTAACTCGCCGCACCGCTCCACACAATGACCGTGCGAATCACTGTTCATGCTAAACGCTCATTAACATAAGCTGGCGTGAGCATTTTATAGAACTATAGAATGTCATCCAGCCATCCATTTTTTTTGTCCCCCACAACAGGATTTTGTCCTGTATCGTGGAGGCAGTTCGACACCTCATATGTTAAAATCCATCAAGCCGTATAGGCTACAAAGCGTACCATACATACATACTCTCGAAAAACATTACCCCTCTTCTGGGGCGGTCGGGTAAAAACCGTCTTATCTATTTCTACTGACAAACAGCAGTGCGTGCAATGCTATATCCGGCCTGAAGAGTATAGAGAGCTAGTATAATTACAACCTATATGGCATTCCATCTTTGTGTTCAGAGGTGACAACAGATCTGTCACACACAGTCTTCTTTAAGTTGGCTGCATACATCCATGGGCTACATTAGGTAATTTTTATTACATGGTAGAGGCATGCTGCAACTATATTATGGCTGTTGCACGAATGGGAATACCAGAGAAAAACAGCAGCGCAATGCTGCTGTGTTTCGTATGGTGAGTATAGATAGAGAACCGGAGACCCTTTTTACTGGAAACGAGGCATTCCATCTTAGTCCTTAAGGGTGAAAACGCATCTGCATTTTGATTCTTAATCGAGGAGAGACGCAGATGTGTATGGACCACAGCATCCACTTCCATCAGGTGGACTGTGTACTCGTTTATCACCCTTATTCTATAAAAAAAACAGATGCTGTGGAGTTGCAACGCGAGGCACTAGACAAAAGCGCACCTTTCCTACAGCGCTCGCGCACCTTCCTGTAGTTCTTGCTCATGAAGGCCTCCCAGTTATTGAGCATGCGCAGCCACTTCTGCTCGCGCTTCAGGATCGTGCTCGGCGACACAGTCCGTTTCCTGCAACAAACAACACCACGGTTACTGCACTTAAGTATTTTGAATAACTTGTTTAGAGATCGAAGTAAAGTCAAGTTGTGTGATTTTATTTGACACGTTTTGGTCTTGATTAATTATGTCATTTGTACACCTAATGATGATAATATTCTCCTGGCTAATGAAGGCCGTGACATCTGAATATATTAATTGTACAGGACATGATGATTTATTATATTAACGCGAACACTACACATTGAATGAAAGTATTTTTACGGATTTTATCGCGTATAATATCACTTATTTTTAATTCTCGACGATTAGTCAGTTCTCACCACCCGTTAAGTAGTAAAAACTGACTAATCGTCGGGAATTCCCTCTACGAAATGCAAGAATGTACAAGCTTGATTATGAATGTGATCTCTCTTATATAGGGCAAACAAAAAGACCTATATAAATCCCCGTAAAAGAACATATAGCTGACGTGAAACACCAACGCTCCAGGAGGTCTACAGTTTGCGATATATGATCACTAGACGGCCCCGCCATTACATCAGATTTGATATACGATAAAACCTCGTGACTAAAAATCGATTCCTACCAAGGATGATACGTAAGGCTATTAAAATTAAAAAAAAACATCCTAATTTCAATGGAGAAGGAGGCTGGGTACTACCACCTGCTTGGAATCTTGTAATTAAAATAAAGTTGTAATGTTTGTTGAGTATGATGTCAGCCTTAAACTTACGTAGTTACATAATTTAATCTGTGCTTAAACGATCAACTACAGTACTTAGTTATGTATGTAGTTATAGTAAATTTTTCTAACGACTCATTAGTTAGAAAATTCTACCACACGATCGTATTAATCTTCGACGTGTGTTGTTAATATATATTTTCACTCCGGGGAATCACCCTATGACTTGTTACGTGGTCGTTGAAGCAAGTCAGCGTCACTCACACGTCCGGCGACTAAAACAGTCTACATTATATTTATTTTCACAACTAAAAATACTTTCGTCGACTACCAGAGACGGATGGAACGGCTAAATATTTTCACTCCTATTTTTGGGCGGCCCCTATTTTCAACAATAGCAGGAAGTAGTTTGACTAAACTTTGTTCAAACTGGGTTACTAAGTAGGACGATATTTATGGAAACGTGTAAATCATCATCATCATTACAGTCCTTGACAAGTCACATAGGAACATAGGCCTCCCCACGGAATGCCACAAAGCACGGTCCCGAGCCAACTGCATCCATTGACTTCCTGCATGTCTTACCAGGTCGTCACTCCATCTAGTAGGGACCGCCCTACAATTCGTCTGCCGGTACGAGGCTGCCACTCGAGAGTCTTTCTTACCGATCGGTTGTCGGTTCTTCGAGCTATATGGCCGGTGCATTGCCACTTCAGCTTACTAATGAGCTATGTCGGTTACTCTGGTTCTACTGCGGATACCCTCATTTTTAACCGTGTAAAATGAAGAGATATTTCTGGCAAGAAATCTAAAACTCTCTGAAACGGAAAGAGTAACAAAAACCTAATTGATGTTAACGTTCAAACGTTTACAGCATTGTTAAGTGCAACTTTCACTAAGCAGCTAAGTAAGTAACACTATCGCGGGAGACCTTGCGGCATGTCCGCGAGGTACTGTTGGCGGTCAGTAATGTTTCCAAGTCATTTGTAGTTCTAATCTAATTTATATCAAAATTCTATTTTAATTCCAGTAAAAAAAATAGTGATGTACATTCTGTAAATACTAGGCACAAGCATAAGTTAGTTATACCAGTTACTCGACTCCAGAGAGTCAGTAATTCCTTCATGGGCAATGTATACGCTCTTACAACAAAGTCGTAGAAAATATACAGGACTTATCTATCAAAAAGTTAAAAAGAAATAATTTTTTGATAGATATTGAAATTGTTTAATATTGGTTGTTATACTAGGTACTAATAAGTACACGATTGATAATAACCCCTGAAAATTGGGTGATCACTACCAGGCTGTTTCTAAATATTATCATATAATTGTATAACATATTAATTAACATTTTTCTTTAAAGTCCCGCTGGGTTTCTTGCTGGTTATTCCCAGGACAGAGGATAACACAGTACTATTATTTATTCTGTGACAGAGATTTTTCCGAACCAGTGGTAAAGCTTAAATGACTTTCAATATCTTGTAATCTATATTGAATAAAAATTATTCCATTCTGTTCTATACTAACACAAGTACGACTGATTAGCTCAGCGAGTATAGTAAGTAACCATACCTGCTCACCAATTCGTGGTTCGCGGCTGTAAAGAAGCAATAATAATTTAATGTAAATTCGTCAAATCCGGACGTAATACGCAAGACAATTATATTCAAAATATATTTAAAAGTAATTTGGACATTGTGGAGTTTTGAATATATAATATAAATTTGAGTAACATGTTTAAATAAATTTAGTGTAACAGATTTTTTCTCGTATATTAACTTAGTTTCGAGAACTTTAAAGCATCCATGGTCATGGGACTGTCCATCCGGTGTTCGACGTCCCAATGTCATAGTTAACCACAGCTACCTTCATATTAGAAATACTCCCAATACCACTACACTAAGAAAGATACACCACCATCGATAATAAGACACGTGTTTTGCCTCTAAACGAGGTCTCGAGAAGTGGTGCTGGGATTAGTGATGACGGGGATAGTGCACGCAATTGAGGGAGGCGGGAGGTGCTCTTCAAACTAGGTAAGACATATCATTTTATTTTATTACGCGGGTCTAAGCTAATTCATTTAATCATTTTAACATCTTTAATTGGAAGTACCTTAAATGTACTGTAAAAGAATAATGCAAAGATTATCTTGAAGCGCCCAGACTCAGATCAATGACATAAGGAAAAGGGGGTCATGAGATCAGCTGCAATGTAACGGATTAGTTAAAACTTATTTAATTTCACATCGATTGTACTTCAAAGTTCTTTAATATATGATGCTGAATACCTCGTTGGTCTAATGTTCGTAAACTGCTGATCGTGAGGTCCCGGGTTTGAATGCTGCATCGGGTAAATTTAGTTATTGAGTTTTCTGTCAAGAAATTATCAGAAGCAGCCCGGAGTCAGGAAGCTGGCGGTGTCTCACCCCCGTACCTTCGAAAGCATGTAAAGCCATTGGTCCTGCGCCTGATCTCTCTACGGTCGTGTCAGTTTACCGTCACGTCGGACTATGAGCGTGAGGGAATAGAGCACTCTCTTGCGCTTGCGAATAACTCGGGCACTAAGATCCTGTCCAGCGCAGATGACTAGTCTCCGTTGAGTCCGCCGTAACGGAAATTCGGTCTGGAGAATATTAATATATTTAATCTATTGTTTAGAGTTTGGCCTCATATTTCATGTCATTACATTAAATCACGATTAATAGAAGTCAAACAACGCAGACGCAGTCTGCACGATTGTAAGTAATCTTATGAAATATAACTTTTTAAATTTTGGTTTTCTTTTTATGCAATAAGGGTGACAAACGAGCACACAGTTCACCTGATGATATGTATATGTCGCAGCCCAATAGATATCTACATCTATCCTCGATTAAGAAACAAAATGCAGATGCGTTGTCACCTATGAAGACTAAGATGGAATGCCTCGTTTCCAGTGAAAAAGTACTCCGATTCTATACGTTCACCATACGAAACACAGCAGCATTAAGCTGCTATTTTACGCTGGTATTCTGTGAGAGTGTGGTCCTTCCACGGCCAAGCCGACCCATTGTTCTGCAACCATAATAATAAATAAATAAATATAGTATAAATATAGTATAAATAAACTAATATTGGTAATATTTGCACCGGTAGACGAAGTGTAGGCTGGTCCCCCACTAGATGGAGTGACGACCTGGTAAGACATGCAGGAAGTCGATGGGATGCAGATGGCTCATGACGGTGCTATTTAATATTCCTTGGGGGAGGCCTATATTCAGACTTGTGAGTGGCTTTAATAATGATGATGATGATGAATGTTTTCAATGTTTTATTTTTATATTCACTAAAACATTTTATTATAATCACTTCTCTCCGTTTTCATATTGCCCAAAGAGCGTTGGGTCGGTTAGAGAAAGATATTACGAGCGATTGGTGGTTACCACTAATAGGTTCCGCATAAACAATTAGTGTAAACCGCCGAATATTTCTGTGTAATGATTTCTTATATTTACGCGAACACTTCACATTGAATAAAACTATTTTTACGGATTTTATCGCGTTTATTTTTTTTATAGAATAAACGAGCACACAGCCCGTCGACCCTCCATTAAGAATCAAAATGCAGATGCGTTGTCACCTCTAATTTTACTTATTTTTACTTTTCTGAGTAGTTCCAACTTCCTATATTTTAACCGTAATCTATACAAATAAATAAAATTGAAGTGATTGTTTGTGATGTGAAAATAACAGCTTTTTTCTTAATGCATATGCAAGTATATACGGTACTAATAACAAAAAAAACAAAAATATGCCTATGTTCAGCAGTGGACTTTTACTGGCTATAATGGAATGGAATGGATGGATGGTGTATTTTGTTAATGGCAAGAGGTTGAAATTGATGCGTTCCTGTCATAACAATGAGATCCATGCAATGTTCTTTACAAGACTATACGATAATGTATACGTCCTCCTGCTGAAAAATGAGCACAGATCTTCTCTCATTTCTGAGAGGGTTATAGAGCAAACTAGTCCGCTGCAGTGCGTGTGGGCGGACTCCACATGCCCTAACTTTTTTTTATTTCCCATACATGCAGGTTTCTACAGGATGTTTTCCTTGGCCGTGCATATTCAATCAACACTTAAGTCCTCTTAGTTCATTAGAGAATACTTCGTCATTTGGACCAGCTTAGACGCTGTCTTCGGTAGAAAAATTATAGAGCCAACAGTTTTTAATATGGATATTCTGCCATCTGTTGAATTCCCTGAGAGTTTTTTTTGTCGACTTACATGACGCCAATCGAGCTAAATGAGATGTTGGATTTTGTTAATTATCACATGAACATGTTGTTGATAACTATTTTACTTTTAATTATGATAATATAAGCAGTCTACTTGCAAATTATTTTATGTGGTTCTTGGTGATATTGTTCATTTCATTACATTTACACTGAAGTCTAGCGCAAAACATACGTAAATACAAATAAACAGATATAAGTATGTTTGCTTATTTGTTCAAGTGCTCTGTTTCGCGCCGCTTCAAATTAAAGGTAACACGTCGCGAAGGTGAAACCGCGGCTGACTCAGGCCCTACTCCCGGTGACCCGCATGCCGAATCAATTGACTAGTTGTTATCGGGCATGTAGACAGACAACTATGTATACTCGAGTACATGAAAGTCTCATTATATGAATATACATAGGTTGCGATTTAAAATATGTGAAGATTGTATGAATCATTTATATTTTACATAGATCTTTTTGACCGACTGCCGTCATTCATCTTAATTCTCAGGGTAACGACGTATACCTATGCTTCTTCTTTCTTGATAGAGAATAAATATCTATAGACTAAGCATGCACTTTTTTTAATAGAAGAGTGGGCAAACGAGCATGCGGCTCACCTGATGGTAAGTGACTATCGCCGTCCATGAACAACTGGAACACCAGGGGAATTGTGGGAATTTATATTCCTTCTAAAAATTAAATATAAATTTACTGTCGCGGAGTGGTTAAAAAAATTGGATTATGACCGTACAGAAAACTTACTTCATAAATATATTTTTTTCACACTAACGCACATACGCCCACACACACACACACGCGCGCGCACATACAAACACACACACACACTCGCGCGCGCGTGAGGTAATGAAACTACTGTAACTTTTTTAAGCACAATTTTATTCTTTTTTTTATATGTAAATTAAATAGCCTCATATATCATAATAATTCATAATAGTATCATTATATAAGTTCTATGATACCTGTAACACTCAATCACGAATAATGCTCTTGTTTATCCCACGGGGTGGGGACCTGGTGATTTGTAATACAGGCATCTTATTGCCTACGTCAGACACCAGCTCCTCACATATTCTAGACTATGAGTATGAACATACCTGTATTTAAATAGATATAAGTTTTATTATGTATGGTCTGTTTTTATGAGGAGAAATAAACATTATTATTGTTATTGTTACGAGCTTGGGGTTCGAGACAATTAAAACTGCGAGTGAATTACCAAAATTGACACTTTAATTACAGAACACTAATTACAACTAAAACCACACTAATAACAAAATACAATTGTACTACAGATCACTTTAATTCGCAGTTGTATCGCTTCGAAGTATTCGCTTGTATCGCCAATTCAATACTGACTCGGTCGCGGTCTATACCGGCCTTATATAGGGCCTCAGATAGTTTCAGAACCTTCTACTGTAGAAACATCTAGAATGTTCGAGTACATATCGGTCCCGAAATTTCTAGAAGGATCTTGACTTCCTAGTTCTGCTACTCGATACTAGAGGGCGCTAGTGGTAACTAGTGTTGCCATGTATAAGCCATTAATAGTGGCGCGCAACACTGCCCCTCCTAAGACATGCTCGTCCCGAGCATTATTGGCCCCATAATAACGCGCCAGTCGATCCACATGGACGATCTTAGAGTACCTCTTGCACCTTTCTGTATCCGGTAGGTTACGTCATTGATCCTTGTCACAATCCGGTACGGTCCGTCCATTTAGCTTGAAGCTTAGGAGATTTCCTTTGCTGCGAACTGGATTGTGTAACCACACTAGTGAACCTTCGTCAAACCCTTTGTTGTTCATTTTGCGGTCATACCGTGTTTTCATCTTCTCAGACGTTTGCTGGCCGACTGTCTGACGTGCTCATAAATGTCATTCATTTTGTCCCACAAGTCATTTGCATAATCGGTTATACTGCGTGGGGCATCAGGTGGTATTCCGGTGATCAGGTCTGCAGGCAGCCGTAATTCTCTCCCAAAATTTGCTAAAGCTGGTGTCACTGATGTACTTTCGTGAACAGCGCTTCGATATGACAACAAAACGGTTGTATGTGCCTGTCCCAGTCTCATTGCCATTTTTCCACAACTTTGCTAGGTACCTCTCCAATGTCTGATTAAATCTTTCTACCATTCCATCAGATTGTGGGTGGTAAAGTTGTTCTTGTTTTATGAGTACCCATAACTCGGCAAGTTTCCTGGAATATTTGAGACTCAAAATTCCTTCCTTGATCGCTGTGAATCTCTAAAGGTACTACAAAACGACAGAAGACTTCATGAACTAGTTTATCTGCAACTGTTGAAGCTTCTTGATTTGGAATGGCGAAGACTTCTGGCCACTTAGTGAAGTAATCCATCACAACCATGAAATACTTGTTACCACTTCACTTTCCGGAAACGGCCCCGCAACGTCAATGGCTATCCTCTCCCATGGTGCACCAACATTGTACAATTTCAATGCACCTCTACTACGAGTTTGAGGTCCTTTACAGCCGCACAACTTGTACATTTGCGACACCAGTCCTCTACATCGTCACGACAGTGGACCCAGTAAAACCGTTCTCGGATCTTCAGTAGAGTTCGTTTAACTCCCAGGTGGCCTCCTGAACAACCATTATGGTACAGCTGTAGAACATCCGGTACTTTAGCTTTAGGGACAACCATTTGCAAATGACAACTGTCTCTGACCATTTTCCCATTTACGGCACAAGACTCCATCCTGAATCAGCAAGCTGTCCCATTGGGCCCAATAGCTTTTCGTGGTCGAACTCATCGCTGAAACGTCACTCCACTTGGGCTTGGAGCACTGGCCTTCATCCATTCTAGAATCGGCTTGATGTCCGAATCTTCCTGCTGTGCATGTCGTAGGCTGTCTTTCCACTCATTGTTGAGCTGGTCTGTCATAAGCATCCTCACAGATACCACTTCCTTACCCTCTTGCCTAGTACAATGCTTGCAATCTTCAGGACAAGGTCTTCTTGACAATGCATCTGCGTTGCCATGAGATTTCCGCTGCGATGTTCGATCACAAGTCGTATTCCTGTAGTAGCTCAATCCATCTCGCAACTTCCTTCTGGATTTTTGAACTGCAATAGCCATTTCAGTGCAGCATGGTCAGTTCGTAAGAGAAATTTCCGCCCCAGAAGATATTTGCTAAAATGCTGCAAGGACTTTACCACAGCAAGCAATTCCGTCTTGTGACACAATAGTTCCTTTCCGGCTTTGACAAAGACTTGCTGAAGTACGCTATCACAACCTCTTGATCACCATTCCTTTGAGACAACACACCGCCAAGTCCTATATCACTTGCGTCTGTGTCAACTTCTAAATTCCTTGCTCGCATCAGGGTACCCCAAAATAGGTGTTTTGTACAGACGGTCCTTGAGCTCCTGGATGCGATATCGCAACTTTCATCCCAGCAGAAATGTCGCTTCTCCTCAGTTAGCTTGTGCAGAGGTTTGGCTATATCTGCAAAGTTCTTTAAATCGCCGATAATAGGAGCACAAACCCAAAATGCTCTAACCTGTGTCTTGTCTTTTGGAACCGGCCAATCCTTGACAGCGGCAATTTTCTCTGGATCCGTGCGGATACCTTCTTCCGACACTACATACCCCAAAAGCTAACGCCGTTTGAATAGTGAGCATTTCTTCGGACTCAACTTGAGGTTGGCACTCTGGATCTTCATGAGCACGCGTTCCAGGTTTTGAAGGTGTTTTCTCAAACGTACGGCCTACGATGATGATGTCATCCAAGTAGACCAGACAGGCGTCATAATTAGCCAGTAGTACAAGCTCCATCAACCTTTCAAACGTTGCTGGAGCATTGCACAATCAAACGGCATGACTTTAAATTGCCACAGACCCTTTCCTGTGGAGAATGCAGTTTCTCCTTGTCCTTAGGGTCTATTTCAACCTGCCAGTAGCCACTTTTCAGGTCAGCGTACTAAACCACTTTACGCCTGTAAGCATGTCCAGCGTGTCATCAATTCTTGGCGAGGATAGCTGTCCTTCTTCGTAACGTCGTTCAGACGGCGGTAGTCAACACAAAACCGCATGCTACCGTCCTTCTTCTTTACCAGCACCACAGGTGAACACCATGGACTAGATGAAGGTTCAATAACACCATCCTTCACCATTCCCTCAATCATGGTTTCCACTTCCTTTTCACGTGCTACCGGCAATCTTCTTGGGCGCTGACGGATAGGCAATTCTTCTCCTGTGTTTATTTTGTGTTGAACTGCCAGTCTTTCCTATGTCAGCATCGTTTGACGAGAAAACATCGGCGTACTTGAGTAACAACTTCTTCGCCTTGACCACTTCATTCGGGAGAGAACGCTGCGACAGTCTTCTAAAAGTGTGGTCACCCTCGTTTGTGCATCCTTGCTGGGGTCCCAGTCGATGGGTATTGGCACCTACGCAACCAATCCACTTCCTCACAAGTACCAACCAGTGTGCCTTTTCCATAATCTGTTCCTGATCACAAAGGTTCAGCACACGTACTCCTGAGATGTCGGTGGTTCTGACCAAAGTTCGAGCCACTTTCCACGGAAGGTCATTGTCCACCCTTTCCACGAGTACACAACGATGAGCTTGCCCAGGATTCCGAGGAAGACTAACCAGCACAATCGTTTCCGATCTCGGCGGCAGAACAATCTTCTTAAGGCTGTACATTCCCGGTATCGCTCCTTCCACGAAAAGTTCCTCATGTCCACATTTTAAAACACCTTGCTTAACATCGATCTCACAACAATTCTTCCTCATGAAGTCTAGGCCCAGGATGCATCGTCCATTATATCAGCCACGATGACATTATGCAGGTAGATCATGTTGCCTAACTTCAACTCCATCTCCTTCTCCACGGACGGGTATGCGCTGACCGGTGGCTGTTACCAAATTAATGCGCTCTCGGTTGTATGCGGAGTCCCCAAGGAACTGACTTATAAGTTGGGAACTGACAACCGTGCGAGAGGCTCCAGTGTCTATGGTCAGTTTACACGGCGTTCCGTTGACCTCGCCTTTGATGATTAGGCTGTTCCCATCATGGGTTTGTGAGATCGAAATCCTTGGGGCTCTTTTAACATCAGCCAGCACCGCCCCGCAGTCCTGGCTTTTACTCGTTCCTGCTGCTGCTGGGCGGTGCTGTTAGCCGCACTACCTCTCGAGATCGATCACCTCTCCTTTCTACAGTTTGCTTAGGGCAGCTGGATCGAAGATGGCCCCTTCCCACAGCCGTAGCACCTAGGGCTGTATCCTTTATTGTAGTCGCGAACTGCAGCTGCTGCAGCCTCCCTGACGCGATGGGATCGATGATCCTGCCGTACGGCTTCCACCCAGTGCATGGGCTAACGCGTCCTTAAGCGTCTCGTGGTGCCCGAGCCTCACAGCAGCTCTGACTTCAAGGTCGCGGATGCCGTCGATGAATGTCTGCACCAGGTTCCCTACAATGAGCGCAGGTACAGACTGGTATGCTTTTCGAACCAGCTTTTCCACCTCAAGGGCCCTGCTGCAGGTTTTCGTTGCTGCGTTGCACGCGATCTTTGAGCTGCGCACGAAAGACGTGTTCCAGGTGAGCGTCGCCATATCTCGCCTCCAATGCCTCAAGGAGCTGCTCGTAAGTCACTTCCTTGAGCTTCCAGAACAGTTAAGGCCTGGTCGCGCAGGCCTAGGGTGAGAGCAGTCATGGCCTGACTTTTATTCAGCCGTTCGCCTTCGCGGCAGCCTCGAACTGGATTTTGTAGGCCGACCAGGAAGAAGTCCCGTCGAACGGCGGCACTTTGAATCCACGTAGCGAAGGTGTTGTAGCTACCACGGAGCTGTAATTCCATCCCAATTTTAGTTCGTCCAGCGTTTTCTTCGTCAGCCATCACGTTGTTAACCCGATTGTTCACTTGGTTGATTCGGGTTTCAGCTTCCGACAGGCGGTTGTCATGTTGAGCAACCCTATCCTTCACCTCCCTTATCTCTTTCCGAAGGTAGCGTGAAGGTCCTTCGCGAAACATCTGCTCCTCCTGTCCCCGCTGCAGCCGCTCTTCCAACCGACGGTCTGTTCTTCCTGTCGGCGGGCCTGTTCCTCCTGTCGGCGGGCCTGCTCCTGCAGCATCATCATCAGAGCACCTAAGTCAGGTGCTGCAAATGCAGGAGCTGCTGACGGGCCGACCTCCGTGGTCGGCAGCTGGCCCTCCGACGCTTGCGATGTTGTACCACCATCGTCTCTGGTCCGTCTCCTGTTGGCGTTGACTTCGGGTACGGATACCCTCGTGTCATCTTTAGGTAAAATCAGGCATGATTAAATCCACTTCTGACACCAATTGTTACGAACCCCAGCTCGTAACATTATTATTATCGTGAGTTCTGTCGCGATGTACTTACTAGTATATAAGATGTTTTTAACTTGTATCATATATTCGATCTAGTGTTAAGGCAGAATTAGTAGAATTATTAAAGAGAATTAGTTACTTGTGTGAGTAAAGAATTTAGTTGAATAACCTACTTCTTATCTTATCGTCCTTTACACCGGCGGCGGCGCACCAGCGGCAGTGTTTGTTAAACCAACTTGTATTTTTATGTTCCAGTTAATCAACGAAATATTGTCACAAGTATATATGTTGTTACTCATGGGTTAAGCACTCGTTGTAAATTCTATTATTCACGAACGGCCCAGGTTCGATTGCGAACAATGAAATTGTTGATTGCAATTTTAACTTGACAAGAATAAAACGGATACTACTTTTTAGAGTCATAAGTATTTCTTGCATACCAATTTTAAATTAAGCGTCACGCAAGTTTTATTCCCTGGGTGGGTTCATAATTAACTAAGCTAATTTGTATAATGTGTGAAAGACCAGAAAGACACCACGATCTTAGTTATGTAGCGGTATAGCATCTCGCTTATATATACAGGTTGTCCCAGAACGTAACGATCAAACGAAAGGGGGTTGTAGACCATGGAAAGACTGTTCAAAAAAAATTAAGTCCTATACCCAAGTTGCATGGTTTAAAAGATAAAGGGTGATTTATACATTTTCCAGAAAATCACTCTTTGCGTCAATATTTTTGATGCTGCAGCTGCAAATGAGGACCGAATTTAATTTATTTTTTCCATTTTGTATTGCCTAATGATATGCCTACTTATACCTACTATTTTATTTTTCAGCACCGGTTTGGTAGACACTTTTACGAATTTTTATGTATTTATTTCTACCGGTTTGGTAGAAATAAATACATAAAAACTCGTAAAAGAGTAAAAATCTAACATTAAAGTTTTATCGAGCAAGTTGGACCCTTCACCCTGTAAAAAGAATGTACTATGATTTTTTTTCTCGCAGAGGGTAGATTTTGTGCAAATTACTCAATTAGATATTTTTTTTAAATTATTTGTCCGTTCGATTAATGTAAAGAAAAATAATTCGTTTTCACGCTGATTTGGCCGATTTCAGATCTAATATCCATAAAAAAATAAAAAGTAGTTCAGTTTTTATCCAATTATGGTATTAAACAAAACACATTAACATCCTAATTTCAATAGAGAAGATGGATGGATGCTGCCATCTGCTTGGGATCCTATAATTAACAAAATTAAATCCAAACCCAAGCATACCACTGCAACACTTCAAGATACTGTATGCTCATTCTGCATAGATCAGACCAAAAATTAATATTTAAAAAACTGAAGATAGCCGGGCTAACTATGACATTGGGACGTCAAACACCTCTATCCCCCCCGTGACCATGGGTGCTGTAAAGCACCCGAAACGTTGGGAATTAAAATAGTAAATTAAACGCGATAAAATCCGTAAAAATAGTTTTATTCAATGTGTAAAACACATTCAAAATTACAATACCTACGATTCTATGCGTCATCTTTAGTTTTAGGTTCTCTGCAGGGCTAGCATGGGCAGGAGACAATTTTATCCACGAGGAAAGGAGAAAATGTTTATCCCCTCGCTTAGTTTTATCCACCCGTCGAACATGGGCACACCGGTGGATATATTAGGTCCTTACATATGAAATTAGCGTTTTGTCGTACTGACACTTTGATTTGAAATATCTCCTCTTTGGTTAAGAACTCCAAATTCAAATTTATAAATTCATTTAGCTGGTACATTTGAGTTTTGAAAACAGTCATTCATTTGTTTTTTCCTCATTATTTTATTCTTTGGCGTCGCTAATTACCGCACAATGGAAAACATGAAATATCGGTATTTTTACGAGTACGAGTTCTAACCGTGGCACCAGTGCTGCAGAAACAGCTCGAAGGATTAATGATGTGTACAGCGCTGGTGTCGCAAAAGAAAGCACGGTACGTTTTTTGTTTCAACGTTTTCGTTCTGGAAATTTCGACCTTCAGAACCAACCCCGTGGACGGCCGGAGACCAAAGTGGAAAATGAAAAATTAAAGGCTATTGTGGAAGCGGATCCATCACAAAGCACTTCAGAGTAACTGCAGGCTTCGGGGTAAGTGATAAATCTATATTAATCCACTTGACGCAAATCGGGAAAGTAAAAAAACTTGAACGATGGGTACCTCATGAATTGAGTGAATCGAACTTGCAAACACGCGTCGACTGCTGTATTACTTTGTTCAAACGACACAATAATGAAGGGATTTTAAATCGAATCATTACTTGTGATGAAAAGTGGATACTGTACGATAATCATCATCATATCACTGCGCGCGCACCGCGCAGTCAGAAGTAGATGTATCGTGAATTGTTCTGGCTTTCTAATAAATAAAATAAATAAAAATTAAAGTTTCACGTGATTTATATTTGGAATCTAATTTAGTGGTGCATAAAGTTCAATCTAGTAATATTAGTTTTTTGTCACTTAATCCCTATTATAACGCCGAATAATACAACGGTGCGACGTGCTGCCAGTGCTGCCCTTCGTCTCACCCCCTCGAGTAAAAGAGACAACTAGCGATTTTTCGTCCTGCGCACACGCATAGTTTTTACATACACAGTGCTAATACTCGTTGACCATCTTAACATGAGCGTGCAGCGGTCACCACCCGGTTCTAGAGTGGGCTCACCTCTTAGTGGTGGATCCATGAACGGCTCAAACACTGATTTAGTTTAGGTTTCTCGCAGGTCCAGCCCATCCAGTCTAAAACTACAAATAGGGTAATTTGGGGCACAGGGATAGTGAACAGATTAACCTATATTATACAGAGTATTGTAATAATAGATTAAGATTAGTAGATTTTCCTGTAGAATTAAATAATTGTTGTGATAAATTCTGTGATAAATCTGAACATAAATTAATCATAAATAAATTATACGAGAATATTATAGGTATATTGCAGGAGGCTGCAATTTATAGTCATAAGAATGTACAGCGTAACAAAAAGCGACAGATAGTGGGATGGAATAGGCATGTGAGGCCGGCTCATGCCAGAGCTCGTCTTTGTTTTCAGTCATGGGTATGTGTTGGAAGGCCAACGTGTGGAGCAGGATACGAGGACATGAAAGAGTCACGTAAGGCTTTTAAAAGCAAACTCAAGTGGTGCCAGGATAATGAAGAACAAATTAAAATGGATATTCTGGCATCTTCGTGTGAGGCTAAGCAATTTGGTAAATTCTGGCAGCATACGAACAGACTGAATGTAAGGTCGAGTTTCTCAGCTCAAGTGAGGAGCGTGAGTGGGTGTCGGAATATAGCGAACTTGTTCAAGTCGCAGTTTAAGGTGGAACCGTGCAGGGTTAATTGTATGTTGAATGATGGTGACGCTGGGGAGTGTGAATATGGGGGGTAGCCCGCTGCCCTTCACAATCGATAAAGTTAAATCAGCAATAAACAATATGAAGCGTGGGAAATCACCAGGCCATGGCCTCAGCGTCGAACACCTCAGATATGCAGGTGTGCACCTTACAGAGTCCTCAAGTTGCTCTACAACCTATGTGTTGGTCATGCTTACTTGCCTGATACAATGATGAGGACAGTGGTCGTGCCCATCCTTAAGAATAGGACGGGCGATGCAGCGGATGAAACCACCTACAGGCCGATATCCTTAGCGACCATGTCGGCTAAGGTTCTGGATAGTCTGCTTGATACACCGTTAAGTTACATAATGCTCAGTTCGGGTTTAGGCCTGAACTGTCAACAGAGAGCGCAATACTGTGTCTCAAGCAGACTGTGCGGTACTACACGGACAGGCAGACTCAGGTGTATGCGTGTTTGCTGGATTTGTCTAAAGCCTTCGACCGTGTGTCTTACAAAATCCTATGGCAAAAACTAAGACGGGAAAGTAGTGAGACTATTGTTGGTCGAAATAAAGAATTTTATTATTATTATATCTCGGCAAATCCTTTCTAAAGTGGAAGAAACAAGCAGTGATCTATTTAAGATAAAAGGTAGAAAGGTATTTAGGTACTAACCTTTTTTATTTATTTTTATAATGATGTGCATGTACTGCTTCTTAATTGTTAATGCGTAAGCAGTCTTAGACTGGTGCATGCATATTTTTGCCCCTTGCGTTTGTATACATATATATTTCTTGAAATGTGTGTATCAAACTATCAAATAAATATGTAGTTCTTTCTTTCTTTCTTACTAACCATATATACATCTGGCTTAATGTGTGTACGGTTAGCGAATACCTTTTACGCCCGACGTAAAACACTCTGACCGGCCACGGAGAGGAGCGTCAAAGAGTTTTTTTCAACCATCATAGCTAGTGCTTGACTACTATCCCACCTGATGTAAGTGGTGATGCAGCCGAAGACGGTAAATCACGCTGACTTGGCCTAACAAAAGCCTAATCACTCTTGCCTTGAAGACATCCACATTATAATCCGATGGAAAGACAGATGCTGGCAAATTATTCAACTCGCATTAGAAATGGTGAAGCAAACCGTTTGGTTCGAATGCGTGGTAGGTATGTCGGCAACAAAGCCGTGGAGGCTGATCGAACGTCTGGTGGTCCGATGGTGGAATGGATAGGGAAGAATTAAATCACGTAATCCCTGAGCACACTCTCCGATATTCTGTAAAACACTATATTCTGTATTCGAAAGGCTGACCACTTTGCACCTGTGTGGTAAGAATGGCGGCTAAGGCAAATTCTGACTACAATGTCTTCATGCATTCATGATTGTGATGAAGTTATTTATTAGAGATATTTATGGACGATAACAACCCCTGGGAATGAGGTGATCGTTACCATGCTATTTCTAATTTGTTATGTGTTGTTAATTATTGTGTAACTTTAATTATTGTAATCCGTCCATTTTTTTAAAATAAAGTCCCGCTGGGTTTCTTGTTGGTTCGTCCCAGGACAGAGGTATTTTCCGAACCAGTGATAAATTAAGCATAAGAGTGACTTTCAATAAGTATTATTTATTATCTATATTGAATAAAAAAGTTTCTGTTTCTGTTTCTAATGATATCCCAAACTACAAAAGTCCACTACTGAAATAGTATTACACTACCCTTATAAGTCGCCTCATTAAGAGGGGGAAAGATTATTTGCACTAGTTACCTAAATACAAGCTAATATGCAGATGAAGTTATAATAGTTGACATGAACAATGCAGCCACAACGCAAATGTTTCAGAAACAGTGAGATTATGCTCTCTATGATACACCAGCTATCTCTGAGAAAGTTTTGATAAAAGGAACGAAAATAACACCTAACTTTCCAACAGTCGTGCCTTGAATTGATCCCACGCACTTAACAAAGGGGGTTGCGCAAAACCTCAATACGCACATATCTATATACTTTTTACTTGAAAACACAATAAACATTATGCAAGTTTTTAATGTTGCGACGGCTGCCAGTCTGTCGGGTGCATTGGCAGTTCGTGTGTGCGAGCAACAGGGCCATTGTTCCGTGGCCAATTAAAACTGCGAGAATTTCACTTGACACAATTAAACTTTTTTTAGAGAGTCGTCGACGCCCTTTGACTGACGCTTTAAAAATAGAACGAAGATCTAACTCTAGTCATTAAATAAGTTAAAGCAAAGTTGAAACTTTGCAATGTGTCCGCATAGATAATATTTCAAATTGCATCCACTTTTGTCAACAGTAGAAGTAAAATGCTTAAGAAAGCGTTCAGCCGGTGTAAGAGAATTGATCACCCCAAATCATGTCGTAAAAAAAAACCGCCCAAGTGCGAGTCGGACTCGCGCATGAAGAGTTCTGTACCATCGTACAAGATTTAATACTATGTATGGAAGAAAAAACACGTTTCTAGTAGGGGAGCCCCCTTTTATTTTTAATTTATAATTTATTTTTATTATTTGTTGTTATAGCGGCGACAGAAATACACATTCTGTGAAAATTTCAACGGTCTACCTATTACGGATCATGAGATACAGCCCGCTGACAGACAGACGGACAGCGGAGACTTAGTAATAGGGTCCCGTTGGTTACCCTTCGGGTATGGAACCCTAACAACGACAGTAGAAAATATCAGAAAGTACTCATAGTCTCCGACAGGTGGCGGTATAAACATCGTATATAAACCAGATGTAAAACATTCAGACCGGCGACGAGGAGCAGCATCTAAAGTACAAGTCATCTAGTACAGCGATTGCCAACAGTAAGTGTACTTACCGGACATCAACATCTACCCTAGATTAAGAATCTAAATGCAGAATGCATTGTCACAAATCCTGAAATACTTAAAACGTCAATACTTTGGCATGTTACAATCCCAAAAACGCGCATTCAAGTGGCTGTATATTATATACTACCATTAATATAGGAATACTTAATATTTCACTACAATCTGTAATGTACTTAATAATGTCTAACACAACTTTCATCATGTAATGTTGTAAGTGTAATTTTTTGAAAATTAAGAATCTTTGTGTTCAGTTTCATACATCAGTCCGTTGTGCGTTGTTCAAATTTGAAATTCTCGCAAAATAACGCCGACTCAATATCAAATCCTTGTTAAATTTTGAATGTAAGTAGTGAAGTTACCTGTAGACCCTACCATTTGACGGCCGCCTTGGCTGTGCCAGAATCGTGATTATCGCGTGTACACGTGCCGAACCAGTCAAAATTTCAGTATTGTGGCAAGTCGTTATTTCCTTGTACTCGTATACCTGTGTTTTATTTCGATTCATACACATAGTTAACTATGATTTGTTAAAATGTTGCTTGTGAATATTCGAGAATACCGAAAGAAACATTATTTCCTTTTGTAAACTCAAATTTATGTCCTTTTCATCAGTACTTTGACGTCAGTCCCGTGTCTGATATTGCGTCAGAGGACTGACGTGTTTCCAGGGTACTGATTTTTATATTGTTTTAGATCACTTATCTCAACTGTTACCATGTATAAGCATTTCTTTTACTTATTTCAGTCCAAAAACATTGTCGCCTTCTAAAAAAAAACAAAATTTGTCTAGTGGAGATAAATTAGGAAAGAAAAGAGAAGTAGAAGTAAAGAAATTACACCACGGGAGCAACAAATAACCAAAAAAGGCAAAGAATATTCATCAAAATCATCATCATCATCATCATCATTACAGCCCTTCACAAGTCCACTGCTGAAAAGATAGGCCTGAGGCACCTGCATCCATGAACTTCCTGCATCTCTTACCAGGTCGTCACTCCTTCTAGTGGAGGGACACCTTACCCTTCGACCGGTACGAGGTTGCCATTCGAGAATCTTTTTTTCTTATCGTTTGTCAGTTTTTCATGCTATATGGCCGGCCCGTTGCCACTTCAGCTTACTATTCTATTGGGCTATGTCGGTTACTCTGTTTCTACTGCGGATATTTTAATTTTTAAGTCGATCACGCAGAGAAACCTGGATCATAGCCCTTTCCATAGCTCGCTGAGTGCCTTTATTTCCTTATATGGCCAGCAGTAAAAGACTACGACTCAGATCCATAAGTCATCACTGGTAAACGCACTGGTTGTATACAATCTTGTTTTGAAGTTTTGAGGTATAACCTGACGAGAAGATATGTCGTAATTTCTAGAACGCTGCCCAGACAAGTTAAATCCGTCGATCGACTTCTCTGACGAAGTTGGACTTAACTAGTCAGACTATTTCTCCTAGGTAAACATACTCGTCAACAACTTCGAGCTTAGTGCTCCCAACAACTGTTCATCTTAAGACCTATCCGTTGGGAGGCACTATTGAGTTCATTGAGCATAGTGCTTAGGTTCTCCAGCGATACTGCCATAAGGACTATATCGTCGGCAAATCGAAGGCGAATGATGTACTCGCCATTAATGTTAATACTGTATCCTTTCCAGTCCAGTACCTTGAAAACGTCTTCCAATGCAGCGGTGAAAAGTTTCAAGGATAAAACGCCACCCTGTCTTACACTTCTCTGCAGTTGGATAGGTTTCGTACTCTGGCTCTGTACTCGGATAGTCATCATAGCCCTACTGTACAAACACATCAGCACTCTTGGCTGTCAGTATACTCATATAATATAGTTCATCAAAATACATGCAAAAAATAACAACTGTTGAATCGAACCACTCAGAATTTTATATGTCAGAATACACGACTTTCAACTACTGACAATAAAATACAGCCATTATAGTTCCTGAAGAAAACAGACATATTATTAACGAAGACCGAAGGTACAGAAATAAACAATAAAAAAGCTGTAATTTCTTAATTTATAACTAAACTAAATACTCAGTATCAAAGATATAAACAAGCCAGTTAATTAACAAAGTTAAAAAATCTGTCGAAAGGACGCCAATAACCATAATTGAACAAATGGGTGAAGATATAACTAAAAAGAAGGAATTAGTAAAGAAGGCCCCTTTTCGGCGAAATTATTAAAATACAATTAGAAGAAAACTAAACTAAAATAAAGACTCATGAAGAAGAAAAAAATGTATCTGTAGCAGACAATTACGAACTATGGAGATTTAAATGAATAATTATTGTTAATAGTTACTTAAATATTTTAATACTTAAAATATTTTTTATATTGTTTTGTTATTATGCGTGCCATTATTAGATTCAAAGAAATTGGCTCTAAGTGTTAATAAATTTCCTATATTTCTTATGAAATTGTGTATTTAATCAGTACTATGAAACAAGGATTAGTCAAGAGCCGTGGTAGCTCAGATGGTTAGCGCTCGCTGTAAATTTCACAGTACGCGAGTAACCCGGGTTCGATCCCCGACGGCACCAATGAAATTGTTAATTGCAATTTTAAGTGCTGATTTACCACTTGCACGGCGGTGAAGGAAAACATCGTGAGGAAACCTGCATGTCTGAGAAATAAGAAAAAAAAATGTTTCGAAGACGTGAAGTTTGCCAACACGCATTGGGGCAGCGCGGCGGACAATTCCTTCCCCTAAAACCCTCTCAGAAATGAGGGGAGGCCTGTGCCCAGCAATGGGACGTATATAGGCTGTAACTTTAACTTTAACAAGGATAAATGGAGATGTCTTTGGGCCGCAGTATCTTCTTACAATCAGGTGAACTGTATGCTCGTTTGTCACCCTTATTTAATAAAAAAAGCCTATGTTAATAAGTGGATTATTACCGATGTAGGAAAAAGATAAAGAAAGGATGCTGCTATCATAAATATCTGTAATTGTACATAAATGTTTTTTTATGATGTTAACTCATGTTTGTTGTAAGGAAGCAAACAGGGAGGAAAGATCATAACAAAGGTGTTTATATAACAGTTCTAATGGAAGTTGATCATCTACAAATAATAACAATTGTTACCTGCCAACACAGACAACAATTACTGTCAATTACATCTGCATCTAAACTGTCCAAACAAAACAAACAAAATATAGAAGAAATGAGCAGAACCAAACAATGAATTTCGGGATAAATAAAATCTAGCCTTATATACTATAATTTTTTTGTGATTACATACATAAATGCATTAACATATTGCATATCGTCAGTCTGGGGCATAAAACATCAATTTATTTTTCTAAGGAATTTGTAATTGAGCCTTTCCTACTACTTTAGAATATATAATCAAACTGTACAAACATGGAATATTATAATTATTTAAATACTAATAATTCCTCAAAATATTTTGCCTTTTCTGTTTATTAATACTTTTTCACAGGTAAATTGATGAATCCAAATGTGCAATCCAAAACGTCATCAAGAAAATCAGCTAAAACAAAATTGAAAAGTACATAAGCTTCCATTACATGTAAATGATAATATTATGCGTTTATACTTTATAGCAGAATGGGACCTTTTTTAAAAGATTTGTAATATTTATATTCACATGCGCTTTAAAATGCTGGTTAGACCAGTAGTCAGTTCAGGCACATATTAAAGAACCTAAAGCCTAATGGTAACTAAAACTTATGTCATATTTGTTTCCCTACATTGATTTCGATTGAGACAAAGATAGGGTGATCATACAGATGTATTAAACATTATTACAGGAACCTTGATAGAAAAATCTCTGAAGGTGTCCTATACTCCGCTTGTCAGTATGAAGCTGCTATACTAGGACATTTCTTTTTTATCAGCTGACAGTTTGTCAAACTTTAATGCTGGCCCATTGCCACTTCAGCTTACTGCTCCGTTGGGCTATGTCAGTTTATTAGTCAGTTATTAATTGATATTAATTGATAAGTAATACTACTAAATGTAAAAATTTTAAGAAATTGTGTATCGGAGAGCATCACTTGCGCGTGTTCAATATATTGTCTACATAACAATAAAGCAATTAAGATATTTAATTTTAGTCTGAAAAAATTCGGTTAACATTGGAAAGCTGAAACGAATACAAAGTAATTAAAAACTATATTCAAGGTTATTCGCCAGACAGTAATTAAAGATTTGTAATAATTAATTTGTAAAAATTGTAACATTAACACTGTAGCATTGCAACATAATGTTAAGCCATGTTAAGAAATTTATTCACTACATTTTTTATAACTATAGTGTAGCATCTTTAACAAAAATCAGCCAAAAAATATGGTCGAGCCGACCCATTCGTGCTACAACTATACTACTAATATAGCTGCAGCATGGCTCTACCACGTACAAAACTGTGCTAATCTGACTAGGAGAAATCATCCAACTTCAACCAGGGATCAATCGACGGATCGAACTCTGCTCTCTCTGCTGGGCAGCATTTAGTAGATTATGACACATCATAGAATACATATAGATATATAGAAGCACAGAATAATTTTTATTCAGTATAGATTGCATATTGAAAGTCATTTCTTTACTTTGCCACATCTTTGTACAAAGACCTTCAAATAAGTGTAAGGCAGTCCATTACAAAATTTACCATACGATACAGCACTAGATTTTGTTTTGGCATCTTGCAGCAAGAGAAAGGGTGAGGGTGAATCTCCCCTTTTTATAATCATGACATTTTTGAAAATTTCTTAATAAAAACCAGCTTTCAGAGTTGGACTTTTGCAATGTAATAAGGCGTTTTGATAGGTGTTGAGGGGCTGGGACCTCTACTAATTCTCCTCATTAGAGATGCATAGTTAATTTAACAGCGCATGTTGGGATATTCCGTTGTGAACTCATCTGTGAAAGGGGTTTCATGGGACCCCAGTTTTTGAGAAAGAAAATTAAAGTTTTTTATTATTTATTATACACAGGTAAGCATTTCTTAGTATCCTACTGTGTGATGGGCTAGAAAAAGGAGTTGGGAGTGAAGAATGAGTTCCCCAGCTTTGGGATGGCTAAAGGACCACCCAAGGTGCACGTCAACCAACCTGCAGTAACTGATATAATGATGAGAAGTCTTTCATATTTTTGCCCAAGATAAGAAAAGTTATGTTGGGCAAAAATATGAAGTAAGTTATTATAATATTACATTAAAATATATATAGATCAAAATCACAAACAAGAACAGAATAGCTTTTTTTATTTAAAATATTCATAATTTCCATATTGCAACATAGACACCTAATCCAATGTTAGAAAGAGACCTCTGTCATGTGTGACTTCTATCTATCTCTTTCTATCATATTTTCTGTCGTTTTTAGCAGGCAATAAATATTGAAGTTTATAACCTTCAACCCTCAATTAACCTCAGAGCATTATTGTACATCCATTCGGACCAAAATCATCAATAAAATTGTGCTGCAGGATACTAAAGCTAACCCCAGCATTAAGCTGCTATTTTACACTATTCTATGCATATGTGGTCCTTCTTTGATTGAGCTACCCAACTAACGCTGCAGCCATTATAAAACCACAACACTACTCTTCTACAAGAAATTTCTTTGAGAAAATTCTTCCACCAAATGTTGCGTTCTATGAGATTCCTTACAATGTCCTTATTGACTTTTACAACAACCACAAGACTTTGTTTTGGACACAGGACATTTTATTCATATAATGTCCAGTACATAGCTGTGCATCGCTGGGAAAGACTCATGAACAAAACACTCAAATGTAAGAACACTTACAGGACAACATGGTTGTTTAGTTTATGCGACCAAAATATAACAAAACATCTTCAACATTGTATAATAGCTGTTAAGCATTAATTTAGTCTAGTTATTCGTAAAACATTTTTTTGAAATTATTGAAATAAATACTTTAATTATTAATAATTAGAGATGCGCCGAATATTCGTTTGGCATTCGGTATTCGGCGTATTCGGCACCTTATTCACTATTTATATTCGGCCTAATTATTCAGTTTTGGTGCCGAATATATTCAGTTCAAATATTTCAATTTTCTTACCTATTTATTGTACACAGACTACACAGTATAGAACAAGAACACAGAACTTCTGTAGTAAGATTTACGTTGAAGCAAAAATCCAATAGTTAGTAGTATAGTTGTAGCACGAATGGGTCGGCTCGACCGGGGAAGGACCACGCATCTCACAGAATACCAGCGTAAAATAGCAGCTTAACACTGCTGTGTTTTGTATGGTGAGTGTAGAGAATCGGAGACCCTTTTTACTGGAAAAGAGGCATTCCATCTTAGTCCTCACTGGTGACAAAGCATCTGCATTGTGATTCTTTATTGAGGATAGATGTAGATGTCTATGGGTCACAGCAACCACTTACCATCAGGTGGGCTATGTGCTCGTATGTCACCCTATCCTATATAAAAAATTGTTATTAATTATAATGTAATTGTACAATGTTTCAAAGCAAAGTGCCAGAGCGCGGCGCACGCGGGTTGCGGGCGGTGCAGTGAGGTACTGCTCGCTCGTCGTCTAGCTAGCGAGTAGCGATACGCAGCGGACATGTAAGAACCTGTTTACGCGGCAAAACAATGAAATCGCAAACCCAATAATTCGGCCGAATAACCAGTTTGGTACAAGTTAAACCAAATAGTATTCAGTATTCTGTTATTCGGTAAAATCACTATTCGGCACATCTCTACTAATAATAAATACTATACTTTCAAAATACTGACATAGTATACACTTATATGAACCTAAGGGCACTGACACTACTGATACTGCACATCTTATTTCTAAGGCACAAAAATATGTATTTTTGAAGTCGCCAACCTAACCCATAAAAGATTAGCACAACATATAACATATATGAAATTCTACATCAGTTACAGATTTATAAATGCTTGCCATAATATTTCGTAGTACTCCCCCAAATATCACATGTACTGAGGACTTGAAATACTGGGAATTTAAATTAGTGGATATTAAGCATGATACAAACTAAAATTAGTTCATTAGAACTTGTTACATATACAGACCACACCAGCATGTGATGCACATTATTTACAGCTGTGGCCATAGATTAATGGTATCATATTTATTCAAAAAAATACCAGTCACACTCCACAGAGTAGAGATGGAAAGCAGCAGTACCAAAGTGTGGGGCAGGTGCTACATTTACCAACCCACCTGATCAGAATGGTCAGTACGGGCAAAGTTATGCATAAATAATATAGTATATCGTTGTTCGGCATTCAGTACCGCGAATGTGAAAATATTCCAAATTTTTATTTTTTCTTTATTCGATAGTATTCAATCAAATACGCGATTTTGTATTTAAAATATTACCAAAAAGCTATCCAAAATAGAGGAAATACGATGAAAGTATTACCGCGAATATAACTACCTCCCTCTCGCTTCCGCATTACCGCGAATTCGCCATTGCCGCCATAGTAAATGAAGGAGTAAGTTGCGTGCCAGGTTTGAAGGTAAGTTTTAAAATGCTAATTAAATACTTTTTGATTGAAACTATATTAACCAGAAAGATTAAAGTATGTACATTGTCATGAAGCAAAGTTTTTCAACCATATTCCAATTATAATTCCATAAACTTTACTTTAATATTTGATGTCACAATCGCGGATTTGATTTGATCGTTTTCTATCCGTAACTGTTACGTTCGCGGTTTTCACATAAGTATATTCATAATTCGAGTATTTATTTTGAGTATGTATTTTGTTTATTGTTAATTTTGGTAAATTGAAGGCTGTAGTTTGCCAGGTTGTTAATCATAAATTTCCTACAAATTTTATAAAATGTCAATGTGTTACCGCTCACTAGAGAATAACAAGATGGTTAATAAGTAACTATTTAACGATTTCTTTCCGTACCTATTTCATCGTCGCATTATTATTCAAGTATTTAATTAAAAGGCATTTTTTGTTGTAGAATCATGGCAGATACACCGGGATCTTCTTCTTCAGACGAAGAATTAATGAAGGAAATGGGGTTTAGCAAGCCCTTGTTAGATAAGGCTCGTGCTAAAAATCCTCGAACCCATAAATTATTATCTTTGTTGAAGCCTGTATAGATACTCGATATCGATAATACCTGTTGCTATTTAAAGACCTTTAAAAAAATGGAACCCGTGGTCAATGAACTTAATAATAATGTACCTACCTGACTATTATTTTGCGTCATGTTCTGAAAAATAATATTTACCAGATTCATTAAACCTTGAAAACTTCGTCTCGGGTTCTTCAATTCTTCTAAAACCATATCTTGAAAGTAAAGAACCTAATAATATTGATCATAGTACAACAGACCTGCCCGATTCACGATCTGAAAATGTAGATATCAATTATACCGACTGCGGTCCAGTTACCTTACTATCCGATTTTAAAGATTGCCTAAATCCACGACAGGATGGTAGTGATAATAATACCCACCAGATTAATGAGAGATCATTACCAAAACGTACTATTGAAAAGATAAAACGGATGGAAGGAAAAAAATATACTGGATTCAGAAAGGACGGAAATAAATGGTTTCAAGACGTTGCAAGAGAAAAAAGAGTAATGAAAATGCGCTGTTCTTCTAATGTGTGTTTGAAAGGAGGTTTAAAATGCAAAGAAATTTCAGAGGATGATAGAAAAGAGATTTTCAACCAATTTTGGAATATGAATTGGAGTGAAAAGAAGGTGTATGTAAAATCCATGATAGATGTAAGGTTGCCTGCTCATAGAAGAAAAAATCATGATGATAGTAATTCAAGGAAAGGCTCAACTAAAATTTATCATTTATTGGTTAGGCACTGTCGAGTTCGTGTTTGTAGAATTTTGTTTTTGAATACATTAGGCATCAAGGAGTGGACAGTAAGATATTGGATAGATACACATAACAAACCTACTCGGGAGACCAGAGAGGCAAATGTCGCTCTGACTAGAAAAAGACAGAATAGCAAGAACGAGGACTATTGTTAATTTTATAAATTCCTTACCGAAAGTTCCGTCACATTACTGTAGAAAGTCCTCTAACAAGTTGTATCTTGAACCAATCGTACGAAATATTAACTGTTTATATACATTATACTGTGATCATCAACGTCAAGGAGAAGATTCAATAGCAAGCAAAAAAGCCTTTGAGAGAGCATTTAAAAAAATGAATATTGGGATATTTCAGCCAAAAAAAGATGCCTGTGACACGTGTAGACAATTTAAAGTTGAAAACATTTTAAAATCGGTTTATGATGCCCATTTATTAGAAAAAGATCTGGCCAGAGGTGCCAAAACCAAAGATAAACAAGACGCAATTGATGGTCATTGTTACGTCTTCAGAGTTGATCTTCAAGCATTTAAATTATCTCCAAATTTAAATACTAGCAGTATGTACTACAAGACAAAACTTTGTGTATACAACTATACGGTATACAATATGGCAGATCATCGGGTGAGATGCTGGGTGATTGGTTCACTGAAACTGATACGGACTTATCAGCTTTGACATTTGCCAGTTGTCTGATAGATATTTTATCTGAATATCTAGCAGAAAAACCGATACCAATAATAGTTTATTCTGATGGGTGTAGTTACCAAAATCGAAATGCAGTAATCTCAAATGCCTTATATGAGTTGGCTATTCAAAAGAATGTCGTGATCTAACAAAAATATCTCGTTAAAGGCCACACACATATGGAGTGTGATTCTGCACATAGCTGCATTGAACGCGGATTAAAAAATAAGGAAATATATTTGCCTAGTCAATATGTCAGTGTGGTTAGTGCAGCAAGAAGCCATTTCCATATGAGCAAAAGATGGTCACTTTTGATTTTTTTTAAATTTTCTATAAAGGAAATCTTGAGATATGACTCGATAAGACCATCTCAAAGACAAGGCGTGTACGGATATTAAGGCTTTACTATACGATCCTGCTGGAAGAATAAAATTTAAATTGACCCATGATTTAGACACCCCATATGAAGACCTACCCAGGAGACCGCGAACCTTAATTTCACCTTTAGCTTATCCACCATTGCACACAAATCCCATACCAATAAAAAAAAACAAAAATACCAACATTTACAAGAGTTAAAACAGTTTTTGCCCCGAGACTGCCATGCTTTTTATGACAACTTACCCCATTTAGAATAAATTAAGCTTTAACTTACTTTTTTCTGCATTATTTTTGGAAATTACACAGTTTTTTTTATATTTGTTTATAATCGAAAACGTTGCATTTATTTATTAATTTTTATAGAAGAAGAAGAAGAAGAGAACTTAATTTGATTGTTACTATGACACTTTAGAAAACCGTTAATTTTTGAACTGATTTTTTTAATGTTGATAATTATTTTATAAGTACACTGTGATTTTAGGATTCATAACACGTTAGACATATTTTGTTACTAGTTCAGACTGATTGTTTTACTAAATAAATATTTACATTTCACAGTAACTAACTGTTTTTTTTATTTACTTTTATTGTAAGTATAACAGCGAATGTCACTATAAAATGACCAAATAGACTTGCAGAAACTGCGAATGTTAAACATTTGACCAATACTCTTCGGTAAATACCGCTAATGTGCATTATTATAAAATATAATAAATTGAGTTATACGGTTATGGCGTTGGCAGCAAAAGTTGATAGTATTAATACTTAAAAAACACTTTCCAACAAACAGTAAAGCGTACATTATAAATAAATCAGTTTTTTGTCTCTCCTGTAAAGTGACTCAATTACACATTCGCGGTACTGAATGCCGAACGACGATATGCTACATGTAGTTGGTGCATTCTTGAAAAGGCATATATCCAAAACTGGATTCAGAAAAGGTGTTATAAGAAAGAGAAAATAGTTTAGGCAATAAGACTCCTGATATTTCTTAAAACGGACATAAGCAAACCATATTAAACTTCATTGAAAGATTATACAGTTTTAAGTTGCATTAAATATCGACTTACGGCTCTGGACTGTATTGAGCTCCGCCAAAAAAGCCATGCCTGTCCGGCTGGGTAGTCACCGAAGAGCATATTGATGTGTTGTCTGCCTGGTCACCGCGATCCCCCGTGCTCTTTATACTTTTCTGAAGCGACATTATCGCAATCAATTCGCAAGCTTTAACACTATCTTCTGTCTAGCATCACGTACAAACAGCCACAATACTGTATTGGTGAGCAAATTAATTACAAACATGTAACTGTTCCGGATGTTCACGCCCGTCCACGAATGACAACAGCTAAAACCAAATGCAATTTTGCGACGCAGCTGACAATTGACAAGGACAGTAAATTACTATTAACACTAACACATTATTAATCAAACAATTGGTAAGCACGCAATCTTATATCAATCAGAACTATTCTTAGCAGACGGCTTACAAATAAATAAGAAACAACAAAATAACAATAAAATTTACTATTTATTGTATAGCGTAGCGCACCACAGACTAACTATTTTTTTTTTGGAGTTTATGGCCTGGTATCTACAGACTAACTTTTTTTTTTTTGGAGTTTATGGCCTGGTATCTAAACCTTTAGGCCAAGTCCTAGGTATTTTTATTCGGTTTATTATAATTTTCTTCATAGTACACTGCTTCACAATATGTTGATGCGTCACATTGTGCAGCCCTTGGGAGATTTTGACGGCAACTTGAGTCAGCAGACAGCTGACAGTTGGCGATTGTGTCTCATGGCGCCTAAGCAGATAGACACCTTATCTTGAGAATCACATCACCATCAGAGCACTTGTTTCACCGTTTCCACTAATAGTTAACATGCGCAGACACTTAATACACAAAATCGCACCACTTTTACATATCAAAATCCACTTCAAACCATTATTCAAACAATAATACAGGAGCAGCAAACCGCCGCCGATCAAGTTCCCGCCAAAACTCCCAGACTAACTATATAGTAGATTCTACCACAGACTACTTAGGGGATACTACGTAGCGCACAGCACACACAGACTAAACAGCACAGCACGGACCACAGACAACATATTACCACTGGTAATTTACATATTCCATGCAGCACTTTTTTTTAATACGATTTTTGCTTTAATGCTTATCTTTTAAGCCTTATCTTCACATATCTCATTATCAAGTGATAACAATCCTTTATATTTATCCACTTCAAACCATTACAACTTGGCCAAAACAATAAGGCGCATGACAGATATGCGGTTTCAGCACCCGCACGCCGTCTTTATCTCTGTGCTTCCCCTAGTCACCAATCACCGTTCCGATGTTTCCTCCCTAGTTCCATGACGTCTCTCTAATATATATATAGGCTGTCCCAGAACTCAACGTCAAGCCGAAACGGGGTGACAGGATTGATTGTACCCATCATGAGAAAAAACAGAAAAAAAAATCTATCCCATGCAGTTTGGAAATTATGGGCATTTAATAAAAACCTAAAAATTTGGTCAAACTGTAACAATTTTTCGGTTATTGTGGTTAATTTTTATTATTTTTGTTCATTTAAACTTTGGAACCGTAACCCTAAATAACATTTCTAGAACCACAGTCAAAAATAATGACACAACTGCCCCAAGTTTTCTAGAATTAAGACTATTTGTTAAACTATGAATTCAAAATTTGTCGACTTTGAAAGGCCCTCCTTTATAAAAAAATGTACTAAAGTGCTTTGGCAAGTGCCATTAAAAGTTCGCGTATTTAATCAGAATTGTAAAATGGTACAATACTTGTTAGTTTCATACTAAAAAAAACTAGTAAAAAAATAAAAACCTCGAGTAACCCGATTTTTGCTAACCCATTTTGCTCAGTTCAAATGTTTTTTATTCAAATGTTTTTTATTGATGTGAGAGATGGATAGTGGACATGTTTGCCATAATTTCCAAACTGCATGGGATATATTTTTTTTCTGATTTTTCTCATGATGGTTACAATCAATCCTGTCACCCCGTTTCGGCTTGACGTTGAGTTCTGGGACAGACCTGTATAATAATCTAGGATGACTTCTTAGCAGTCATGCGCCTAATTGTTTTGGTTACATAGTAGTTAAACAATAATACAGGAGCAGCAATCCGCCGCCGTTCAAGTTCCCGCAAATCCTCTGTGCAGCACATTGTTGTATGATTTCTTTCTCGCATCAGTTTGCGTTTGGAACGCAAACTGATGTGTAGAAATCCGTTTTCTCAGTTTCTCTCTTTCTAACCAAACACAACATAGCTGAATGAAAAGGATGGCGTGATTTTTGCCATTTGGATTTCGGTTTGTCGGCTATGGAAATCATTGCACATTGAAATATGCGATCAATATTATCCTTACTGCTAAGTACTTAAGGTCTATATATGCTTTGCGAGATTATGTGTTAATGAATTTTTGGTTTGGGTGTTTGCTTACTAGAATCTTTGACATATGCGATCTATATCGTTCTTATTATTAAGTTGTTAAAGAATATATTTGCGAGATTGTTTAAATATTTATTTTTGTTTTTGGTTTAGTGTTTGTTTACTAGAAATTATCTTTTGTTTTCATGTTGCTTTCGTTTAGATGCAAATTTGACCTTGGTGATAAGTGCGCGCGTGCCAGTCGGTCGTATCAGTGAATTACAGGATATGTTGTAATTACAAGTATGTTTATTGCCCGTTTGTTTAGTAGAGTTTAGAGTTAAAAAAATAAGTTAACTAAGTGAATTGTGTGTAAGTATATATAAGTTTACATAACAGTGAGGTATTGACTCACTTTGACAAAAAAGAAAATGCTTCTGGAGTTGCAGTGTGTAAATATTGTAGTCAAAATATATCATATAAATCTACAACGGTTAATCTAGAAGCTCATTTAAAACGATCTCACGCTTCAATTTATTTGGCGCAAAAGACAAGTACCGATTTAGGAAATAAAAAAAATATATTAAGAAATCATTGTAAATATGTCGATTTTAAAATGCGCCGGATAAGTTTTAATTTCCTACAAAACTTTTCTGCTAGTCCTAAGCCTAGATTGAAGCATAAAGGATAATCGCGCAAATCTGTTTCTGTATTACATTTGCGTTTGTCGTTTCGTTAATTTATAAAATGAAACCGATTTTGAAATCTGAAATCAGATAAATATTCGTTTGCGTTCAAATCCAAAAACGCCCATGACTACATTGTTGTTATTAAGATTTTTGGCTTGGAGGCTTGTCTTTTAAGCCATGTCTTCATTACATTCGGGATCTTCGTTTTTATACATTTTCAGTATCAACTGATAATAACCCTTTATAGTAAACTGCTTCACAATATGTCGATGCGTCACACTGCGTAGTTTTTGGGAGATTTCGACAGCAATTTGAGCCAGCAGACAGTGGGCGAAAGTAACTCAAGGCGCCTAAGCAGACAGACACCTTATCTTGAGATTCACATTACCATCGGAGCACTTGTATCACCGTTTCCACTAAAAGTTCACATGCGCAGACATTTAATACACAAAATCGCATCACTTTTGTAACTTTTGTAGATGTGAGTAGCCATACGCAGGCGTTCCCCTCAGTCAAAGTTTAAGTCCATACAGTCCTATGCGTACAATAAAAGTAATTGCAGCCGCACTGTTTACTAGACTAAATCTAGTTGGGCGGCTGAATGGACGTCCTACATAAATTGACTTAATATGCAATTTGGAATCAGTTCCAAGTAATTTAAATTAGAAATTGAGACTATAAATAATTTAGAATGTAGCATAAAAATCCTTAATTATTGTATGACTCCACAAAATGATAATAAAAATTATTTACACTTGGTGCATAAAAATATTTAAGGCATGATAGGCAAAGAGCTTGAAATTAAATTGTTCTTAAATAGCAACAATATTCATATTTTTATGTATTTCTGAACATTGGTTAAAAGCTTATAACTTAATGTTTAACTTCAGTAATCACAAGTTGGTCAGTTCGTTCAATAGAAAAACGGTTTTAAGATGTGGCTCCTTAATATTAGCTAGTAAATTATTATCATGTAAAGAACGTAAAGATATTGTGAGCCTCTCTGTTGAGCGAACTGTAGAAATGGCATGAGTTGAGTTTGAGCTCCTCATAGTTGTGACCGTCTACAGACCCCCATATTCTGTGTAAGATACTTTTGAAAAAGTAAAGAATAAATCTGTTGTAATATTTTTTTTAAAGAATAAGGGTGACAAACGAGCACACAGTCCACCTGATGGTAAGTGGTTGCTGTGGCCCATAGACATCTATCTTCGTTTGCGAATTTAAATTGTCAGCCGTGATGACTAAGATAGAATGCCTCTTTTCCAATAAAAAGGGTCTCCGGTTCTCTACATTCACCATACGAAACACAGCAGCATTAAGCTGCTATTTTACGCTGGTATTCTGTGAGAGCGTGGTCCTTCCCTGGTCGAGCCGACCCATTCGTGCTACAACTATACTATTAATATAGCTGTAGCATGGCTAATATGAGGAGACTTTAATATTAATCTCCTAGAAGCTTCCTCCACCAATATTAAATTTAGATCATTGTTTATATCATATGGTCCTTTTAATTTATTTTAAGAGGCAATGCGTATTGCTGAATCTAGTGTAAAATGTATGGATAACATGTTTACAAATTTTAAGCCCTTGCATAAATATATATTTCAAAAATTCAGTTCTGATTACTGTGGACAATTAGTTTCGTTACCTTATGTTCACAACAAGTGGTAAAATTAAAAATTTTGTACAACCGACTTCAATATAAATAAAATGAGAACATCGTCAATGCAGTCGAAGACAATTAAATACCCATTATTAAGGATAACTCAAACACTACTGGTCAGATCTTGATCAAATTTATATGAGACGACATGAGAAGCACCAGCTTTCAAATAAAAAAATAATCATCAAATCGGTTAACCTAGAAAAAGTTCTGAGATAACACACATAAAAAATACGGTCGAATTGAGAACCTCTTCCTTTTTTTGAAGTCGATTGAAAAACAAGTAGATGAGAAAGTTGTGTTTGTTCCTATAAATGTAGGTCGCTTGGAGAAGTTTAGAAGTAACATAATGAAAAAACTTCCATCACTTTCATACCAAAATAATCCAGATTTTTTTATATGGAATATTATTAAAGCTTATTTGCAATGAATTTGATAATACTTTTACTTCAAAAACATACTCCTTAAACAGTGCGACTGTTCAAGGAGTATGTTTTAAATGAGGAAAAAGACCCATACCAACCGCTATTTAAATGGTGAATCGCACCATCATCCATCACAGTTAGCTACCGTGGGAAAATCATTGGGACGTCAAACACCTCAGTCCCCCCCGTGACCATGGGTGTTGTAAAGCACCCGAAACATCGGGAATTAAAATAGTAAATTAAACGTATCCGTAAAAATAGTTTTATTCAATTTGTTGATTATATATTTGTTGTTGTAATAGGTCTTTAGGTCTTTACCTATAAAATTGCCGTTCTGCAATTTTGGAACTTTACTGACCATTTCTAATCAAAATAATTTTTCTTTGGCTACGAATTCTAATTTATAATTTATTTTATTTTAAGAAAATGGAATTCTTTTTTCATAATTAGTCATTTGTTTTTATTGATTAGCATTATGTTTTCATCGCATTTGAATCATTTTCGTCATCATGGATATATGGCACGCAACATCAACGAAGTTTACGGAGTGAATACTATAAACTAACGCACCACCTGTTATTGGTTTACCCGCTTCCGTTCTGGAAATTTCGACCTGAAAAATGAACCCCGTGGTCGTCCGAAAACTTAGGTCGACAATGACGAATTAAAGGTGATTGTGGAAGCTGATGATACTCAATATATGGCTGAATTAGCAGCATCTTTCGACGATAGCATCAAAACAATATTGGTCCATTTGCGCATAAGCTTGACAAATGGGTGCCCCACAAACGCAATGATCGCCAGCGCGAAGTACGTATCAAAACGTGCCTGCTCAATAGGCACACAAACGAAGGAATTTTGAACCGCATTTTTTTCCTGCGACGAAAAACAGATTCTGTTTGACAATCGCAAGCGCGCAACATGTTGGTTGGATCCTGGTTCAACACCTTAACAATGCCCTAAATGAAAACTTACCCCTGGGAAAGTGATAGTCAGTTAGGTGGTCTAGCGCCGGTGTCATTCATCACAGCTTCTTACCAAACGGGATGAGCATTACTGTAGATGTGTACTGTGAAGAACAGAACACAATGATGGAGAAGCTCGCACGTCTCCAACCAGCTTTGGTCAATCGCTCGTCCCCGCTGCTCCTGCACGACAAAGCGCGACCTCATACTGCACAAAACAGACGGTTTCCAAGTTTCAGAAGCTGGGGTCGGAAGCTCTCCAGTCTTCTACATTTTCCAGAATTTGGATAACTTTTTGGCGGGAAAAAAATTCAATACCCGAGAGGCATTACAAAATGCCTTTGAAGAATTTGATACTTCCCGTCCAGCTGATTTCTTCAAGAAGGGCCACTTTGTTGGCAAATATGCATCGATTGCTTGGGTGATTACTTTGATTAATAGAAATAAAAAATATAGAAAAAAAATATTAACTTATTTAATAAAAAACGATGATTTCAGCGTAAAGGCCTAATATTTTTTTTATACATACATACATACATAAACACTCACGCCTATCACCCAGAGGGGTAGGCAGAGACTACGGACTTCCATTTGGCAATTTATATTTTTTTATATTTCAATTATTACCATAACATTTATGTTAATTCAGATATTTTATTGTTATAAATTAATATACGTTTATCGTCAATTTTAAAAGACTAATAAAAAAAATTTATGCCAATGAAAATATTTTCAAATTTTTATGATTTATTCTAAAAAATTTTTTCATGGAAAAATTGACGCTTGTGAAATTATTTTATCATTTTGTTTTTGCGGTTTATAAAATTTACCCTGTTTCTATTGCCACCCTAATTTAACTCATTTCAACGGACACTTTTTCATACACAGAGATAGTCCTCTGTTCGCGCCACTTTTGCACTACCGCCTAACGCTTATGTGATTCGTTAATTATTATCCAATAAAAGTACTGGAAATAGTCCATTTCCGGATTTCCTATCTACCCCCCACCCCCCCTATATGCCTTTAGCATGCGCACAAGAGTGCGTGTATTATGTGAACATAAGTTCGCATAAGACATGCACAAGCAACCGCTTCTATCTCGCGCCATCGCACCCGCCTTTGCGTACTTCGATATTAACCTATACAAAATTATCGTAAAGTGTAGAGACACGTGTAACACTATATTTCGCGATCATCTGTGACGTTTATATTTGTGAAGAAAGCCGGCGGCGAATCATTGTAGCTGCAGCTCTTGACACACGAGGCAGATCAGCAGAAGTCCAAGTAGCCCGAATTTAGGGCATTTGCAGTTTTGCGAAATAGTAAATTCTAACCGCTCGCACCGCGCCTTATAATACAGCCCTCTACATAACCGCACCGCATAATCATCCTTTTTTAATAAATCTGAATCAGTAGTTGGTCATTTAAACCAACACACCAGTCTTCCTTACCTCTACCCTCCATATGCTTTTCTACCCTCCATATGCTTTTTGCTGTAAAAAGAGATCTGCCACGTCATATATAACATCGTCATATATAAGTAATTTTTAATCACATTTATGGCTATTTACTTCTTTTTAAATTTAAAAATCACAATCATAACGTTCATGTTGTTTCGGATTTGTTTACCAACACAGGCTGCTAGCCTTCATACAATATGCAGATCGATCGAGCGACTGATCCGAGCCTGTATCCGAGCTGTCGCTGTCACCGAGCGATATTGCTATAATTTACCTATGTGTGAGTAAATACTTTATTGTTTTAATTGTTATGTGTCAGTTTCGTCGACAGTCGACATACGATTGTTTTTGTGTGCGCAGTTTTCCCCCGCAAAAAAATGATAGACAGTTTTGTATTGGGGAAAAACACTATGGTTACACCCCTCCGGTCCGGCGGTTTCCCGTGTTGCTCAAATTTTTTTATTTGTCAGGAGATGAACAGCAGCGTTTTCCTAATAATAAATAAGAAATAAAATAAAACTGCGGTCGCCAACCCACCTGACAATAGTGGCAAAGGCGGGAAATACCTTCACTATGAGGCAATCAATTATAGCCTATGTTCAGCAGTGGATTTTTGACCGTTACATCTTATGTAATGTTAAACAAACGAAAATCGCAATATCAACAAATTATTCTTTAACTGGTCACAACTTATTGTGATTTATAAGTTGTAGAGTATTTATAAGTAAGCTATAGAGCGCGCGTTAGCAAATATGAAGAGTAAGCACGGGTATGAACAATTTCAAAATAGCAAGGGCGACCTTATTAGTCATGAAAGGTCACGCGCGTTAATTGTTTCTTTCTGTGTTATTTATTTGAATTTTAAGTCGCCATGGTAAAATGTGCAGTGCCAAGCTGTAAAAACGATTCACGAAAGCAAACTAAGAAGAACAATGATATTTATTTTCAATAGTATGTCATATTTCGATAAGAAAACACTGATATTAACAAAATTAGTTAGCGTGTCAAAGGTTGTAACGGAATGCCCGCGGCCGGGGCGTCAAAGCACGTGCCCCGCGCCTCGCGCTTCGGGTTTTCCCCGAATTAGAGCTAGTGCTGTGCCACGTTGTACTCGAATATTTTTAATAACATGATTTCTTTCCTAATAATTATAACATAATCATAGTATTAGAAGTTAAGATCCTTTGTATTCCTAACCCATATGGAGCAATGTCTAAAATAAAACTTTTAATAACTTAGGATCATAACAAAGTTGGTTAAGTACTTATCTAATTTCTGATTTTCGAAAAGCCGTAAATTGACAAATAGGTAGGTGATAGCGATAAAAAGGCCCAACTCCGAACCCAACATTAGGAGTTTTGTTTGTTACATACATTTCAGAGCTTCGTCCAGCATTAAAACTAAGGGCGGACAGCGCAAGCTAGTTGGTGGTGCAATACCAGTGCTTAAATTTTGATTAGACACTTATTTTAAAGCAATTAAAACAACTAGCTTCGGCAGTTATTTACGTAGGTAATACGTACGTACCTACGTAATTACAATAAAAATCCCAAAAAATATTGTAAAGTTTTTAAATAAATTATTTTATAGGATAATTCTTTATTGAAAAAAACAACAGTACAAGTCCATTACTAAGAAAAAAAGAAGAAACTGTGTTTTTTGTTTCTTCACATTGACAATAATAATTGACATTCACATTAGAGATGGGCGTTATCGTTGCTTTCACGCAATGATGTAACCAGTTACATTTCTTTTAAGAAACCTGTTGCGACAATAGGTTTTTCCTGCAACAGGATTCTAATAACCACGTAATTTTAACCCCTTCGAACCTGAATTTTTAAAACACGTCAGAAAAAAAGTTTGTGTAGATTTTCTTAGTGTTTAGATAATAATTAATGAATTCTAATATAAAAAATATTTATACTATTTTTAGGTTTTTTTTTTAAATTGTATGTCCATTCGCATAGACACCAGGTCTCCAGTGTAGTTTCACATACAATTTTCAGTTACCTCCAAATGTTTTTTTTAACTAATATTTTTATTTTTTTAGATCTACAGAATCATATTGAATTCCACTCGCAGGTCTAATTTCAGCACAGCTGCGAGGCCGTCGTTTTGGTGTACTAGCTGGCGTATTTACCGGATTACTAGGATCAAAAGAAGGACATCCTCCTTTTCTCACAATTAGTGGTTGTCCCATTTTTATAAGAGCTTCGCTGCCTGAAGTTCAACAGGTCTAGAACATCCTTTTTTGGAATGTTCCAGGGATTTTTTATAAGAGAGGAGGTAAAAGAGCATACGGCTCACCTGATGGTAAGTGACTACCACCACCCATGAACAACTGCAACACCAGGGGAATTGCAGGTGCGTTGCCGGCCTTTTAGAAAGGAGTAAGCTCTTTTCTTGAAGGTCCCTAAGTCGTATCAGGTTTTGCAATCTTTTTGATATTCCAGCGAAACATTACGCCAAATTTCACAAAAAAACTAAAACAAAACTAAAAACCTACCTGCCTTGCGATGTGCCATGGCGAATGTCATTACTTGACTGGATATTATGGCCTAACCACATAAAGACCAATTCAGTTTTGTTTGAAATAACATTCTTAGCCGGGTACGCTTCAATGTTCATGTTTAGTCTATATTAACGGTGTTTCATGATACATGCATTATAAAAGTATGTCCATTGAGATGGACACCAGGAACAAAGGGGTTAATACGTTGTATAAGAACTATTAGTTATTGTTTTGTATAGTCGTTACTAGGTAGCTAACAATTTCGTTGTGAAAGTAAAGCAATGAAAAATTATAATTTATTGGTGGGCAATAAAACTTAAATAAACAATTATTTACAGTATGATGTAACAACATTTTAATTTTTATTGACATTTGAAAATATCAATTGGCAAATCTTTTCGGTTGAAAATTAAGTCGTTTTGCCACTAATCGACGCCGAAAAATAATATAACTAAAAAAGAAACAAAATTGTTAATGTATTGGTAGCAGTTCTAACGCATTCAGCAATGAGGGCATCCATGACTTTTTCTGGCACCAGGGCGGCGCCTCTTTACAATCAGGTAAAATATTTGACAGATTTCATAGCGGGGACGATAATTTCTTAGGAAAATGTAAACTTTAATGTTTCTTTCCGTATTATTAGTGTATAACCCAATACATAGGTATGACGAGGTAGTTCGAGGTAGGTATGTAATTGAAATGAAAATTCAATATACAGTACTGGCAAAACCAAATTTATTTAGAGCCTTAAGAGCCCGAGGGTCATTAAACAAAGAAACAATTCAACTGCGCGAAGCAACAGACAGCCAGCGCCATCTATGATCGCGCTTAGGAACTAAAATCACTAAACATTCCGCCCACCAAGGACGATATAAACAGAATCGTCCTTAATTAACATTAACATATACATAAAACAATAAAAGTAAACCGCCCACCATGCAACAATACCAAAAACAAAGTAGTAATCTATATTTACCCATTACAAATAAAATACATTTTATAGGTACCCATAAGGGAGTAAGGAAGTACAGTAAATATTTTATTGGTCAGCAGTTAGTCCAGTATCAATTGGAAGTATACAGAGCTTGGATACTGGTCTCTTGATAACTGTATTTTTAGTTCGCAAAGTTTAGCTATCATACGTCCAAGGAGCCGTTTACACGGGGGTAAGTCATTCTCTTTTATTAACACTATATCTCCTAACTGTGGTTCAGGTGTTTGGTGAGACCATCTGTACCTATGTAAAAACTGGTTTAAGTATTCTTGCGACCATCGTCGCCAAAACTGTTGCATCAGCTTCTGAGTGAGTTGCCACCTACGTAAACTGCTGATGTTGGAGGTTTCAAAGTTGTTGTCTGGTAGGGTAACCAAAGGTTCTCCCACCAAAAAATGGCCGGGAGTTAGTACGTCCAATGATTCGGGGTCAGTCCGAAGTTGTGTTAGAGGTCTTGAATTCAGGCAAGCCTCAATCTGAATCAAGACTGTAGACAGCTCTTCGTAAGTTAAGGTTGTGTCTCCGATAACCTTCCTTAAGTGTGTCTTCACTGACTTAATTCCGGCTTCCCACAAGCCTCCAAAATTCGGTGACCGTGGCGGAATAAAGTGCCAAGAAGTGCCATGTGAAGCCAAGGAATCTGCCACCTCTCTTAAGATTTCTGACCTTTCAGATGCAAATAGTGTGCGCAACTCTTTAGCGGCTCCCACGAAGTTTGTGCCGTTGTCGCTCCAAATATCGGTGCAGAGCCCACGGCGAGCAACAAATCGTTTGAACGCGCTTAGAAATCCTTCGGTTGTAAGATCACTAACAACCTCCAGATGAATTGCCCTAGTCGCCATACAAATAAAAATACAAATATATCCCTTATATGATTTGTATCCTCTTCCCTTTGTAGTCCGTACGTTAATGGGTCCAGCGTAATCAATTCCACAGCATTTAAATGGTTTAGAAGGTGTTACTCTGGCAGCTGGAAGCTGGCCCATTAAAGGCGGTGCAGATTTTGCCCTGTCCTTGAAACATGTCACACATTTTCTAACATGTGATTTGGTCAACAATTTGGAGCCTAAAATCCAGTATTTGGATTGCAAATATGTAAGCATGAGCTGCGGACCTCCATGTAGTGTTTTTGTGTGGGCATCAGCGACAATTAAATCCGTTACAGGCGATTTTTTAGGAAGCAGAATCGGATGCTTTTTGTTTGTGTCCAATTGGGATTTTTCCAGACGTCCTCCCACTCGTAGCAGTCCTGCTTCATCTACAAACGGATTTAAAGGTTTAAGGGGACCCTTTATTTTATTCGGTTCGTTAGCTTTTAAAAGCTCAAATTCCTTTTTAAAATATTCCCGTTGGCATTGCCTAATACAGGTGTCAGTAGCCTGTTTTAACTCTTGAGCTGTAAGGTAGTTATGACGGCGTTCAGACTTATTTTTACCACACAGGAAACGCCTGCAATAAGCCACTACTCTTACTAGCTTGGTCCATGATGAGTATTTGTCCCAAATGAATTGATTTACCTCAGTAAAGTGAACCTTTCTCATTTCCAACTGAGTTTCATCGTTTTTTGGTTTAGAATATTTTATTGTCTTTTCCTGAAGAAGCGGTGGACCATGAAACCACAAAGTATTTTTCAATAGATCTGATGGATTTAGCCCTCTCGATGCGCAGTCAGCAGGATTCTGGCTGGATGAAATATGTGACCAGTGATTCGAATCGAGAGTACTCAGAATTTCTGAGACACGATTACCAACAAATGTCTGCCATTTGCTTGGATGTCCTCTCAACCAGGCCAAAACCACTTCTGAATCTGACCAAGCGTGAATTTGCGACCTTTCAATGTTCAACACTTCAGACACCTCCTTCAAAAGCTTACTCAATAATGTTGCTCCACACAACTCCATTTTAGGAATTGATATTTGTTTAATTGGTGCTACTTTTGTTTTGCAGGTAACCAAGCTGACGTGAATATTTCCATCCGAATCAACAGCTCGTAAATACACTACTGCACTATACGCAGCATTCGAAGCATCTGCAAATCCATGAAGTTCTACCACTTCATCGTCAGCTTTGGTTTTCATCCAACGAGGCAACTTGAAGTGTTTTAAATTTTCTAACTCATTCCGGTAAGTAATCCATTCCTTGAGTATTACGTTTGGAAGTTCTTCGTCCCAATTTATTCCTGCCAGCCACAATTTTTGGATTAAAATCTTTGCTTTGATTATACATGGGGCAAGCCAACCTAAGGGGTCGTATAATCTAGCTATGTCTGACAAAACCTTTCTTTTTGTTACAGGTCCTGTCTGCGGCGGAAGTGTCACCGTGTACTGAAATTCGTCGGTTCCTCGATTCCAGGTTAGTCCTAAAAGTTTAACTATCTCATCTGTTTTAAGTTAATCCCTTCTCCTATATCCTTTCCTTCTTCCTTCTTTTTAACCTTTCCAGTAGCTCACTGTCATTTGTCATCCACCTTTGAAGTTCAAACCTCCCTTTTTAACGTTTTGTTCCTTCTCTGGAACGATCTCCATATGATTTAAGTCTTCATATTCTTTGACTACCTTAGCATAGTTCCTTTTCAGAGATTCACTTTTTATTGAATCTAGATTCTAATGATCTAAGCCTTTTCTCTGCGATTAATTTAGAATTCTCAAACTCGACACTTTGTTGTTTAAATGGAAGCCGCACTATATAACGGCCCTGCGAGTCTCTGCACGTTGTTTGTGCATAAAATCTTTCACAGTCTTCTTCTTCCTGCGATAATATTTTTGATTGACTCTTGGGATCAGCTTCCATTTCCCAAAATACCTTGAGGTAATCATCCGTCAAAGCATGCATTACAACGACGTGGTTGCTTTGGATCTGTTGTGTAGTACCTGAAATTATCCAACCCAGAGAGGTACTTTGTGCTACTAATGACCCTTCTGATCCCCTTTTGATTTGACCTTGTATGACTTGTCCGTATACCTCTGCACCCAACAAAACATCAATTTTGTTAGGAGTGTGGTATTGTGGGTCAGCTAAGCATATGCCACTTTTATTTATCCACTCTAATTCAACAACCTTTTTACTAGGAAGAAAAGAGGTAATAGACTTGAGAATGTAAGCTTGAACAGTTATCACTGTGGTGGAATCAAACCTAGGATGAACCTTCAACTTTACCATATATTTAACAGCAATGTTGTCGTTACCTTCCAATCCGGATATACGCCCCTGTACAGGCATCTTCTTAAGACCCAAGTACTGAGCAACCGCTTCCGTGACAAAAGAGGCTTGGGAGCCTTGATCAAGCAGCGCTCGGATTAAATGACGCTCTCCGTTGGATGACTCTGCCTTAACCAGAGCTGTGGCTAACAGAATCTGACTTTGAACCGGCAAGTGATTCGATGAATAGCACGTGATAACAGGGTCGCTTTCTACTTAGCTGGATGACGCCACTATCTTTTCAGTGGATGAACCCCAAACATCCTCACCAGACAGAGAAACGAATACCTTACTAGACCCTTGAGCACTAGTAGAAACACTAGACACATCACCAGACCTACCTGAACCTTCATCATGAGACATTTTAGGATGAAGCATCGAATGATGTTTGCGTTTACAAATTCTACAGCTTAAAGTACTTTGGCATACCTTGGCTGCATGATGACCAAAACAATTGAAACACAAACGGTTCTTCTCAATAAAACTTCTACGGTTATGTACGTCTTCCTTGGCGAACTTTTTACAGTTACCAATTTTGTGATTGTCAGAACAGAATTCACATTTAATTTCAGTTGCGTGAAAAACCTTAGGTTTATTAACATTTTGTGACTGAACGTTTTGAGCCTTGTGTGACACTGATGACTTAGGTTCCAGAAACTCTAAAGCGCGATAACGTTTCGTTAAAAAGTCTTTAAATTGAGTGAATTTAGGAAGTTCGTCTAATTCACTGTTGTTGCTAATATGGATTTCCCACTCTTTTCTGGAATCTACGTCAAGCTTAAGGGTTAACAAGTGTATTATAAGTATATCCCAGGAGCGCACATCGACTCCTATGTTTGTTAACGCACTTAAACAGTCAGTGGTGGTGTCAATCAATCCCTTTAACATTTGCGCAGACTCACCCACAATATTTTTTTGACTTAACAATTTTTTGAGAATAGAATGACACAAGAATTTCTTATTGTTATATCTCGAATTTAATAATGTCCAACATCTCGTATAATTTGAATCAGCAATTGGAATCTGCCTAAGAAGTTGTTCCGGTTCACCAGACAAATAACCTTTTAAATAGTGCATTTTCTGTACATTGTCTAACTGAGAATTACTATGCACTAACGATACAAACAAATCTCGGAATGTGGTCCATTCTGAATACTGCCCTGTAAAGGTAGGTATTACAATTCGAGGCAATTGAATGTTTGTACTCTGTGTCTGTGAACTATTAGAACTAAAACATTTGAAACAACCTTTACTGGTTGTTCAAAGGTGTCCAGCACTTGTTTTAAAACTGTTTTATATTCTATACAACTCTTCAACTAATTCATACATATCATCTTTAAAATAAGCTAATTCTCTATCAGTAGATGCTCTCACAATATTGTCATGTGTATCATTAAACTTAGACCAAAGTTCATTTAGAGAATCTAATCTGATTTGTACATATTGTTGTGTTATTCTCTTTAGGACTCTTTTTATAATTTATTAAAGCCTTTTTCATACGATCATAAGAATCGACCTGCAAGTGAACTAAATCTTCCATTTTGAATCAAACTATTATTTAATGTCAATAAAAATTTACTCTGAGTTTACCTTGAAACACAAGTTACGGAAAATTCCTAAGAAAATTACAAGTGTTTTTGCATTTGTTGTTTCCAAAAAAATCGAGCATAGGTTCCCCGTCTTTGCCAAATTTCCTTAAAATCTAACTAAGTTAATGTAAACAAACTACTAAATTATTCTAAGTCCAAGTAATGTCCAAAATTTTACTAAGTTTCAATCTTCTAAGAAATAAAGTTCAAATTTGCACTACTTTATTGTAAACACTGCACTTGATTTCATAATTTCAAAGTAAATTTTTGTATGTAAATAAGGTTCAAATCACTCACAATTTATCCTGGTATCACCTCAATGGACTGTAGTTGATGACGTACAAAGCGCGTTGCGCTCCGCACTCCCCCCTCTCCTCCGCTCGTAGTTGTTCCGCTTTGCTTCCGGACAGGCACCGTCACTCCCGGCACCGTCTGCAGTAGGTAGTTGCCTCCTTGCAACCACCGCTGCTGAACTTGGCTAGTTTGCGCAAGCAATCCACTTGCCCAGCCAAAACCTCTTCAAAAAACTGAACAACTTGCCAAAACCAACCGACCGATCCACATCCGGCTCGAAGGACCAACACTATGTATAACCCAATACATAGGTATGACGAGGTAGTTCGAGGTAGGTATGTAATTGAAATGAAAATTCAATATACAGTACTGGCAAAACCAAATTTATTTAGAGCCTTAAGAGCCCGAGGGTCATTAAACAAAGAAACAATTCAACTGCGCGAAGCAACAGACAGCCAGCGCCATCTATGATCGCGCTTAGAACTAAAATCACTAAACAATTAGTTATATTTTATATTAATTAGATTAGAAATTAATAAAACAAACTACAGTGAAACCTGGTTAAGTGGGACCTGGATAAGTGAGAAACCTATATTATTGAGAGTTGCAATGAAGTCCCGGTTCTTTTTCATTAAATTACCTCTGTTAATGGGACTTTTTGAACCTGGTTAAATGAGATTTGAATTCTAAGAATTTTTCGATGTTTACCTCTATAATTGAGTCTCTGTAGCTCAATTACCTGTATAAGTGTCTTTCGCGCATGCTTTGTTTGTCAGTACTATTTCAGGTTTTGACCAAAAAACAAGGGAATAAAAGTGTACAAAATGTCCAAACGTAAATATAAAACGTTATCAGTATCTGAAAAATTAAAACTTCTATCAGATTATGATTGTGGAAAGTCGCGTGATGAACTGTGTAGGGATATAATAATAACATACCAAAGTCAACCCTGTGTAGAATTATTAAGGGACATCTGTAAATGAGACAACTATAATTTTAAACCTGCTTAATTGGAAAACTGGATTATTGGAAACCCTCAATAATTGGTACATGTCTTGGTCCCTTGAGATCCCAATTAACTAGGTTTCACTGAATAAATATAACTAAAAGTAGAAAAATTAAAATAAAAGAATTATTAAGTGCAAGAAATTAAAAATCAAACTACTGACGCATTGTGTTGTGTATTATAATACTCTAGATAATGATAAACTATTATTTAAAACTAATTTCTCAATTAACTGACATTGTGTAACAAAAAACTTTACCTCAGTCTCAACAAGCGACATCTGGTGAGTAGAAGATTATTAGCCCTCATTGGCGCAACCTTTTATGCAATAACGTTTAGTTCTTGGACGTTACTGAAAAAACAAAATGCGCGATTTGTCGTAACAGGTTGCGAAAAAAAACGACTCATCACTAATTCACATTGTCATTGTCCAATATATACAGTAATCTATGTCATTGTCATCTCCGCTAGGAGTAATAGTGTTCTGTGATTGGAGTTTTGGCGGGAACTTGACCGGCGGCGGTTTGCTGCTCCTGTATTATTGTTTAAATAATGGTTTGAAGTGGATTTTGATATGTAAAAGTGGTGCGATTTCATGTGAACTATTAGTGGAAACGGTGAAACAAGTGCTCTGATGGTGATGTGATTCTCAAGATAAGGTGTCTGTTTGCTTAGGCGCCTTGAGATACCATCGCCAACTGTCAGCTGTCTAACAGTGTACTATGAAGGATAATTATACATTGTAACTTCAGGCTCAGAAGGGCTAGAGCCTAGAGCCGTAAAGCCAGTTATAAAAAAAATGTTCTGTGATTGTCAATGTCATTGTCAAATTGTCGAGCTTCCAGACTGGGGGAGGAAGAAGCGCGTATTTTTAAATTAAAATTTACAAGTCTAATTTCAACTTCAACTTCTGAAGGAAAATTCTCTAATTTTTATATGAATTAATATATAGAATAAAGAGAAATGCCGTCTGATAGTGACGGCATGGATAAAGATATGAATCACGACGCAGGCGGGAAAAGGAAACCGCCAAAGCGTAATCAAGACCTGCAGCAGGAAAATGGTTTTTATAAGCTATATTACAAATTAAATTATAAAAGAGTTTTCCCTGCGTCAATGGGAATGGCTGAATACACGGTTTTTATTGAGAGTCGTAAAGAAGGAGTTAAACTAGGCAATACGAATCCCTTAATGTTGGCGGGAATCTTGAAAAACGAAATTAAAGGAGTCACTAATATAAGAAGAATAAACGCTTCTAAAGTAGGGGTTGGTGTTTGCGCGGGCGATTAATGCCTTTTTGAAAAATGAAAGTTTCTTAGAGAAATATGAATACAAGGCATTTATACCAGCAAGGGCGGTGGAAACAATCGGGGTACTCAGGTATGTTCCCATCAGCATAAGTAATGAAGAGCTGTTTAAAAAACTATCATCGAAATATGGTCGTGGCAGTGCGTCGTTTTACAAAAAAAGGTAATGGACAGATCAAACCATTGAGTTCTGTAAGTGTAACTTTTTTGTCAACCAACTTACCTGACTTTGTACATCTAGATTTATTCCAATATAGGGTGCATCAGTATATTGCCCTGCTTTTACAATGTTTTAAATGCTTTAAATTTAATCACGGAGCGAAAATTTGTAATTCAGTGCAACGGTGTTCAATTTGTGTAGGTGAACATTGGTACACTGAATGTAAGGAAAATGCGGTAATTAAATGCATAAATTGTAGTGGCCCTCATGTCGCAATTTCTAGAGATTGTCCAATAAAAAAAAAAAATTATGAAAAATGTAATAGGTCTACTTGTGCTAAAGTTTTACAAACAAAACAAACTCAAAATTTATTTAACAATTATAACGAAAATTTCCCTTCAATGCCTACAAAAAAACCCAATGGATTCAAAAACAGTAGATCAATCACAAGTTAAATCTAATGACACTCCTAAAGTACACAAATCAAAGATGGAAACCATAGAGTAGGGTAATATATACCGGAATAGAGAGCCATCTTCTAGGATTTTTTGTCACCCACTATGAATAGTGGCACAGTGTCGCCGTCTGGTATCATATCCGTTGAACTAATCTCAATATTTTGACTATAGATAGTTGTATGTAGTTATGCATATACAGCTATTTATACTATATGCAGTTATATTTATATTTTAGGGGATAAGGGATTAGAGTTGTAGATGTATTATAGATTTCAGTAATTTAAACATTTATTTTTGTTATATTGCAATTACTACCAAAATATTCTTATTTTTATTTAAACAAATAGATGTTAAGATGAAATCAGGCATTTCAAAAACTTGAAATCTCGAATACACGAAAACAACGACTTGCTCACACGCCGGTAGCCATTATGTGATAAAGTTGCCACTTGCCAAATCGAGAAACTTATTGTATCTCAGACCAACAAAAAATATTTTTATTCAATATATTTTTTAATTAGGCAAAAGCTTTTGAATGTCCTTATAATTATTAATCATTTAAATTTATGTTAAAACTTTAGGCAATTCTATTAAATTCCATACACAATAACCAGAATTGGTGTTATCGCCATCTAGCGCACCTTTTAGAATTTGATGTTCGAAAGTTTATGCGGATATCGTATGAGATGGCACTAGTGTCTTTGCAAATTATTGGACCCCTACCTAAAGTATGGAAGTGTACCCCTGATGGAAACTACCCAAACTAATACCACAACTAATATTAATGACACTCTAATTGACCAAATTATAACAAATGACAATATTTTGAAAGCAATTATTGGAGCATTGGTGGCCATGGGTAACTCAGGCCGTAAACTGACTACATCAAGTATGAAAAAAATGCTTATTACTAATCTTAAAAACAATGAATAAACAATTTATTCGAATTTCACAATTTAATATACAACTTGTTAATAATAAAAAACCTTTGCTTATTAATTATCTAGTTGAGAATGATATAGACATTTGCCTGTAAATGAAACATGGCTAAGAGAGAATAGAACTATCAACATTCCTAACTATAATTTCATTAATCAGAATGGAAAAAATGGATGTGGAGTAGCAATATTAATTAAAAATAGCTTCAAATATTTTGTTGTCCCCACACTATTCTATGATTATATGCAATCGGTAGCCATAACCCTTACTACAAGTCTAGGTAATATATCCATTTTATGTGTCTATGCCCCACCCAGTGGAAGTCGCTTTAAGGTCAAAAGATTAAAACAAATTATTAACAGTCTACCTGCGCCACTTTTGCTTTCAGGTGACTTATAAATGCTCATCATATTGCTTTTGGATGTCTCACAACTAAAACTAGAGGCACTGATATCTATAACATGTTGGACGAATGTGATCTTTGCATATTAAATAATGGATCTCCAACTACAGTAGGAAGCATTAATTTTAATCAATCTTCTATTCATGTGTTAGTCCTTCTTTAGTTCCTTTATATGATTGGCGTGTACATGATGATCCTATGGGTAGTTATCACTATCCAACCATAGTCGACTTATATACTTGTGTTGAAAAATATGATATAGGAGAACCTTGTGAACATTTCAATTATAAAAAAGCAGACTGGTCAAAGTTCCAGGCTGAAATAAAAAAAAAGTTTGAAACTTCACAATTGATACATCCAATTTGCTTGTTACTTATGAAAACTTCTGCACCACACTTCTAGAAATAAGGAAAGACTGTATACCTATAATTTCCAAACCCAATGTGTTTGTTATGAGAAAACCAGTTCCTTGGTGGGACGCGGACTGTTTGGAAGCTGTAAAGAAAAGTAAAAATGCTTTAAGATATAGAAAATTATATAGAATATAAAAATATTGATGCCTTCAAAAAGAGATTAATTAGTGAAAAAAAGAAGTTGGGACGAATTTGTGGTTCATTTAATAGATATACTCCAATAACTTATATCTGGAATTATATTAGGAGATTTAAGAGAGTACCTGTATATAAGCCATCTAAAAATGATGATTGGATTCCTTCTTTCTTAGATAAATATGCACCCATAACAACACCATCTGAAAAGGTAATCGATATTTTAAACTTAAATACAATATTTAATCAGATAGGAACTGGCAGTAGCTCTTTTCTATTGAAAGAATTTACTTGGCATGAATTTATTGCAGCCATCTAATCAAGGAGGGATACCACTCCGGGATTGGATAATATTCCATACAAACTTATTAGCAACATGCATGTTAATGGACAAAAAACTATTTTAAAAATATTTAATATGCTTTGGGACAACCAATGTATTCCAAAGTCTTGGAAAACACAATGTGTGGTACCTATTTTGAAACCTGATAAACCAGAACATGACTTCAACTCCTACAGGCCAATTTCACTTTCCTCTTGTGTAGGAAAATTATTTGAATACATGTTGAAAAACAGACTAGACTATTACATAGAAGCAAATAATATTTTACCTGAACAACAATTTGGTTTCCGGAAAGGAAAAAGTGCAGCAGAGAGTTTTGCCTCCTTGATCTCAGATATAAATCACTCATTTACCAGACATGCAACCACAGTTTGTACATTTATTGATATACAAAGTGCATTTGATAATGTAGATCCTTCCATATTGGCAAATATTCTGTGTGACATTGGTATTCCTGGAAAAGTATGTAAATGAATTTTAATTTGTTATATGACCAAACTATGTATGTCAAATTTAATAACATAATACATGGCCCTAGAAATGTATACAAAGGCACCATGCAGGGTACTACTATATCTCCCTTGTTATATAATACATATACATGTTTAATAAGTAAATATATTAGAAATATAAATATAAACTTTTTGCAATTTGGTGATGATCTCCTTTTATATACTGTAAATAAAGATGTAAATATAGCAGTAAACAATTTAAATTTAGCATTAGAACAAATTCATGATTTTTATTATAAGTTGAAATTAAACATTAGTTCTAGTAAAAGTGGAGCTCTCATTTTCTCCAAAAAAAAATCATTCATGTGATATTTTTGTAAAATATAATAACATACCATTACCTTGGTTACAGAAAAAATTTTTAGGAATATTGCTTGATCAGAAGCTAACTTTCCAAGAACAAGTAATTAATCTATGTAAAAATGCCTCAGGGTCTCAATGTGTTAAAAACATTAGCAGGTGTGCATTGGGGGGCTGACCCAAAGTTGTTATCAATGCTTTATAAAAGTATAGTCAGAAGTCATTTTGATTAAAGATGAGACATATTTACGCTACCAGGTTTTAAAACCAGGTATTCACTTCAAAGTACAGCGCCCTAGTACAAGCAAAAAATACCTGCAAGTATGAAAGTATGTGTTGTTCAAATACTTGCATAGGAAAATGATCCATATCTCAATAGCAATAAGAAACTCAATCGTATTTGTGAATGAAAAATACTTTGAACTTCAAAGTATTTTTTTATTTATACGACTTTGCTCCTTATTCATAGTAGGATAACATGGAATACGGGTCAATACGGGTCAAATTCCTATGCAAGTATTTTCAAATTTTGACACCACGGCTGGACAATCGCAATGAGACGTATTTACGCTACCAGGTTTTCACTTCAAAGTACGGCGCCCTTTTACGAGCAAAAAATACTTGCAAGTATGAAAGTATGTGTTTTGTCAAATACTTGCATAGGAAAATGATCCATATCTCAATATCAATAAGAAACTCAATCGTATTTGTGAATGAAAAATACTTTGAACTTCAAAATATTTTTTTATTTATATGACTTTGCTCCTTATTCATAGTAGGCTAACATGGAAAACGGGTCTAATTCCTATGACGGTATTTTCAAAATATGACACCACGGCTGGACATGTCGCGTAAATAATAAGAATTATGTTTATATAGAGGAAGTAAAAGTTTTGTTTCTTTTTTTTGTAAATTCAGTTGTTATTGTGAACTGATTATGTAACCTACTGACCGTGACCTAATTTTTAAATAGTTATTTCATGTGTATATTGAATTTAAGCCAAAAAGTAGGGAGGAAAGATTTAATTTCGTTAAAAAAAAAATTAAAAAACCTTTAGCCGAAATTGTTGCCCGACTCAAATTAGTCATTCATATATACATATATTGACACTAACAAATACCTTCAAGTATTTTTAAAACCTGGTTTTTGATCCTGGTATTTTTCCATACTCGTACTTAGAAGCCCTGGTATTAAATTTTGCAAGTATGTCTCATCTCTAATTTTGATTACAGCACATTAGCATACTTAAATACACATAAATTGATTTTAAAGAGATTAGATATAATTCAGAATAAGGCACTGCATATAATAACTGGGGCTATGTGCTCTACACCAATCCATATAATGGAAGTAGAAAGTTGTATTCCTCCACTTTTACTAAGAAGGCTACAAATAGCTGAACGGTTTTGCGTTAAATTAATCAGTTCAAAAAATAACTTAGTTTTAAAAAAATACTTCCGTATAAAGTTCCTGAATTTGATGATAGCTCATACATTGATGTAAATATGCTTTTATCTGGTCGATTACCAGACATCCTAAGGATTGCTTTATACTCACAGACCCAAACCTAAAATGTGCATCAAAGTAAACCATGGCCTTTATATAAAATAGAATATGATGCTTTAGTGAACATTAATATTTCTGTATGTCAAGAAAAAGTGAATTCTCAAATGGAAATGTTAAGATATCTAGCTGATAATGATTTTTATACAATTTATACAAATGGATCAAAATTATACAACTTCAGCATTTTATGATCCGCAAAAGAAAATATCTAAAACTTTTAAAATTCACAATTTATGCTCTATTTTTACAGCTGAATGTTATGCAATATACTTATCTATATTGTAATTAAAAAACATTGCAAATTCACAGTTTCTAATTGTAATTGATTCAAAAAGTGTTATATTAGCCATTGAATCTAACAAAATGGATTACAAGAAAAATTACATTATATACAATATAAGAAACTTACTAAACAACCTTAATAAAATAAAGAATACTGTTACCTTTATGTGGGTCCCTTCATATTCTGGAATAACTGGGAATGAGGAAGCAGACACTGCTACTAGAGATGTATCCTCATCAACATGTTCAGATCACTCCTCAATGCTGGAAATACCTTTTACAGATATATATGCCTTGTTAAGCAAGAACTTGAGATCCTTATGGAAGTCATACTGGGAAGAAATAAGCAAGTGCAAAGGAATTTGGTATTATGAAATACAAAAAAGCCCGCCAGCCACTCCTTGGTACAACAAAAAAGGGATTAATAATAGAAAATTCATTACGACTGTAAACCGAATGAGATTTGGACATAGCAGAGTAGCCGCCCACCTGCATCGTTTGGGAATGAAAGAAAATGCAAATTGTGAATATTGTGGTGACACGAAAGGACATCTAAAACATCTGGTTTTGCTCAATAATTCCTCATTAATTCCATTCAAGATATTAACAATGATAAAGTTCCTGATACTCTTCAGTTTATTAGCTGATGAAAAATTCTTCCGACTATTATATTCCTTTATTTCTGGTGTCTAAGATATATAAAAATGAAAACAACGTGATATTAATCAATAGTGCAAATGTAAACAAACTCTGTGTGAATCAATGTGAAAGTGAATTTTAGATGAATGTATCGTTCGTGACATTTCTAATTTATAGAGAAAATACATTGTAACTTCAGGCTCAGAAGGGCTAGAACCCAGAGCCGTAAAGCCAGTTTAAAAAAATGTCAAATTGTCATTTTAATTTTGAGGGAGTATGTTAGGTTAGGATACAAACTTATAATATTTGAAATAATAAAATCAGACATTAAAATTTCCTTATTTATGTATGATAAATTTATCTGTGCGATTAGTTTTGTTGAATTGCATTAGAGAGAACTTTACCTTTTGATATAACGATAAATGAAAACTCAACTTTTTAATCCTTGTAATAATTTCATCCCGATGTATTCATTAAGAAATATCAGTTTATTCTCGCAGTGGGCTAGATTCTGTTCATCAGCCCCAGCCGAGTTTGTGAATAGAAATCCAAGAAACCTGGAGCGCATTCGTATAGCCCGTAAACCTGATGGATACCACTTAGAAAAGCCAGGCAGAAAATATTGGCATAAGTATGCAAAAACTTGTTGTATACATTTGTTTTTTGTTTAATTATATATTTTTAAATCTTAGTCGTCATAATATTTTTTAGTACATAGATGTGATCACAAATATTTTTTTAAGTAGAGATAATAATTGATTCATTTTATGATCTTTTTTAATTTTTAGACTTATGTTGATAAGGAGCAACAGGACAGTTACAGCACAAGTCGTCCATTTTATTAATGGCCCTGTTATTGAAGCAAAAACCTCAGAATGGGCCTTAAGAAAACAATTGTACAGTATAACAGATACATGTGCTTATTTTAATTTGGGAAGAGTGTTTGCCCAAAGATGTTTGGAATGTGGTATCACTGAAATGTACTGTGATATAAAACCTGTCAAAGGTGGGAAAATAGAAAAGTTTCTTAAGGAAGTTGTAAATGGGGGTATAAAGTTGGAGGAGCCAGATGTTTTCAAGAAACCAAATCCTTGGGATCAATTTAGACCTGAAAAACCATGGGAAGTTACTGAGTGAAAGTATTTACTGTTATTTTATTTGTTTTATTAGTACTATTTAGAAAATATGTGTTTAAATAAAAATGATATGTTGTGTTTACTTAAAAATTACATTTTTTTGCAATATTATTTCATAACATTGTGTTGTGAGACAAAACTGCATACTACTCAAATAAAACCAGTCTGATATTTTTTTGGTAATGTTCAGGTATAAAATAGTAATGAGGTGTTTTGAGGAATACACCTACTTTTTCTCTATGCTACAACCTCAACCGCACACAGTACATTATTCAGTTTAAGAATCAAGTTTTTTTTGTTAGATATGACGTAGAATTAAATTCTGACTATTCTAACTATAATCTCAGAAATGTGGAGCAACATAATCAGTACAAGGGTATTATGTGTCGGTGTTCTGCTCCACATCTAAAGTTCCATGTGATATGCAGCTTAATAAAAGAAACTTTTTTATAAAATTAAAGTGACAAACTAACTAAAGGTGTTTGCTGCATTAGGTGGGATCCCACCATGTGATCCTGTTGCAGGTACACCCACCACATATTCCCTAGTCATGAAATGATTCTTTTTGAGGACCTTAGACTTAAATGAGCCTACAAAAAATTGCAGAAAAATATGTGTTAGACATTGATATAAGCTCCATTCAGAGTATAATTTTTTTATTTAATACTGCTTCTAAGCTACAAGTGATATTTTCACCACTCTTATAGGAAAATGCTGGTAATTCCTTTTTTTTTTAGAATACAATAATTTTATTCAATATAGATTACAAGAATTAAGGTATTGAAACTAAGATATTAACCTATTGAAATTCATTTATGTTTTTACCACTAGTTCAGAAAAAACCTCAGCCCTGGAAAGAACCAGCAAGAAATCCAGCGGGACTATTTTGCAAACAATAATTTACAATATATGTTGTAAAATAATATATAAAAGCATGTACTACTGTATCATATATTTCATAGAATAGAATAGAATAATTTTTTATTCAATATAGATCACATGTGTAATTCTTATTGAAAGTCATCTTTTACTTTACCACTGGTTCGTAAAAACCCTCTGTCCTGGGAAGAACCAGCAAGAATCCCAGCGGGACTTTTTTTAAAGTAAATTTTGCATTAATGGTTGTACAAACTATTTACAAATTTTATTTTAGAAACTGCTTGGGAGCGACTACCACATTCCCAGGGGTTATCAACCATGTACTCATTTTTAGAATAGAATAGAATAATTTTTTATTCAATATAGATAACATGTGTAATTCTTATTGAAAGTCATTTTTTACTTTACCACTGGTTCGAAAATAAACCTCTGTCCTGGAAGAACCAGCAAGAAACCAGCAGGACTTTTTATAAAAATAAATTTTACATTAATGGTTGTACAAACTATTTAAGTACATTTATTTTAGAAACTGCTTGGAAGCGACCACCTCATTCCCAGGGGTTATTATCAACCATGGATTCATTTATACTATAATAACCCTTTTTATACAGTTTCAGCTTAACAAAACATTTAAACTTTGTAATCGAGAGAGCCTGTACACTTTCTGGGACCTTGTTGTAATAGTGTATACATTGCCCCAAGAATGAATTACTGACTCTGTGGAGTCGAGAAACTGGTATCACTAGCTTGTGTTTGTTCCTAGTGTTTACAGAATGTATATCACTTTTTTTACTAAAACTACCTTTGTTTTTGTTAACATACATTAAATTTTCGTAAATATACTGAGAGGCCAAAGTTAATATATTTATTTCTTTAAATTTATCTCTAGAGACTCTCGAGTCTGCTTGCTAGTTTGGATATATGGGGGCCCCACTGAAGCTTTGCGTCGAGAGTGATGCCAATAAAAACAGTGGATTCAACTAGCGATGGGCGATTATTACTAAAACTAATCGAATTAGTCGATTGTTCAGTTTAGTCGATAAAATTCGATAACAATCCATGTTAGCCGATTGTTATCGACTAACGGCGTGTGGCGGGCGGCAATGACTGATACGGTTACCGTGTCAACTTTAACTACTAATTTGTAGCGCAGCGCACCGCTAACTACTTATTTATTCGTACGTATAACGATACGTACTACTAAATAAGTAGTTACAAAAGATGGTGCGGCGGGCATGCGCTGCGCTAAGACTGCGCCACTACTTACGTTACGACTGTGGTTATTAATTAGTTATTCGATTCTCACGAATAGATTATTCAATTGTCTGTTTTGTATTGTAATCAAACCATTGAATGAGGCAACATTCATTCAAGACATGATGTTAATGGTTAAATTTATTAATTTGTTAAAAGTTATTTGTAATTTTTTTAACAGTTAAAAATATTACTTACTTTTGTATTGAATTATTATTTTTAAATTGTTGATGTTAATTTTATTGCTTAAATTTTACGCATGAAATACAATAAACATATCTTCATACTTTAATAGGTACATGACTCTCTAGTATTAAAAAGTCTTTCTTATTAAGCTAAGCGTATTTACAAATTTATTAATTCAATATTTAAATCATATTATGATTTTTAGGCATCGCGTCAAGCCGGTTATTCATAACCCGCGCGTGACCTTTCTCTAAGAAAGTCAATATTCATTAACCAACTAAAGTAAACAAATTAAATTATGTATTATGTAATACTTAAAAACAATCGACGCATTCGACACTGTCCCGCACGCACCGCCCCGATAATGCGCTATTCGTACAATTAGTAGTTTGTCGATTGTTATTCGAATAATCATGGTGAGGAACTACTAAATCGACAATCGAATGCGCAATAGTATAATTTTCGATTCAGTCGATTGCTTTTTTTTTGCAACAATCGCCCATCGCTAGATTCAACAGGGCTCAGTTCTTCCCCATTTAAAAACACATTGGTACCCAGATTTTTAACATTCGTTGTTGTAAATTTAATACATTTAGTTTTATTTCCGTTTAAATGTAGATTATTAACGTTAAACCAATGCACTAATTTTGATATAGCATTATTCACTTGGTCACATTTAAATGATTGACGTTTAAGTTTATTAATCAAGGAAGTATCATCAGCAAATAATACTATATCATGATTATCCCCTACAAGGGAAGGTAAGTCATTAATATACACTATAAATAGGAATGGGCCGAGAATCGAGCCCTGAGGGACATCCATTAGTACAGGTGACCCGGAAGAACTTTTACCATTGATAATAACTTTCTGCATTCTATTACTTAAATATGAAATAATAAGTTTAAGCCCTGTGTTCTTGACACCATAGTACTGTAGCTTCCTGATTAATGTCTCATGGTGAACACAGTCGAAGGCCTTGGAAAGGTCACAAAATATACCCAAAGCATTCTCTGAATTCTCCCATGCACAAAAAATATGTTTAATAAGCTCAACACCAGCGTCAGTTGTCGAGCGACCCCTTGTAAAACCGAATTGATTTTTATGTAGCAATTTATTAATATTAAAGAAACTTAAGATCTGATCTAAAATTATTTTTTCAAAAACTTTACTAAATGTTGGTAGTAGAGAAATCGGTCAAAAAATTGGCGGGGTCTAATTATTACTATGTTTCATTAAATCAGGTAACACACCAGATTCGACGATTGTATTAAATATAGTGGCTAGATAAGGTGCTATTATATCCATTATAGATAAAATAACTTTAACGAAAATCCCCCATAAGTCTGCCGTTTTCTTAACATCAATAGTTTTAAAATATGATTGCTAGATACGATTTCATGCGACAAAACGTTGGAATCTTAATTTTTAGCCCCTAGTGGAGCATACCTGCGCGCTAGCGCTTACGGCATGCAATATTTAACGAAATCTTTTGGCAATACTCTATGGAATTTAAAAGTATTTGAACAAGCCTTTACATTTTGTGTAAGCAATGATTCGGCGGCAGTAGGAGAAGAATTTTATGATTTTGTTGTAAAAAAAGGAACATGAGTAAAATATTTCTCAAAAGCCATAGCAACTTCTTGATCAGATCGAGTTAAATTATTGTTAATATTCAATTGAAAATCCGACTTGCGCGGTTTGACCTTGCCCGTTTCACTGTTTATTATTCTCCAGATCATTTTAATTATGTTAGATGCAGTTTTAATTTTGTTACTTAAATGTAAAGCCTTAGCTGTGGAGCACACTTTTTTAAATATTTTAGAATATGTTTTTACATAATCGCTAAATATAACACTAGTATTATATGATCTTTCATTATAAAGCTCGTATAACTTTCGCCTACTTTTATAAATTCCTACTGTCGCCCATTCATTAAATGATTTGCGACTGTTAAAAGAAAAAGTTTTAGAAGTAAATATTCTACTAAATTCACAAGTTATAATTTTAAATAACGTACAGGTCCCGTCACGTAAAAAGAAAGCTGAGCGACAGTGGAGGGGGTGTGTCTGCGCATGGGTACAGTCGCGTTCTAAAGTACTAGATGGTACTAAGCTATTGTTTTGTAATATATGAATAATTAATTGTTTTATTGTAGAATCATAATAGGTACTTTACCTACTACTTAGAACTTTGGAAGAGGTTGGAATTAAAAATAGATAATGTTTACTTGAGCGTCCGTTATATCGTCTTGGGTCGCATGGAAGCCAGATGTCGATGGTGTGTTGGTGTTACTGGATGTTACTCCATTATCACTTTCATCTTCGCTTGAGCTTCCATCATCAGAATCATTATCATCAACGCGAATGATAAATGTTTCCGTCATCAGGTCGACCACATGGTCATTTTTTCGGTATTCTTCCTCAATACTTTTAACTTTACTGCACAATTTTCCCCATTCACCTTCTCCCATCATATTTAGCTTTTCGTTCACTAGTTCAGTCATAAAACAATAAATATAAATAATTTTTCTTTCCTTCCTTTTTAAAAAAAATCGTCGCGCGTCGTGCTAAGAAAGTTGTGTGTGCGACTGTATTTTGGGAGCGAACGAAGCGCGGGAAGCATGGGTCAACTGAAGAACCAATAGCGTACGCGCATAGTAATACTGGCGAGCATTCCCCCGTCGCGCCCCCTTCATACCACCAATTTGGTCGATAAATCGCTCAGTGCGTAGGTACAAGGCCAGTGTTCTTTTTACGTGACGGAACCTATACCATACAAATAATTAGCACTATTTTTAAATGAAAGTGATGGAAGTCTTTTTATTATATTACTTCTAAACCTCTCCAAGCGATGTTCATTTATTAGAACAAACACAACTTTCTTATTTTTCTGTTTTTTGTGTATGTAAGGCAATGATACCAACTGTCCACAGTGATCTGAACTTAAATTTTGAATAATTGATTTATGCAAGGGCTTAACATCTGTAAAAATGTTATCTATACAGGTCGCACTAGGCCCAGCAATACGTGTTGGTTCTAAGAATAAATTAACAAGATTATACGATTTAAACAATGAGCTAAACTTAATACTAATGGAAGAAGTTTCAAGGAGATTGATGTTAAAGTCTCCACATATTACAACAGACTTGATCTGTTTACTAAGTTTGAGCAAAACTTCTTCCACAATCCTTTCAAAATAGTCATAAGTAGCACATCACATGGGAGTCTGTAAACACTTACAACAATGAGGTGCTCGAGCTCGACACATGCCATTTCTACAGTTCGCTCAACAGAGAGGGTCACAATATCCTTACGTTCTTTATATAATAATGATTTATCTGCTAATATTAAGGAGCCACAACGTAAACTTTTTTCTCTATTGAAGGAACTGACCACCTGGTAGTATATTAAATGAAATTATAATCTTTTAGCCAATGTTCAGTAATACAAAGGATATGTATATTGTTACTATTTAAAAACAATTCAACTTCCAATTCTTTGCCCATCATGCCTTGTATATTCCCTTCCCTTCGGACCGCCACAAGGTGCAGTTGTGTGATACAAGTTCTTTTTTTTCCCATTTGTCAAATAAATGTTTAAATTAAATTTATTCAAATTAAATAGTGCGCAAAAAATAGGACTGCATAAACAACCAATAGTATACCTTCGCGTGAGTACATCTGTTGCCTTATAAAGTTCTTACATCCTGGTACTCAAACACTGCGCGCGAGCAGCACCCACCATCTTCAAGACGAGTCTCCACCCCCACCGACCGTATGTATTTGTATTGCTGGGGCCACACTAACGAGAAATGCCGTTAATTATCGCGTTGATGGACGTTGAATGTAGGTGTGGCCACCACTTAACGCGATAATTTTACAACGGCATTAACAATGCCGTTTGCCGTTGGGCGATAACTCGAGTGGCGGTACATCAAAGAGATTAACGCACGAATTAACGCGTTGAAGCGGCCACACTACGTTTGTCTCATTGTGAACGGTGAGCGCAACGGGTTCGCACGTATGGCTATGACAGAGTGGAATAATGAAAAAGTTATTACGTTTCTTGAGATTCTGCAAACAGAGCCATGCTTAGGCAATGATAAAATATATTCATATAATAAAAATTTACACTCATCAAATATAGAGTAGCAACGTCAACGTCCATCCATCTCGCTTGAAATTCAAGGAACATTAACGCTAGGGTTGCCAACCCCAAATTTAAAAACCTAGGATTTGAAGTTGGTAAAACCAGGACAATTCAGAATAAAAACAGGACGCAGTAAAGGCCATGTCAAACGTAACTACGAACCGAATCGAACCGAAACGTGGCGAATGTATGTGCTATGTATGCAAGTACCGGTTTATTTCTGCTTTTTATATGCGATTAGATTCAAACGATAGGTAGCGTACATAACAAAATAAAAACGTTTCGCCACGCTATCGGTTCGCTGTCTATTTGACTCGGGCTTAATTGAGTTGCAATAATAAAATTAATATGTAGTGAAAGTAGGTTAAATATTAAGAAATTCATTACTTATATAAGAAATTCAAGTAATGAGATTAATCATATTTTTTAATAAAAGTATTTGAATAAAATTATTAAAATATAAAACAAACGCTTTAGTTTGTAACAAATTCTTTAAATTTAGGTAAGTTATAGTTAAAAAAGTGCCACGCGAATTTTAAAATACATGACCTTATCAGGGTGCTTTAAAAACCCAGGACGCTGCTTAAAAACTATCCAGGACATCCCAGGACACTACAAAAAGTAGAACATGTCCTGGGAAAACAGGACGGTTGGCAACCCTAATTAACGCCAACTTTAACGCCGTTCAACGGCATTGAAATTGAAATGACGTTGACCGTTCCAAGTGTGGCCACTCACTTTATCGCGTTAAAATTAAGGCAATAATTGTTGCGTTTATGGGCATTGACGTTTCTCGTTACTGTACTAATTTATGTTGAAGATTGTTGGTGCGAAAGTGTTTGAATACTTCCACCCAACCAGTTTCTGCGAAAACTTTTAAATTATCCCATTCGGTTATTTTTTGTTCGGTCCCGCTCTCGCACCGTTCGTGTCTGACGAACTTCATAGTTTAAAATTTTTTTTCGTTTAAAAGTTCCGTTAAAAACGGGACGTGTGGTAACTTTACGTTAATATTCCTTGAATTTCAAGGAATATTAACGTAAACTCTATATTTGATGAGTGTAAATGTTTATTATATGAATATATTTTATCATTGCCTAAGCATGGCTCTGTTTGCAGAATCTCAAGAAAAGTAATAACTTTTTCATTATTCCACTCCATCACAGCCATACGTGCGACCCCGTTGCGCTCACCGTGCACAATGAGACAAACGTAGTGTGGCCGCTTCAACGCGTTAATTCGTGCGTTAATCTCTTTGATGTACCGCCACTCGAGTTATCGTCAACGGCAAACGGCATTGTTAATGCCGTTGTAAAATTATCACGTTAAGCGTGGCCACACCTACATTCAACGCGATAATTAACGGCATTTCTCGTTGGTGTAGCCCCAGCATTAGGATGGAGTTCAGTGGATGAAGAAACTTTTACATAAATATTTTTGACATTATGCGGTCAAAAACAAACGCACGTGTTTTACTACCAATCAGGTATTACTTAGGTAAAAAGATAATTTAGCCTTGCTACATATTTATTTATCTATGAATTTAGCATCAGAATTTTCTGCTACCTGCGCACAAACCATATATCGACGGTGAAGTGTGCCAATACCTCCTATCTGACATTTTTCGAGAAATTCACTTTTTTATACATTTAAAGTTCGAATTCGCAAGGTTTAGTAAAACCTCTGAACTGATTTATTAACTGTAACAAGATTTATTACAATCTAGTAGTACCTTCTAACTAAATCATCGTGTCTATTTTATGGCATTACCTCCTAACTTCTAAAAGACTCGTCTATACGTGATCGTTATTTGCTTCCGAGTGACAAATTAGGACTTCTTCTCTCTCCGGTGGACTAACACACCCACCTGCGCTACGACCTGCGCAGTCAAGCGCCGTACGCAGGGATGAAGGAGTCCTGGAGGGTTGAGCCGATCGTCACTGGGATAGATAGTGGCGAGAGGCAACACGCCCTCTTTGGTCCGGATTTCAAGCTAAACGGTGGCCCTATCTGCTAGCCACAGATAGGGAAATGGCCAAGCGCCCCGTCAGAGGGTCGCAGGCGAGGGACGTGGGGGCTGCCTAGTTTTCCTGAAAAAGGGCTAGGTGGTGGTAAAGGCCATGCTGATGGAGCAAGTGACAGTCTATTCGGGTAGTGGGGATGGACCTTTTCAGCCCTATCTACCAACTGGATCGAGCTCCCGGTGTCGCGCTGTGAGCCAACTTCGCGTTCCTATATTACCCCGGTAATCCTAACGCCTGAAATTCTTTTTTAAAGTAGGGCGTTCCCAAAGGTGCGGGATCCATGGAGGGTGGGAAGCCGGGGAACCGAATTTTAAACACAAAAATAAATATGGACAATTTAAGGCCTAGTAGTAAAGAGGGAGAGGTGTCAGAGGTGCTTACCAGAGACACCAATGAACAAGGGGGAACCGCCATTAAACCGACGGTTCCACGGACTGTACCATCCAGCGTAGTTGGCCACACCAAGGGGACAACTTCCGCGCTGGACGTTCCCAAAACCAGTTCCAAACCTGAGGAGCTAGACGCGAAAAAGGAGCAAGGACCCGCGAGTAACAAAATTCCTGCGGAGCCTAAGAGAACGGACGACCTTTTCTCTGCTGCCTGGCAAGTGGTGAGCCGTAAAAGGAAAGGCAAGGCACCCAAAAAGGTGACTTGCCGACCTAACGGACCATCAGGAGGGTCTATCCCTGAAGGCAGTAGTGTAAAGGCCAAGAAGAAGAATAAGAAGCAGCGGGAAAAAGGCCGAAAAGAAAGAGCCGCGCTGGCTGCTTCTAAAACCAAAACCAACGAGGCTGGGCAAGCTACTGCAACTGAGGTGCTTGGGGCTGGAACCAGTAGCTGCGCTGAAACTGGGAAGGATAAAAATCCGGCCCAAGTGGAACTCCCGGCCGCGGGGATCAGCTCTAAGATATCCGCCAGGAAGCAGTGGGCTGCCAAGCGTCCTGGAAAGAAGGAAAGAGCAGCCAAAAAGATGCTGGAAGAGTCCACCTCGCCAAGAGGCGAACACAAAAAAGTGCGACTCGAACATCAACCAAAGCCTGCAAGAACCAGCTACGCTTCCGTTGCTAAAGCAGATTTGGGTGTGGCCTTAACGTGTGCGCGTTCAGGTCACATAACGAAGGAAGTAGCTGACGACATCCTTGTGGCAATACGGAGGAAGATGATAATAATAATAATAATATTTTTTATTTACTATCACAATTTAAGTTAACAAGGTAGGCCAGCGAGGCCTGGAGTAGCCAGGACCCTGTTGCGTCGGGACCAGTTTTTAGAGGCAAACCCGTTTACACGGAGGGTGTCCTGAAGCTGTGGTGCGACAATCAGAAGGCTCTGGATTGGTTCAAGGGGAATATTGCTACCCTCGACCTTAAATCCAACACCTCGCTGATCATAAAGGAACAGTCGGAGATACCACAAAGAGTCAAATGTGGTATCCTTATCCCTGATGCCCATGGAGCCTGAAAAGACTCACGCGACATTGGTCGTGTGCTGGCGTACCAGAACCGCTGGGTAAACATCAAGGACTGACTGCTACTCAAGGCAGATAAGCAGACGGACGGGTGGTTCCTCGTTGTTTCGGTGCCGGAGGATCATATCCAGACCCTGATGAAAGCCGGACGCCGTCTCACATGTGTATGTGGGGCGCTATACGTTAAATTCCAGGGTCGTGGATGTAAATTCTTTGATATTCCATCAAGCAAAGAAGCAGATAACAACTCGGAAGTCATGGATACCGGAGCCATGGTTACCGGTACAGCGGAATCACTGGATGCCAAGTTCAGTGAAAAAATGGCCTGCACAACTGAGCCGAAGCCCCCAGTAGGGATCGGGCTCAGCGGCAGCTCACTGAGTGACGAAGAGGACTGCATTTTGCTGACCACTTCCGACTCGGTAGCTGACGATGAAACCCAAGATCTGCTTAAGCCAAAGGCAGGCTTATTTGTGGTCAGGTGCTTTTGACAAAACGAACTTCTCCAGCATAAAAGGTGCACTCAGTAGACATAAAGTTGAACCGGCACTGATTGACTGGATAGTAAACATGATCAGTACACGAACAATAAAGATTGCTGGTGAATCTCAAACAATCCAGATTAAGAAAGGTTGCCCGCAGGGTGGTGTTCTTTCACCTCTCCTGTAGAATATGGTTATTAATGAACTCATAAGCAAATTAAATGCCAATCACTTCTACACAGTAGGTTATGCTGATGACCTGACAATACTGGTATCTGGAAAGACAGCAAGCATGGTGTGCGACCTGACCCAAGCGGCTCTCCGTATAGCGGAGAGATGGTGCAGGGAATACGACTTAACCGTTAACCCAAATAAAACGATCCTAGTAATGTTCACACAAAAACGAATGCTGAATAACTATCATCTCCCAAGTCTTTTCAGCACAAAACTCCAGCTATCCTCTGAGGTAAAATATTTAGGTATTACCTTGGACAGTAAACTTAACTGGAATTAGCACATAGAAAACAAAATCAACAAAGCTAGTATAACTTTCTGGCAATGCAGAAACATGATTGGCAAAAATCATACTGTGGCTGTACAAAACTGTAATTCGGCCCCTGATCACATACGGCGCTCTGGTATGGTGGACCAAGACAAATGAAGTCACCACTATAAAGAAGCTTCAGCGCTACCAGAGACTGGCATGTATGGCTGTCACAGGCTGCATAAGGACTACGCCAACAGCAGCCTTATAGGCGATGCTGGAGCTAACCCCGCTTCATCTACACATACAATCAGAAGCGACTTTAGCTGCCATTAGACTCAAGACCTTAAATCTTTGGAGTAAGAATAGAGTCCCTCATACAGGCATATTTGATAGAATTCACTCAAAAATTCCTATCTTACAAGCCAAGTACGATAAGATCCCTAAACAATTTGTATTCGATAAGAAGTACAAGATACAATTAAATGAAACCAGCCAGCCGGAAGGATTAAGCCCAAAAGAGCTTAGAGTTTTCACCGATGGTTCTAAAACAAATGAAGGTGTAGGATCTGGAACTTTCTCTGAAGACCTCAATATCCACATATGCACACCGCTGGGTACCTTTACCTTTCAGGCGGAATGTATGGGTATCATTCAAACGGCCATAGCAATAGATGCTAGGAAGGTTAATGATTTCTCCATCAGAATACTGATCGACAGTAGGGCGGTACTACAAGCTCTGAGTTGCAATGTGGTGAACTCGGGACTAATATATGAATGCCATCAACGATTAAATGAAGTATGTAAACACAACAATGTGATAATTAATAGAATCAGTAATTAATAGAATCAGGCGTTACTTTGCGGAAATTCATTATATTAAAGTTGGAAAAATTTACTTTGCCAATATCCGCTCAGTAAAATAAATTAAATATAATAAAATATAATTAAATATAAATAAAATAAATTTTTCCAACTTTAACAACAATGTGACTCTGCAATGGATAAAGGGACACAGTGGATCCAGAGGCAATGATGCAGTAGACGAACTGGCCAGAAGAGGATCGGCTCTGGCCACTATAGGGCCGGAACCAATCATACCAATCCCCTTTGGTAACGTTCGTTCACTGGTACGTAGACACTTCACTAATCAACACGCTCAACTTTGGAAAAATCTAGTAGACTGTAGACAAGCTAGGGAGGCCCTGCCTGAAATAAACGGTCGTTTAACCAAGGTTCTAAAGAGACTGAACAAGCCGCAGATCAGGATAGTAACAAGTGCTATCACAGGACATGGCACCTTTAACAAACATTTTTTTTAAATAGGTGTTACAGATAGTCCCCTGTGCAGGGCATGTATGGGGGAGGAAGAAACGGCGGCCCACGTGTTGCTGACATGTCCGGAGGTCGCTACATACAGGGCTAAACATCTCGGCACGCCGGGATCACTCCCCGAAGTTGCTCGCAACATGAAAGGACTGTTGAACTTCTTCGTGGAGATCTCATGGCTCGAATAATTATATTATTCCTGCCCACACGCAAAATACGCGCTAAGCGTGGAGTTGCGGAAAACAGCCCGTCGTAAACTAAACTAACTAAACTAAACTAGGACTTCTTCTGTGGCGGCGTACATGCCGCACGGTGGGCGGTTGAGGGAGGGGCGGAAGGACGGTCCTACAGTTTCAAAAGTCAGTTGGCAGCAATTCCTATTTCAACAATTTATAGGCAGTTTTAACTACGAGTGCCAGAATTATTGAATAAAATATTTTGTTAATGGTGTTAGAAACGTCGTCTAAAGTATAACAGGTAAGAAAAGCAAATATATTTTACGACAGGGATAAATTATTTATTCATTTAATTGTAATTATTAAACATTTTTCATTTTTTTTTGTAGATCTGTAGATTATATAGAAGTAGATTGTATATATTATATATATAAAAGGACAGATGTTTGTGTCTATATTTCACTCTGCAGCCAAAACTACAAATCAATGACGAATAATGTTTGTATTTGGTAGTAGTAACAAGTATCCCGTCGTGCACTATGGGGGTTGAGAGTCGATTGCTATAGGGGTTTAAAAGATACGGGGGTTGAAAAAAGTTAACTTCAAAATTGTGGGACTATAATTAGTTGAGAATATTCTGGATTGTTCCAAAAAAAATTTAGAATGATCTCGAAAGTCCTCTAATATATTTAAATATCCTGAATTCGATGGAACTGACTCTAATCAGTCAATCTAAATCGAAAGCAATCTAGAGAGAGAATGAGTAACACTTGACAACACGAACATTTGGTGGCTCAAGTATTGGACACAACTATACGCGCGGTTCGTGAAGAACGTCAAGGAAGTTACAGTCCTGACCACGAAGCGTTTCATTACAATTCCACTAGGAATTATAACGAACATCCAAGTATAGTGATTGGGAGAATAGATCAAGTATGTACTCGTAAATTTTGTAAAGCAAAAAAATGCCTCAGCGGTAAAATTAAATTACCTGAATTAAGTTCACCACTATCGAAATTTTTGGAATTAATGAAAGGAGAAACACAAAATTCAAAAGAGTTTTTACAAAAAATTTGAAGTTACAATGCATGTTTCCAAATGACTTAGTTTGGAGCAACTGAAATAATCAATAAACAAGGATTCAATCCAGTGTTTAGAGTCCAAGGACAAATATATCATAAAATTGGATCATTATTATCGCTTACAAATGAATCACCGAAGTTCTTACAAATTTACTTCATAGGAAATGAAGAAAACGAACTCAACCAAAGGTTAACAAATGTTTTAGGATTGTTCGAGATATTTATACGTGGTACTACAGCTATATTAATAGTATAGTTGTAGCACGAATGGATCGGCTCGACCGGGGAAGGACCACGCTCTCACAGAATACCAGCGTAAAATAGCAGCTTAATGCTGCTGTGTTTCGTATGGTGACTGTAGAGAACCGGAGACCCTTTTTACTTTTTTTTTATAGAATAGGGGTGACAAACGAGCACACAGTCTGGTAAGTGGTTGCTGTGGCCCATAGACATCTACATCTATCTTCATTTTTTTTACTATTGGAAAGGAGGCATTCCATCTTAGTCCTCACGGGTGACAACGCATCTGCATTTTGATTTGCTAACGAGGATAGATGTAGATGTCCATGGGCCACAGCAACCACTTAACATCAGGTGGAGTGTGCTCATTTGTCACCCTTATACTATAAAAAATAAAAAATAAATATAATTCTTGATATACAGCTTTGTCTTCATGAAAATAATAAGTTAAGAAGAATGTTTAAGATTGCAATGGAAAAACGGTCTCAGATAATTACAAAGTAATAATTCGAGCAGATAAAAGACCGATTGGTGAGCATGAATGACGGCTTAATGCACCTCAAGTGAATGAAGTAGCGGTAGTAATAGCGAACAATGAGAGCAGTTATAGGGATATTGTGGTTCAACGAAGAAGTAATAAGTTAGAACGTATTGCGGAAACTCATCACCTGTATGATACCTTGCAATAATCCTTTGATATTTTGGCAAGGCGAAGATGGTTACCATTTTAATATTCGAGCAAATTGATCCCCAAACGAATCAACCAACTAATAAAAAAGTTTCATCTAAGGAATTTTATGCATATCGCATAATGAAGAGAGAGAATAAATATAATCATATACTCAACTGTCGGCAATTGTTTCTACAGTTTATTGTCGATATGCAAGCAAAAATAGAAGCAGAAAGACTGTTATACATTCGCCTAAATCAGAGCAAGTTACGAACGGATGAATACATTCATCTGCGAGATGCGATAGCTAATGATGGAAACATTGAAGATTTGGGACGATTGGTAATTTTGCCTTCTTCGTTTACTGGTAGCCCCAGACATATTATGCAGGAATATGCACAAGACGCAATGATTTATGTAAGAAAATATGGTCGTCCTGATTTGTTTATTTCGTTTACATGTAATCCATCGTGGAAACAAATTTAAGATGAGTTACCATATGAACAAAAGCCACATGATAGACATGATCTAATTACACGAGTGTTTAGACAAAAACAAGTGAAATTTATTAATGCGATTGTGAAGAGTTGTGTTTTTTGCAGATGTTATTAGTTGGTTGTATTCAATAGAATGGCAAAAAGAGGTTTGCCACACTCGCATAACTTGATTTGGCTCAAAGAAAAAATTCATTCAAATCGAATTGATGATGTTATTAAGGCAGAGATCCCAAACCCGGTTGAAGATCCTATTTTGTATGAAATAATTGTTAAAAATATGATACATGGTCCCTGTGGAACACTAAATATGCAATTTCCCTGTATGAATAATAACAAATGCTCGAAGTGATATCCAAGATCATTTTTGAGTGAAATCCAAACGGGTGACGATGGATATCCTAAATGCAGACGTCGAACGCCGAGTGAGGGAGGATTTACAGCAAAAATCAAAATTAGAGGTGAAGGAGTTGAAATTGATAACCAATGGGTTGTACCATATAATCCGTTGTTATCTAAAATATTTCAAGTACACATAAACGTAGAATATTGTAGTTCTGTAAAGTCAATTAAATATGTTTGTAAGTATATTAACAAAGGGAGTGATATGGCTGTCTTTGAAATCATTGATGAAACTCGACATGACGAAATTCTAAGATATCAAATGGGACGATACATTAATAGTAATGAAGCAATTTGGCGTATCTTAACTTTTCCAATTCATGACAGATACCCAGCAGTATTCCATTTAGTAGTTCATCTCGAGGATGGACAGCGAGTATATTTTACCAGTCAAACGGCAGAAAAAGTTGCAAAGCAACCCTTGAATACAACCTTGACAGCGTTTTTTGAATTGTGTAGAAATGAACCGTTTGCAAGAACACTTATCTATGAGGAAGTTCCCAGTTATTACATATGGGATGCATCGCGAAGGGTATTTTGTCGACGAAAAAGAGGGATCCCGGTAGAAGGATTTACGGATGTAATCAAAGATAATGCCATTGGTCGAATATATACGGTTCATCCAAAAAACGCAGAATGTTTTTAGTACGTCTACTACTTAATGAAGTTCGTTCACCAACATCGTTTGAAGTTCTTCGTACAGTAGACGGTTATATTTGCGAAAAATATCGTGAAGCATGTCAACGTCGTGGTTTATTAGAGAACGATAATCATTGGAAGCAAACAATGAGAGAAGCTGCACAAACAGCAAGAGCTGAACAACTCTTGATATGAACTTTTTGATATAATTCTAACAGCGTGTAATCCTTCAAACCCGAATAACCTATGGCTCGAATTTTGCGATAGCATGAGTGACGACATTTTGGCCAGACTGCGTTAAGACAATGGTGATATGGATATTACTTTAATGAAAATATTTATAATGAAGGCCTGATAATTTTGGAAGATCCATGCTTAGCAATAAGTAATCGAAGTTTGATGGAACTTGGAGTACAATCTCCCATAATAAACAATTTAGATGTGACCAATTTTGAATTATCTACAGAATCTAATTACAATGTTTTTTTTTTTTTTATAGGAGAAGGGGCAAACGAGCATGCGGTTCACCTGATGTTAAGTGACTACCGCCGCCCATGAACAACTGCAACACCAGGGGAATTGCAGATGCGTTGCCGGCCTTTTAAGAAGGTGTAGGCTCTTTTCTTGAAGGTCCCTAAGTCGTATCGGTCCGGAAAAATCGCTGGTGGTAAACTATACCACAAGGAAGTTGTGCGAGGAAGAAAACATCTTCTAAATTGCACAGTGGTGGACCGCCAATCATCCAGATGGTATGGATGGTATCGCGAGTTTTGTCGCGATGTGCGATGGTGAAATTGAGCGGCTGGAATTAGTCCGAACAATTCCTCAGAGCACTCCCCGTGGTACATGCGATAAAATACGCAAAGAGATGCAACATCTCTACGCAGTGCTAGTGAGTCAAGCCGATCGGAAAGAACTCGGTCGTCGACGATTCGATCCGCTCTGCGCTGAATGCGGTCAAGTGGAAGGAGCTGGCACTGGGGAGCCCCTGCCCAGAGATGGGAACAGTATTCCATGTGAGGCCGAACCTGCGCCTTGTAAAGGTGCAGGCGGTGTGCCGGCATGAAATACTGCCCGCTCTACTGAGCACGCCAAGCTTTTTAGAGGCTAATTTGGCCTTCTCTTCCAAGTGACCACGAAACTGCACGTCACTCGATATGTCAACGCCGAGGATTCCGATACTGGCTGAGGCAACAAGGGGAGTGCCTTGAAACTGAGGAGATACGACAAAGGGGTTCTTTTTAGCGGTAAACGCGCAAACTTGTGTCTTCTGGGGATTGAACTGGACTAGATTTAGTCGCCCCCAATCCGAAACTTTGTTCAACAAAGTCTCGACTTCAGACACAAGTTTGTTCCGGTACTCGGCGACGTTTTCCCGAGAAATATTGGCATGACCGGTGTATAGAGCATCACCAGTGCTGTCATCCGCATAGCAATGAATGCTACCGGTTTGCAACATATCATTGATATGCAGAAGAAACAGCGTTGGTGATAGCACGCAGCCCTGTGGAACACCAGCGTTAATAGTCTTGTAATCGGAGCACGCACCGTCTACTACGACCTTGATGCTCCGATCAGCCAGAAAACTGGTGATCCAATTGCACAATTTCTCGGGAAGCCCATAGGAAGGAAGCTTCGAAAGAAGCGCTTTAAGCCAGACCCGATCGAAGGCCTTCGCTATGTCCAAACTAACGGCCAATGCCTCCCCCTTGGACTCGATCGCCTGTGCCCATCTATGTGTTAGGTAAACAAGAAGATCACCAGCTGAGCGACCCCGACGGAAACCGTACTGGCAGTCACTAATCAGCTGGTGCTCCTCAAGGTACCGCATGAGCTGGCAGTTAATAATGGACTCCATTATTTTCGAGAACAAGGAGGTGATGGCGATAGGCCTGTAATTGGACGGATCAGAGCGGTTACCTTTTTTAGGGATCGGGTGCACGAAAGCTGTCTTCCATGAATTCGGGACAACGCCTAGGGAGTAGGAGTACCGAAAAAGACGCGTTAGAACCGGTGCCAACTCTGGAGCGCACGTCCTCAGCACAATTGGCGGGATTCCATCAGGCCCACTCGACTTGTGGATGTTCAGGGAGAGGAGTGCTTTGCGTACTGAGCACTATGTGAAAGAATTACAGTGTTATATCAAAGAAAATTAACCAAAATTAACGCAAACACAACGGATGATATATGACACAATTATAAATCGTATTGAAATTTGAAACGGATGAAGATTTAGATGCACCAGGAGGAACTGGCAAAACTTTCCTCATTAATTTGATCTTAGCTAAAATTCGAGCAGATAATAAAATTGCAGTAGCGTTGGCTTCTTCAGGAATTGCCGCCACACTAATGGAAGGCGGAAAAACGGCACATTCTGCATTAAGTTTGCCTTTAAGGACGCGTTTGCAAAATTGATAGGTCTGTATAGAATCGAACTATTACATTGACACGGGTCACACACACAAGTGTACGCACGGTTAGCTGCGGGTGTGGTAATCGTAATCAAGTAAAAACATTTTGATAATTTGAAAGATTGATTTTTTTTTCTCATTTCTTATACCTACAAAAATATATTACATACGAAATACGAATAGCTGCTCCAGAGACTGCTAGGCACTAGAAGCCCACTACTAGCAGTGAGATGGTGGCTGTGGACTTTGGGCTGGTTTTGTTAGTTATGATAAGACTTTAGCTTCGGACTTGGTGAAGTGACTTGGAGGTATACTTCGGTGACAGCTACTGGAACTCCTCGACGAGTAGTACTAGGTGTGCCGAGTTTGGGCTCGTTTTGTTAGTTATGATTAGACCTAACCTCCTGGCTTGATGGAGAGACCTGATGGTGTACTTCGGTGACAGCTACTGGAACTCCTCGACGAGTAGTACTAGGTGTGTCGAGTTTGGGCTCGTTTTGTTAGTTATTATGATACCTAACCTCCAGGCTTGATGGAGAGACTTGATGGTGTACTTAGGTGCTTACTGCTGGAACTTCTGGACGAGTAGAACTAGGTGTGCCGAGTTTGGGCTCGTTATGTTAGTTATGATAAGAACTTACCCCCGGACTTGATGGAGTGACAGACACACCTAGTTCTACTCGTCCAGGAGTTCCAGAAATAGTCACCAAAGTACACCATCAGGTCTGTCCATCAAGCCCGGAGGTTAGGTTTCGTCATAACTAACAAAACGAGGCGAACTCGGCACACCTAGTTCTACTAGTCCAGGAGTTCCAGTAGTAGTCACCAAAGTACACCATCTGGTCACTCCATCAAGCCCGGAGGTTAGGTCTAATCATAACTAAGAAAACGAGCCCAAACTCGGCACACCTAGTTCTACTCGTCCAGGAGTTCCAGTAGTAGTCACCAAAGTACACCATCAGGTCTGTCCATCAAGCCCGGAGGTTAGGTCTAATCATAACTAACAAAATGAGCCCAAACTCGGCACACGTAGTACAACTCGTCCAGGAGTTCCAGTAGCAGTCACCGAAGTACACTTTCAAGTCAATCCATCAAGTCCGGAGGTAAGGTTTCATCATAACTAACAAAACGAGCCCAAACTCGGCACATCTAGTTATACTCGTCTAGGAGTTCCAGTAGCAGTCACCGATGTACACTTTCAGATCACTCTATAAAGTCCAAGACGAATAGGCATTTATATATATAAATCCCACTTACTTTCAGCGAAACAAAATATTATAACAAAAATGTGTAATTATAAAAATAATAATATTATTTTGCCTTGTCAAGTACCTATGTATCAAATTCGAATATTTTGTGTATGTACAGCGATCTTTTTCAGCTGCTGCAATCAGCCAGGCGATTCAGTATCCACTCATGACGGCGGCCGAGCGCGGACTGTGGTTTCATCGAAATTTTTGTACAACAAATCAAAGCAGGCACCAAAAATAAAATAACCCTTATTGCAATCCATTATGATTCATCCGTATTAGCAAAATATGTGAAAAAATAAGCATCAGTTTTTATTATTTTTACGACTATTTGTGACATTTTGATAAAAAGTGAACAACACTATTTTTTATTGAATATGTCTGCCTACTTATAGTATTTTTAGAAATCTTAATATATGTTGATAATAGAACAAAAATGTACATAAACATGAGCCGGTATCGTTAATTTTGTAGAAAATGGCTAGGGAAGATCGTTTTTACAATATAAAAAAACTATTATTTTCAACAAAAAAGTATATACTATACGTGGTAGCAATTAGCTATGTTTGGTTTAGTTTAGTTTTGTCACAAAATGTACCGAAAAACAGCATAATTTCGCCCGATTTGCAAACGCACCCTTAAATATAGCCGAACAAGAATTTCCAGTCTGTAATGTTTCAAGATCTTCTATGCGTGGCCAGGTTTTGATGCGATGTACACTTATAATATGGGATGAATGTACAATGGCTCATAGAAAATCACTTGAAGCGTTCAATAGAACATTACAGGATATCCGGAAAAATAAAAAACTTATGGGAGAAATTTTATTATTATTATACGGAGATTTTCGACAAACGCTGCCGGTTATTCCAAAATCAACTCGAGCTGATGAAATAAACGCATGTTTGAAGCGATTAACGTTCTGGGATCGTATTGACAAATTACCATTAACAGAAAATATGTGAGCAAAAATTACTGGAGATCCGGAAGCAGAATCCTATAGATTCACAGTCAGGCAAACTTATTCTATCAGAAGAATTGTGTAACGTAGTAGATGCAGAAGAAGAACTTATTGAAAAAGTTTATAGAATTATCTAAATAGGTCATGGTTGTGTGAGCGAGCAATTGTAGCTACAAAAAATTATGCAGTACACCAAATTAATGAAAGGATACAGAATATGATACCAGGAGTTGAAAAACTGTATAAATCAATAGACACAATGATGAATTAAGACGAAAGTTTGAACTTTCCAACAGAATTTTTAAATTTACTGAATCCGCCTGGTATGCCTTCGCATGTATTGAAGCTAAAAATTCTCAATTCGCCAAAATTATGTAACGGTACAAGATTGTGTATAAAACAACTTCTCAAAAACATTATTGAGGTAGTAATTCTAACTGGCAAAGAAAAAGTAAAATCTGTTTTTATACCAAGAATTCCATTAATTTCATATGATTTACCATCCTGTTTCAAACGGTTACAGTTTCCTCTACGATTGGCTTATAGTATAACTATCAATAAGGCACAAGGTTAAACGTTCCAATATTGTGGAGTGAATTTGGGAGAATCCTGTTTTTCACATGGTCAATTCTATGTAGCTTTTTCGCGCGTTGGACGGAAAATAAATTATTCGTGATCGTGTATGCACCAGAACACAAGACAGTAAGTATAAGAATGTATTGTAATAAGTATTCAGTACATGACTATCTGTAAAGTATTTCTGTATAGTGAATAAAATAATATGTAAGTAAAAAAAAAATTTAAAATTTAACTAGAAAAATGATGTGTTCTTAATTTAAAAAAATAACTAATTTAATAAAATATACATACATGAATAAATATTCGACAAAAAATAACCCAGCGAAGCGGGTTTTCACAGCTAGTAGGATATATTTCCCTTTCATTTTATTTTGTTGATGTAATTAGGAGGTATTGTTTTACTAATATTTCACTATAATGTCGCGAATGGCAAAGCGTTATCAGGGAGTTGTGTAACGCCAGCAACGCAAAGTCAGGAATTTTTATTTAGAAAAACCCAAAATTAGGGGCTTTTTAGGTGCTAAGTGCTCTAAAATTTTCACCGCATCGAATTGTTGAAATTTGCGTTGCTAGCGAAACGTCAATCGCTAGCAACGCAATAAAGTTATTAGATATACGATAAATATTAATAGCAAGGAATTAAGTGCTAATTAGGTGCTGCAAGTATAGGCAATGACAAGGCGCCCCTAATAAAAATAAAGTCGTTATTCAGAACAAAGCAGATGCAAAATTCAGGTTTTCTGAAAATCAGAAGAGAATCAAAAATGCTTTCAGAAAAAGCCCAAATTAGGGGCTTTTTAGGTGCTAATTAAGTACCAAGTTTAAAAATAAGTTGCTCTAAAATTTTCACCGCAACGAACGATTGAAATTTACGTTGCTGGCAAAACGTATCGCTAGCAACGCAAAAACATTATTAGAAATACGATAAATATTAATAGCAAGGAAGTAAGTGCTAATTAAGTGCTGAGCGATTATCGAAACCCGATACAGATTTAGATATTATTCTGGGAATTATATGGTCCACGACCATCATTACCTTACCGTAAGGTATGAACGGCATTTTATGTTCTTTATCAGTGCCTAAAAATTAAGTGCTAATTAGGTGCTGAAAGATTATTGAGGTCGCATGTAGGTGACGGTAATATTCTGGAAATTATCGGGTTTAAAACCACCATTACCTTACTATAAGGTATGAACGGCATTTTTGGTTTTTCAGATTTAATATAATCTATAATATTATTTAATATAATTTTTAACAAAATAAATGTTACAATTCTTATTTTTAGACATGTGAAGCTTAAACTTTAGTGTACTAAATCAAAATAATATTTTCTTTCCAGTAAAATTGCTTCATAATAAATATCTCCATCTAAATCTTTCTATTGTTTTAATCATTTTATCGAACTAAAAGCGATGGACTCTCAAGGTGGTACATATAAATGACGCTAGATGGCCTAAACACAAAAAATTTATTTTTCAAAAAACTAATTTTTTTAAAATAAAAATAAAATATTAAATAAATAAAATAAATAATGATATTGAATAAAGTTATCATGTTTGTCGAATCCATTCATAACAATTCACGATTTCATAACTTACCGACCAATTTATATTAATGTTTGTTCAAACATAAATACGACAAATACGTTATTTTACAGTTCATAAATTGATTACATAGTGGTCTGAACTTCAACGTAAACTGTGTTAGGGTTTATATTTGAAATCTTGATATATTATTAAATAAATAATTAATTGACGGTTTTCGTATCTCTTAAACATGTGCCACGAAAGACAAAATAGTTTTGTAAAGTTGTAATTTGTTAGTAACTTTCATGATTATCTTAGTCACATACAAATTACTAACTTGTCTACAGATGAATCATCAATACCTTTTAAAGTGTCCCGGTTCAAACGAACGAATCATTCACGATTGATACATGTCTATTTCATTCTCCATTTGTTGTTTCACAACGCAGTGCGTGCAAAATTTTGTACGGTTTATTTTAATTTATCTTTTTATCTTAATATATAAAACCAAGTCGGGTTAATTACACCACTTATAACTCAATAACGACTGGAAATCATTTGGCACGATCCTGACACACTTCTCTCGCCTCCTTTACATCCATATATCTACGCATACACGCTCGTCGGTTAAGGGTACTCCTAATCTGGCCCATTTTCAATATATCGGCAATTTGGTCGATAAACCTTCGTCTAGGGCGTCCCTTCCCGACTCTGCCGTTCACTTCTGCAACATAAATTTGCTTTGTCACTCTTTCCTCGTTCATTCTTTCTACATGACCAAACCACCGAAGCACTCCTTTCTTAATTCTGGTCACAACGTCATCTTGCAAACCACACTTTTCTCTTATCACACTATTTCTCACCCTGTTATTCAGATTCAGTCCTAGCATACTCCTTAATGACCGCATTTCTACAGCATTTATTCTACTCTCATGCTTCTTCTGCCAGACCCAACTTTCACTACCATACATTAAAGTAGGGACTAACACAGCATTATGAATTGCCAATCGTGCCTTTTTTGACACATTCTGACTTTTCATAATAGCATGTAGAGAACCAAATGATTGCCAACGTGCCGATTTCAATCAATTTTTTCAAACCCAGAGCATAGCCCTCTCCATAGCTCGCTGAGCGACCTTGAGCTTTCTCATCCGGCCAGCACTGAAGGACCACGTCTCAGTTCCATAGGTCATCACTGGCAACACGCACTGGTTGTACAGTCTCGTTTTCAAGTTTTGAGGTATACCTGACGTGAAGATGTGCCGTAATTTCCCGAACGCTGCCCAACCGAGTTGAATCCGTCGATTGACCTCTCGGTCGAAGTTGGACTTACCTAGTCGAACTATTTGTCCCAGGTAAACATACTCGTCAACAACTTCGAACTTAGTGCTCCCAACAACTACCGGCATAGGTGTGACATGGACATTAAACATGATCTTTGTTTTATCCATGTTCATCTTAAGACCTATCCGTTGGGAGACACTATTGAGGTCATTGAGCATAGTGCTTAGGTCCTCCAGCGATTCTGCCATGATGACTATATCGTCGGCAAATCGAAGGTGAGTGATGTACTCGTCATTGATATTAATACCGTATCCTTTCCAGTCCAGTAGCTTGAAAACGTCTTCCAATGCAGCGGTGAAGAGTTTCGGGGATATAACATCACCCTGTCTTACACCTCTCTGCAGTTGGATAGGTTTCGTACTCTGATTCTGTACTCGGATAGCCATCGTAGCCCTACTGTACAAACACTTCAGCACTTCGATATACCGACAGTCAACTTGGCACCGCTGAAGGGACTGTAGCACCGCTCAATTTTCGACGGAATTAAAGGCTTTCTCATAGTCCACATACGTACAATTCTTCTTCTGTAAATTCATTTATTTTATAATTCTGTTATTCAATCTGTCTTCTGTACAATTTACCGAAGGGTGTGTATGTGGTCTATGGTACTAAAGCCTCTTCGGAAACCGGCTTGTTCGAGGCTGAAGTCGTCGAGTCTGCGTGCGAGACGATTCGTAATGACTCGTAAACAGCACGTAGACACGGCTCAGAAGGAAATCGGTCTGTAGTTCTTCAAGAGAGCGTTATCGCCTTTCTTGAAGCACAAGACCACTGCACTTCTGCTCCACGCCTCCGGAGTAGTGCCACCATGGAGGACGGAATTGGTAATTCCATCCTCGCCTGGGGCCTGAGCCGTGGTAGCTCACTGAGCCGGTAGCTCATATGGTTAGCGCTCGCTGTAAGTTACACAGTACGCGAGCAACCCGTTCGATCCCGCCGGTACCAATGAAATTGTTAATTGCAATTTTAAGTGCTGATTTACCACGTGCTCGGCGGTGAAGGAAAACATCGTGAGGAAACCTGCATGTCTGAGAAATCAAAAAATATATTTCGAAGACATGTGAAGTTCGCCAACATGCATTGGGGCAGCGCGGCGGACATTTCCTTGCCCTAAAACCTCTTAGAAATGAGAGGAGGCCTGTGCCCAGCAGTGGGACGTATATAGGCTGTAACTTTACTTTTTAACTTTACTGGGGCCTTGCTGTTTTTAAGGTGCTGGAGAGCCATTCTAATCTCGCTCAGACTGACGTCCGGGATATCATCGGAATAGTGTCGGATAAGACTCGCTCTGGATCGTTACTCACACTTGCGTGTGGCTCCAACGATGATGTGTACAGCTGCCCATAGAACCTCTCAATCTCACTCAAAATCTCAGGTGTCCCGATAACGACGCTGCCACACTCGGTCTTCAGCTTCGACAGTTGGATCTTTCTGGCAGACAGATCTCTAGCAAACACTTTGAAGCCCTTGTTCCGCTCGATCGGTTCTTCAATACGAACTGTATTGAAGTTGCGCAAGTCCCGCTGCATGCATTTGGAGATCTGTCTGTTCAGTTGCCTGTATTCTGTCATATCTACTGAAGACTGCAGCTTCATATCCCGTCTAACAGCCATGAGATTAAGAGTGTGATCGGAGAGTTTTGTGTTCTTCTGCGGCGGGTCTTGCAAAACGCTCCGACCGCATGGACAGTTTCCACGAGCTTGTCGTTCATATCGTCCACTGCATTGCAATCTTCTAGGCACTGAAAACGGTTTCGTAGTTCGAGTTGAAAGGTTTCGGGACTTTGGATTAGAGCACGAGGGGACGGAGCGTTGACTTCATTAGACGTGACCTCTCAACTTTACGTTTAGGTTCAGTGTGCCCCTCATTTTCGGTGATCGCTGCCGGTTTCACCTCGCGATCACTGAGACATCACTGAACAATTGTCGCCTGGTCGTCATAATGAAGTCAATCTCATTTTTGTCGAACCGTCGGGGCTTGACCAGGTCCACTTCCTGTGGGGCCGCTTCTGGAAGAAAGTTCATCATAAAAGTCCTCTCTCTCCATGAAGTCGGCCACTGCTGTTATGGGTTCCGTTGCTACTCCGAATTTCCTACTTTCAGCTCACCGTACTCTCTTGTGCCTAGTTTTGCGTTGAAGTCTCCCATTAACACCGTATAGTGTTTTGGAGGAATGCATGGCTCTAGAGATATCCTCCTACATTTCCTCCACCTCCTCATCAGGGGTGTGCCGAGGTTGGTGCGTAAACCTGTATGACCTTCAGCGAATACCGTTTGGTGATTCTGAGTATAAGGTGCAACCCTCGTCGACACACTCCCAATCTTCAACGTTGTTAACGAGAGACTTGTGGACGATAAATCCGACACCTCCTTGGGACAGATGGTCGCCTTCCGGTGATAGAACAAGTTGCCGGATTCGAGGATTACCGTGTCCTCCCCTCTCTTCGGACCTCGGATAATCCTATAATATTCCATAACTTGTCTATCTCTTCTTCAGCTCCAGATCTTCTCGTCAGTCCTCAGGGTACGTGCGTTATAAGTTGCCAGGTCGAGTCGTCGTAGGTGGCAACCGAACCTCCACCGGAGATTCTTAGCACCCCTGCCCCGCCGTTACCATGGTCGCCACCGTAGCCAGGAATTAGTAGCAGGGCCGCCGGGGACTGGGGGCCGTTTCTTTGTGTCGTCGCTCATGGGGGGTATATTGCCATAGTTGCCACGCTTGCCGAGCGGGTTGGCAACCGCAGTTTTTTATTGTTTTTTGCTGTTATCAGAAAGATGCTGCTGCCCATCCTCTGCCTCAGTTTCCTCCTTTTCCGTGTAGTGGCGGGTAAGAATACTCACTACCCCATATCTTCCCGTGGGTGTCGTAAGAGGCGACAGAGGGAAACTGAGGCAGAGGATGGGCAGCGAAAATTATTATTTTTTTCTAATTCCGAGCAAAGTTCGGTTCCCCAAAAATTATATTATACACACATCATACAGCTTACAAAGATAATTAGAAGAATAAAGAATGAAATATGTTTTGTCGTTGCGATCACGCTGTGCTTGACTTGACCGCACATTGACCCCGAGCGAGTTATACCTAGTTGTAGTTCCGCCGTTCGCCGTGCTACAGCGCTTATATTATAACAATTTAAAATAATTTTTTAATTGTTACCTAGTTTAAAAATTATTTTACATTTTATTATATTTATTTGTTACACCTATGAGTTAAAAAATATCATTTATATTTCATCGTAGGATTTACTAAAAATAACATTTCAAAAGATCTCACAGCAAACGATTGATTTAATATAACTTTCAACCGTGCAAGTGCGGCATAATATATACGATAGAAGTTTAATTTTATAGCAAATAAATGTTACAATTCTTATTTTTAGTGTACTAAATCGAAAGGATATTTTCTTTCCAGTAAGTTGCTTTGTAATAAATAGCGCCATCTACAACGTTCTATAGTTCTAGTCATTTTATCGAATCAAAATCGATGGACTCTCAAGGTGGTAAGTGCGATAGACGCTAGATGGCATAAACACAAAACCTTTTCTAAATGCAATTTTGATTCTATTCAGATTTTCAGAAGACCTGATTTTTGCATTTGCTTTGCTGAATAATTTTCTGAATATCGACTTTATTTTTATCAGGGGCGCCTTGCCTCTACTTGCAGAACTTAATTAGCACTTAATTTCTTGCTATTAATATTTATCATATATCTAAAAACGTCATTGCGTTGCTTGCGAAACGTTTTGGCAGCAACGCAAATTTCAATCGTTCGTTGCTGTGAAAATTTTAGAGCACCTAATTTTTAAACTTGGCACCTAATTAGCACTTAATTTTTAGGCACTGATAAAGAACATAAAATGCCGTTCATACCTTACGGTAAGGTAATGATGGTCGTGGACCATATAATTCCCAGAATAATATCTTAATCTGTATCGGGTTTCGATAACCGCTCAGCACTTAATTAGCACTTAATTCCTTTCTATTAATATTTATCGTATATCAAATAACGTTATTGCGTTGCTAGCGATACGTTTTGCCAGCAACGCAAATTTCAACAGTTCGTTGCGGTGAAAATTTTAGAGCACCTAATTTTTAAACTTGGCACCTAATTAGCACCTAAAAAGCCCCTAATTTTGGGTTTTTCTAAATGAAAATTCCTGACTTTGCGTTGCTGGCGGTACACAACTTTATCAGGGAGTCCGAGCTGAACAAATAATAAACATACTTATGGGACTTGCGGAGAACATGCAGCTTCAAACATCTTCTTCTATCTCATGTTAGTTTTTTGTTTAACTGAACTATAATTTCTGTGATAGTCAAATTCTAGGTTTGATTCTGGGGTCCAGCAAAGTAATATTAAAATGAGTTGTATTACGATTTTTATAATGTTGGTAAGGGGCTCACGTTTGTGTTTGTAACAGCGCTTGACAAGCTTGAGAGCGCCAGATAATGGGTAATATTGCCAGATACCCATACATTGTTATAATAATTTATTTTGAAGATGAAATTAGGATTTTCCGTGTTTCAAGGTTTTTCTTATCTCTGTTTATCATCTTTTCAGATATGCCTGATCAATTGATACCTAAAAAGAAGAAAAAAAATTACGAATGACTACCTAAGACCAAAGAAGAGATGTAAAATTACTAAATCGTATTCACTTTCAAACATACTAAAGAGTAACCATTTAATGACTCAACGTCGTTGTTCTTCAGTTCCACCTACAATTACAGTAGAGTATCGAAAACAAAATGGTTTTGATATTTAGAATGACATTTGTTCTGCTGATAGAGGACGTAGTTTATCGATGTCGGCTCTTACTTGCGATGATACTAAAGAATCCGGTAGGAAAAGGTGTTCCTCAATTCCACCTTCATATTTCCGTAATTATGAAAATACTCAGATGATAAAAATTGAACCTGATGATGATAGATGGTGACTATTCGGGCGATGACTGGCGTAACTTATTGTCCCTCAGACACTGATCGAGCTTCGAGCAATTCTAGTTCGCAGTTATTTTTAGATGAATCATCCACTTCATAGGGTACCACGGTAATACGAACGAAGGAAGAAAACGCTAAATTAAAGGCGATCCAAATAAGTAATTGGAAGAAAATAAAAAATAAGAAGCTTCGTATGTTAGGACAAAAATATCTAGGATACTCAAAACCCAAGAATAGAAAACTCAAACAGGACAAATTAAGACTTGCTAGACAATTAGGCGATAGATGCTATTCGGAGTTTTGCAGAAAGAGTAAGGTGCGAAATTGCAAAAAATGGCGATGATGAAAGGCGTTATTTTCTGTAAAAATATCAACTGGGACCTATTCATATTTCTCCAGATTGGTTCTGGTTTGATGAAACGTGCGCAGATCTAACTGCTAGTACTTTCACATCTTTTGTATGCGATTATCTCGAGAGATATTGTTTGCCCAAACGATTACCCACAGTTATTTACTCAGAGAGATGCACCTATCAAAATAGAAATATTATCATGGCAAATGCTTTGTTGAACATGAGTATTGAACACGAAGTATCTATCACACAGAAGTACTTAGAACCTGGTCATGCTCAAATGGAGTGTGACTCAGTACATGCTGCAATTGAAAGAAAGTTAAAAAATAGGGAGGCACGAATAAACCTTGCTCCATATGAAGATATTATGATCAATTATGATTTTGTTAAGGATTAAAGCAATAAATCGACGTGGAGGTACAGCAGCATAAGACCGGGTCGAAATGCTGGAGATCCTCTTGTTGTTGATCTGCGGGCCATCCAGTATAGACCAGAAGGGACTATTTTCTTCAAAATTAGCTTTGATGTTGATTGGTCAGACCTACCTGTAAGACCAAGAAAACTAATTCTATACAGTATACACCTTTGCATGCCGTACAAATTCCAATAGCTTCTTCTAAATTCAATCATCTCCAACAGTTAAAAGAAGTATTATCAATAGATTGCCACTTGTTTTATGGCACTTTACCTCTCGAGTGATCTTTTAGCAATTTTTTATTTCATTGTTGATTGCATTCATATTTTTTAATTACCTACATTGTATTCTTTACGTTCAAACTAATTAGATTAGATTGTTTTTGTTAGACGTCATGACGATTATCTGTTTATAAACAAAATAAAAATCTGATTCCAAATATTTAACGTATTTTTTAAAGCCATTACCATCTAAGTATCTTAATTTATTACAAAAAATAAATAAATGTAAAGTTAATACCTCCTAACTGACCGAATACTTGCAACACTATAGTATAATATATTAAAATATAATTAGAATAAAAGCATTAATTATTCTTATTCATAATAAATAAACATATTATTCATCAATTTCAAATCAGTCAAAATATTAAACTTTTTTTTCGCTTTGTGTATAATTCTGACTTCAGCAGTTAGAAGATATTGGCACTTCACCGTCGATATGTTTACGGTGCTGATTATTGATTTTAGTATTCATGGCAGATGTATGTACACTTGAGTGTAAAACAATAATGTATTATACCTGATTGTTTCGAAGCCTTTTCGATCGATAAGTGAATTAGGTCCAGCTTTTTTTTCTTTACATAAAAGGCATGTAACTAAAATGTATTCTATTATTATAAAAGTATAGGATATTTGCAAGATCAATAAAAAAAATTACAAAATTCGAATTCAAAATCTACAAATTAGAGCTCCCAAATCAGGTCTCCGTGAGTTTTTGCCTAAACATGCATCGGGAGAATGATTATTACTAAATAAATAAATAAGTTATCAAAAAATCGCTTTATTGGGGTAGACGGTATAATGATTGGCACTATAAGCTGACTTCTATTTGTAAGTGGTTAATTTTCGTAAATAAAAAAAATTGTTATAATTTTGATTGTTTTGTTGGATTTTAGTTTACATAGCCATAAATAAAATGACGCATTAAGTTTAAAAATAAATGTTTAATTAATTTAAAAATGTAATTAAACATTTTTCTAGAGAATGTTACAATCATTGGCACTTTAGCATAGTGAATGGCACTGTAAGTATAATCATTGCCACTACTCGAAGTCTTTAAAAGTTATATCCAGATCTTTCTAAGCTCCATCTTATTGTTATAAGACTTATTTTGAACAAATCTTCCTTAAATCTTCATCTGAAAGCGTTTTCATTGGTCTACCATGTTTCTTTCTTTCTTCAGATACATTTTTTGATGTGCCTTTTTTAGTTAAACCTTTCGTGTTTTCTGGATATTTTGTAGAATTGGACCTTTATTTCGGTTTTTCCTGTTACATTATGTGTTGGTAATCTATTTTCTTTATAAATTCTTCGATTTCAGTAAAATATTCTCTGGAAATTTTCTACCGACTTCAAAAAGGAGGAGGTACTCAATTCGACTGCATGTTTTTTTATGTGTGTTACCTCATAACTTTTTTCTGGGTGAACCAATTTTGATGATTCTTTTTTTATTTGAAAGCTGGTGCTTCTCATGCGGTCCCATATAATTTAATCAAGGTCTGACTAATAGTTTTTGAGTTATTCTTAATAATTTATATTGAAGTCGGTTGTGCAAAATTTTTTTTTAATTATGTCGATAAAAGCTGCAGTCTCTGTTCATCACCTACTTCTACTACCACTCTGTTCAGTTACCTATAGTCACTTTAAATTTTTCTGCTTCAGTAATTATTTCAACTTTTTCTGAATTTGCGGTATTGACTGGTAAGATTAAAGAGAGTATTATAATGTCAGAGATTTTGGCTTTGTTCGTCTTGTTTCGTTTGTCAGTTTGTTTCTATATTTGGCTAACTATTTCAATTCTGCTTTTTCCATTTGTGCCTCAATCTTCACTTGTTAGCACAAAATACAACCTATAAAGTTACTGTACATACGCGATTATATTGTTTTAGTTGCTTACAAAATCCTTGTTTCTTAAAACTTTAATAACTTTATATGAAATTAAGATAAGGAATTTTTTTTAGATAATGGCCAAGTGCCTAAGAAATGAAACTTAGAAAACCTAATTGAAATCTGTCCAGTAGTTTTTCCGTGATGCGCGCACAACTACAAAGCTCTATCATTTTATTTCATCATCATCATTACAGCCCTTCAAAGTCCACTGCTGAACATAGGCCTCCCCCACGGAATGCCACAAAGCACGGTCCCGAGCCACCTGCATCCATTGACCTCCTGCATGTCTTACCAGGTCGTCACTCCATCTAGTGGGGGGACGCCCTACACTTCGCCTGTCGGTACGAGGCTGCCACTCGAGAACCTTTCTTCCCCATCGGTTGTCGGTTCTTCGAGCTATATGGCCGGCCCATTGCCACTTCAGCTTACTAATCCTTTGGGCTATGTCGGTTACTCTGGTTCTACTGCGGATATCCTCATTTCTAAGTTTATCACGCAGAGAAACCCCGAGCATAGCCCTCTTCATAGTTCGCTGAGCGACCTTGAGCTTCCTCATACGGCCAGCAGTGAAGGACCACGTCTCAGTTCCATATGTCATCACTGGCAACACGCACTGGTTGTACAACTTAGTTTTGTGGTTTTGAGGTATGCCTGACGAGAAGATGGGTCGTAATCTCCCGAACGCTGCCAGCCGAGTTGAATCCGTCGAATTTAATTATTTTATTTTATTTATATAGATTACAAATATATAGATACTCGTATACAAATTTCACCGAACCTAGCCAATCTGCCGGTTTACAATTCCGGTACTATGCGTAAGCATCATATTAGTCTGTGTCGGTCATAGACTTAGGCCGCGTTTCCATCTGCAAGAAAACTTCTGCAAGAAGTGTCCGACAGTCTGTCAGACGGTGGCTTGGAGATTTAAACTACGTAGCAAGCGCACTCGCGACACTTTGTCAAACATTTCCTGCAAGTAATTGCAAGTCTAAACATTTTCACATCGACTCATGACAGATCTCGCTGCTTATCGGTTTAGCTTTGTACATCTCGCACAAGCGGTTAGATGGTTTTGTTCTTGTTAAATAAAACTGAGTCAACGACAAACACGTGAATGGTCTCAGGAAGATACTATTATATTCATAGGGTTTTATGAGTGCAACCCTTGTTTATGAGATAACCGGCATGTTGATTATTAAAATAGAACTAAAAAATACTCTATACCTACTTAATAACATCGCTTAAAAGTTCTCTACAACTGAGAATGAAGTGTCCTGAAAACTGCATAATTTAAGAAGTCAATGGTAGAATGTATTCAAAAAATTATAGATCAAGAAGAGTGGAAGTGGCCAAGATGTCTATACAAATATAAATTCTCTACATAAATTCGCGACATTTATAGCTCTCGTGTGTAGATACCTCTGCGATAACTTGCGATAGTATGATTCGTGAGCTTCTCGTGAGATATTTATTGCAGAAAAAAATTGCAAGAATTCATGCGATATGTAAACAGTATTGCAAAATACTTATGCAAGACTTCCGCGAATGTGCTTGCAGGTGGAAACGCGGCTTACAGAGTACCTTAAAGCGTCTCCCACACACAAGCGGCTTGCGGTGGCGGCTAACCGCGAACAACGGCTCCAGCCGCTGAAACAACACCACCGCGGTCGCAGTGGCGGCCTGAAGCGCCTTTCGCTGTGGTGTCTATGTTACGATCGGACGTCAGTCAAAATGGCTAACCGTGACGAAGTCTTATTACTCTTATTATTTTCAGCAATATTATCCCATATTTTGTTTTTAATCCTAATGCTTTTGTAATTACGGTGTGAAGTATCATAAAGTACTGCATAATTTGCACTGTTTCTATTAAAATCTCTGTATTTTGTGCCATTTTTCACGCAGTACACGCGGCCTGTTATAAAACTTGCAACTGCGGCCACCGATAGGCCGCACGCTCGCTAACACACACGTGATGGCGGAGGGGGCGGGGCTTGTGGCTGTGGCCAGCCACTCGCAGGCCGCGACGTGGCCGCACTCACTTACATTGCAAGCGAATACAACTGGCCGCCACCGCGGCCGCCACCGCAAGCCACGGCTCCAGCCGCTGCAACAACACACCATCGCGGTCGCAGTGGCAGCCTGAAGCTCCATTCTCTGTGGTGTCTGTGCTACCATCGGACGTCAGTCAACATGGCTAACGGTGACGTAGTCCTATTACTCTTATTATATTTAGCAATATTATCCCATATTTTGTTTTTAATCCTAATATTTTTGTAATCACGGTGTAACGTATCATAAAGTACTGGATAATTTTGCACTGTTTCTATTTAAATCTGTGTATTTAGCGCCATTTTTCACGCGGTACACGCGGCCTGTTGTAAAAATTTGCAACTGACCGCGCGGCCACCGACAGGGCGTGCGCTCGCAAACACACGCGCGGTGACGGAGGAGGCGGGGCACGCGGCCACGGTCAGCCGCTTGCATGCCGCGACATGGCCGCACGTGTTTGCAGATTCACTTACATTGCAAGCCAATACAACTGGCTGCCACCGTGGCCGCCACCGCAAGCCGCTTGTGTGTGGGAGACGCCAGACGCTTATACTGGCGTATAGACGACCTGATAGCCCGACAACGCGTGACAAATTTTGATTTTTCATTATGTGCGGTAGCTAGTGATGTACATTTTACTTACAAGGACAATCGATTCAATCGATCAATTACTTACAAGGATTATCGAAAAAAGATTGTTAAGAAAGCGGTAAAAAGATTAAAAATATAGTTAACGGAACAAGTATTTGTATGGCCTACAAATAATTGTTCCGGGTCGGGATGTTTGTCCTTGTGCAATTTATGTTTGTAAACTGCCTCCACAATACAGGAGAAAATCCTAGTGTGGGGGTAACGTTTTAAAAAAGATAAAAGAAAAAAAGTTTGGCGCACGAAACTGAATAACTTCAAAAATTAGCTGAATTTATACCGTGATATTCTAAAATAATTAAAAAATATTCAAATAATATGTTCTCGAAAATAAGCTGCACCTACTTGCCTTTTGTTGGATTTTAATTCAAAATGTACAAAATCCCAATAATCTCTGATGAAGTGAGCCTACAGAATGAATTTAAACAATTTTCCTTAAGAATCACATCGGAAAGTTGTATTTTCGAGCATTGACCTTTGGAAAAAAATATTTACTGCCATGGACAGTTTCCCAGGATTTCTTTTTTTACCTTAATGTTAATCAAATATAAATAAGTAGATAATTAAGTATATACCTATTTATATTTAATATATTTTATAAAATGTTTTGCTGGTAAAATAATAAACGGCGACACGGAGTACATAATGGCTGCTTTATTTTTCAAATAAGTATTTAATTACAAACATTTAATAATTAATTATTAGCTCGTATTATAGACGTTTATTTTAACATTCGACTTAAATATTAATGTAAACTTAATAATTTAAGAAAGGAAACTTGTAGGAATCAGTTGAATAAAATTACTCTGTTTAAAAGACAATATGTTTATGAGGCTACTCTCTCTTTCACCAGTCCCTGAAAAATATAAAGTAATAATAAACTTATTATCATTTTAGATGAATGAATTTTAAAAACGTAATGACCTTAACAAATACTAGCCAAATACGCAGGAGATAATAAAGTGCACCAAGTGTCTGAGGATACAGATGCACTCTCTATTCTCTCGATCTTGGTATGTTAAGAAAACAGTCACCAATCTATGGACTGACCACAGCAAGTCTAGCTTAATCTTGCAGATCTATTGACCCACGCAACTGTTACTTAACCACGAGTTCCTCTTCTCTACAACTAACGCAGTAGGCGATGAATCACGCTATCAAGCCCACGGCTCACTCTCAACGGGCATCAAGCATGAATCGGGCATCGAGTGTTGCGAGTATCAAATAATATGGAATTTAAACTATCCGGGCACACTGATCCGCGGGTCTCATGCGCGGGCGTCTAGCGGCGCTTCAGGAGCATTACATCTGTACCTAACTACGCTAAATGTTTTATCATTGTGATTTGGGAATATAATCCGAAGCTCCGTGCAACCCCTCGGGGAAAATAGCGTGATGCTATAAATATTGTACTAGTGTGACCGTAAGGTGCGGGTGGTGAAGTAAGGTTATACATTTTGGTTGATAAATAGATAGTTGATAGTTGAGTTCATACCGGCTTAAATAGGATAATCTCAAGATTTTTTTTTTTATGTACTACAGTTTTATAATATATATCTCTATTTTTACCTAAAGTTTTGAAGTTATTTTTTTTAAGTTTAATGTAACAATATTACACTTACTGGTACAAATAATGTAGGAATGGCTCCTTTTAATAAAATTGTTTTTATTCTGCTTTTTCTTTCATATTTCTCAAGAAAATGTTTGCTGCAAATTTTAGAGTTCTTCTTTGGATTCCAACCAACCCGCCCAATTAATGCCAACCATTTTTTCTAACTAAATAATCCAGAGGGAATCTGTTTGACAAACGGCAAAATAAAATTACGTTTTTAGAACGCAAATCGAGCATTTAATTTCATTCCTCTTTTTGTTATGTAAGCAAGTATATCGATTCTTTATAAACATGCAATATAAATATCGACATTAATTTTGGTATAGTTCTGTCAATCCCAAGCGTACATGTAAAATATTTTGTTCAAAAATGAATTCACCAAAATCCTACAAATTATCAACAACGTGACTTTTTTTTAAATATCAAAATTAATAAAATTATTGAAAATATGCTGTATTTTAAACGGTATATAACATAAATTTTAACCAAAAATAGACGCTTCATAGCAGTAACGACGTCTTGCGAATTTACCTGTTAAAATTTGCAACCATCAGGATTATTTCTATTATTAACACCACAGTAACTCACGGAACATGTAACCATTTTGGAAAACTATGGGTTACAAAAATTTTATACTATTATAATCTAAAAAATTACAAAATATCTACAAGCTTATTTCTTGTGTGCCGACCACAGCACAGAACACAATTACTCTCTACCAGGGTGATGCAACTCTGTATGAAGCCCGAGAAACTTGCACACAATCATAATTTTATGTATGTGTGGGGTGGGCGTGTAAAATTAAAGCGAGAAAAAGATATCGCCGTTTCATTCTTTCGCGTTGTTTCAGATTGCCATTTTAAAAATTAGGTACAAATATACATAACTATTATATCGGAAGAAACTGATTTTTTTTTATTCTATGCTATATTTTTTCTTTTGTTTGCACCTTACAGTAATTATATACATATTACTTTGAGGTTTGCACATTTAATTGACCTACTAATTGATTAAAATTAAATTATTAAATATTAGCAGAATTCTATCAAGAGAAGCCATGAACTAAAAGAAGAAAAAAATTACATTTGTTTGTCAACGTCTTTCATATTAAAAATATTTTCTGAAATTGATTCAAATTTATTTAAAATGATTTAGATTTAAATATTTGTTATTGCGTTTTGCTTTAATTCAGATATTATCGGTTCAGAATACTTCATTTTCGTTTATAGGCAATTCTTCGCGATTGTGTGTGTGAAGATTTTTGTGAGATACTGACTCTGTATGAGATATTGACTATAAATTAATTTATTATTTAAAAAAAAATGCAAACAAAAAGCACAAAATCATCCGATCACTTTCTGCAGGTTTCCTACAATAAAAATAGAAAAACTTTTGATAATATTGTGATAAGTCTTTAAGAATTTTGAATTTATTCATCGTTATTTGTAGGGATTATTACTATATTAACTCGAATTTTATCTATTTCAGATCATGTATTTGGCTGAGTTAAGTTTTCGACATGAGAATTTTGCTGATTTAAATTTACTTTAATGTTCTGTGAAGGATAGCTCTCACGATAACATATGTTATAAATCAATATTACGCGTGGAAATATTATCTGCAAAAGCAATAGAAAACATAAATAATAATATATCACAATATTCACAGAACATTAAAGTAAATTTAAATCAGCAAAATTCTCATGGTGAAAACTTAACTAAGCCCAAATACGTGATCTGAAACAGATACAATTCGAGTCAAAATAGTAATAATCCCTACAAATAACGGTCAATAAATTCAAAATGTTTATAGACTTACCACAATATTGTCATAAGTTTTTCTTTTCCTATTATAGGAAGCCTGCAGAAAGTGATCAGATGATTTTGTGATTTTTATTTGCACAACACTTCACTTACTTTCGATGATGATCACACATCGTGCATAAAATTTTGAAATAATGAATGCATTTATAGTCAATATTTTATACAGAGTTAACATCTCACAAAAAATCTTTACTGTATATTTACGACGATATTATGACTATGTATTCGCCTACAAACGAAAGTGAAGTATTCTGAGCCCATAATAACTGAATTTAAGTATAAATCAATAATAAATATTAAAATCTAAACCTATCAAATACTTTTAAATAAATTTCAGAAAATATTTTCAATATGAAAGGCGTTGACAAACAAATGTCATTTTTTTTCTTCTATTAGTTCATGACTTCTTTTGATAGAATTCTGCTAATATTTAATAATTTAATTCAAATCAATTAATAGGTAAATTAATTGTGCAAATCTCAGAGTAACATGTATGTAATTATACTTTAAAGAGCAAACCAAGAAAAGTTTAACAAAGAATTAACATTTTTAGTTTCTTCCGATATAATATGAATTTATGTATCTAATTTTTTAAACGGCAATCTGAAGCAACGCTAAGGAAAAAAACAGCGATATCTTTTTCTCGCTTTATTTTTACAAGCCCAACACGATTGACAAAATCATGATTGTGTGCAGATTTTTCAGCTTTCATACAAAGTTGCATCACCTTGGACCACAGACTAACTAGTAGATTCTACTGAATCAGACGGACATCTCGTAATCGTAAACAAAATTTACTCGACTTTGCTTCTTCATTCTGATTGGTCGTAGCAAAATGACACATGACATTTCTGTTTTTTTATTTGAACGAGACACGAGGCAAAAGACGACCCAAATATTAAAATATATAATAAATTACTCACTACAAAATTTATTTTATTATATTGAAAATAAAACGAGGTAAAAACAAATGAAACAATGTTGAAATTTATTTATTCACTTTATTTTTCAACTTTTTCTTATATTTTAGGAGAGAGAACAATATCTTTACTTTACAACTAAAACTTTAAAATTTTTATTGATAATAATAGTGCACCAGTTAAAAAGATAAAGATATTTTGTAAAACATGAGTAAAAAAATATTTATTTATACCTAATTTTATTATTATCGATAAAAAGGCGTCTATTACTTCAGTCCTATGCCTTCGGCATGTAATATTCTCAAAGCGATATTTATTTAATATTGCATGCTTTATTTTACGACTAATATTTTTTAAATGGGGGTGTTTTTCTAGATAATTATTAGTTTCTCTAAAAACACCACCAATATATCTAACAATGGCCTCAGCAGCATAGGTCTACTTTATCCACTTATGAACCTCAGTATTTTCTTTTGTGGTGAGGTCTTTTCTGCATGTGGCACTTGATTTTTGAAACAAGTTTTCTTAGGACCCACCTTGCCGTGTAAGCACGAGACTGTATTTTTAGACGCTCGCACCTTGCTTCTAGAATTAATGGATAAGTATCAATATAAGATTCACCAGTTTCACCACTTTCGTTACTCACTCCTTTTCATATCCTTTAAACAGGCTCTTTATTTTTAATAACTGTGCACTAACATCATCTTCACAATTAAAAGATGAGCGGTAAAACTTAATCAATCCTGTAACTAATAAATATTTAAAAGCATTTATGAAATTGTGGCAAGTCAGATCATTGTCCCTAAAATTGTATGATCTTATTTGAACGAAAAAGTTTTCGATTGCATCGGAATTTATATAGCGGGGTCTCATAATTTTTATGTTTTCCTTGGACAAAAACTGCCACAATTTCATAAAACTTTTTATGGTACATCCAGTTCTTTATACTGGGCACTGTACATTCATGACCATTTTTATTAAAAATAATTAAATTTTGTAGTTTCAACAAAGCTTGCTGCCAGAATTCATGTTGTCTGCTTTTTTCTGTAACAGCAATTCTTAAATCTTTCTCTCTTCTTTTTTATTTATCACCGCATTTCTATTCACATTGTCAAATAAGTCCTCCATAAAAGATACTATTTTTGCTGCATTTTCAAGTGTTTTGCTCACTAGCCGCCCATCCGAATAATGAGCTGTAATAAATATTTGAAATATTATTAAATGAAATATTATCATTAAGTACTCTGTACAGTATTTTTAAGTTACAGAAGAAGATTGTGTTTTTTATAGAATTAAACATGACAAGCAAGCACCCATTTCACTTGATAGTAAGTGAATGCTTTGGCCCATAGACACATACATTAATCCTCGATTAAGTATCAAAATGCAAATGCATTGTCACCATTGAAGACAAAAGAATGTTTAAATAAAACTAGTTTTACGGATTTTATCGCGTATATTAAATTATTTTATATTCCCGACGTTTCGAGTACTTTACAGCACCCATGGTCACGGGGGGACTGAGCTCGCTAAAGAACACCGATTCCTTCCAAGGATGATTCGCGAGGCTATTGAAATCAAAAAACATCCTAATTTCAATAGAGAAGATGGCTGGGTGCTACCATCTGCTTGGGACCCTATAATTAATAAAATTAAATCCCAACCCAAGCATACAACTGCAAGACTTCAAGATACTGTAAGTTCATACTGCATAGATCGGAACAAAAATTAATAATTTTTAATCTGAAGGTAACCGTGGTTAACTATGACATTGGGACGTCAAATACCTCAGTCCCCTCCGTGACCATGGGTGCTGTAAAGTACTCGAAACGTCGGGAATATAAAATAATTTAATATACGCGATAAAATCCGTAAAACTAGTTTTATTTAAATGTGTAGTGTTCGCGTAAATATAAGAAATCATTACAAAAGAATGTGTTGTTACCGGTAACAAGGGTCTCTGGTTCTCACCACTAACCATATAAAACACTAGTTTTATGGTGCTATGTATAAATATATTTAATAAAATAATTAATATAATAACTTACAAAATGCAGAGGTATAATTTAAAGCTCCTGCCACGGTTTTACTAAATACACGAACACATTTCTGAACCTGCAAATAATCCATAAGAATTTAATTAGGAAAAAGTGTAAAAGTGTATTACAGGTACAAAAATTAAATTACATATAATTGAAATAAAATTACAATTATGTTTTACCTTAGTTTTTTTATTTATTCTGGAATAACATGTTCGTCGTTAAGGCGACACCGCGAGAAAATGCACCGCCTTTCATTGAATATTATAGGATTATGACACGACTAACGAAACTGGAATTTGGATATAGGTAAATTCATGTCTTTATGTTGAATTTGCTTATTTCGAAAACACCATTGTATAATTTTGACTCGATCATAATTATTTGAGAAAACACCTCTAAAAATCACTATTGTTTAAATTACAACGAAATTACTTAATCTATATGTTTGGGAATCGCTCAAATACATTCATAACATCAATATTCGTAATTTGCTTGCTCATTATTTTGATTACTTAAATCAATATTTTTTTTTAAATATTTTGTGATTCTAAGGGATTTCTAAGCGGTCTTAATCGTCGCGGGCGCTACGCAATTTTAGACCTTATGACGGCGTTTTTGAAGTTTTTATAGAAATTATGTACCAACTCGGATTCAGTCGCGATAGCCTGCTTAAACGGTTTTCGATATGTCGTCTTAAGTTTGTGTAATATCCGTGTTTCTGCATGTTCACAAGTCTGTTTTACACACATCTATACCCTGTACAACATAGCTTGATCTTTTTGACAGATGGGTCTAGTGATGGGAAACAGAAAATATCTAGTATTGCAAAAAATAACGTTTTTATATAGGTACTTGTAACTGTGATGAGATGGTGTGACTGTATGTATGTTTTTAACTATTCAAAATAAATTAATTCATACATCAATCAACTTTATTGCACTAGACATATAAAAACATTGGGTAGGTAAGCGATGATGGGTTACATTATTCATATAATATTGAGTTAAAATCAAGGTTGAAAAATAAAATAAAAATTTCTCTTTAAAACATAGTTTTTAATCGGGAAGAAGCACAACCAAGATTTTCATCATCGAGTCGTCATCGGAACTTGTGTCATCATCTCCAACTTGATTTATTAATTCGTTTTCAACGAAATTTGATGCATCGCGCATACAGTCAGACAAAACTTTTTCTTTCACGTGTCGAACAACATTCGCCCCGTTTTCAGCGGTCACCTGACCACAAGCTTCTTCCAAGAAACGGAGCATTTTGTTTGCGGTGAAGGGAGGAGATATGTTGTTGCGTGCTGCATGTCCTGTGAACGAAAGAAGTGATGAATAAAGTAATACTATTTAATGCAATATATGTTAAAGTATTTATGAAAAAAAAATTTAATGCAAATATGTTATAATATTAATCAAGAAAAAAAGAAATATTTACGCATTTTCACTGACCTTTCATTTGTGCCCATATCAGTTCTATGGCATTATATTGACAGTGATAGGGTGGCAATCTGATAACCGTGTGACCACGTTGCTTTGCTGCTTCGTCCAGCAAATATACTGGCTCCCTTGGTTTGTATGTGGCCACCAGCCCAAGCAGTTCACACTTGAGCATTGTCATATCGGCATTTACGCCCTTCTTTATGAGCCACTCTATTATATCGGCTTTTTTGTTTGCCGTCGTCGGAGCCTTGTCAAGCTGCGTGGAATGGTAGGATGCATTATCCATTATTATTATATGAGGACCATCCAGGTTGTCCATCATTTTATAGAACCATTCTGAAAAAGTTTCGAAGTTCATCTCTTCGTGGTATTCATTAGTTTTTTTGGATTTAAATGCCAGTAAACAGTTTGACACAAAACCTTTGGCAGTACCTGCGTGGCAAAATATTATTATTAGTACTTTTGTGGATGATTGGGCCGTATCATCGTTCCATGTTTTTTTCACAGTGTGATTGGCATTCAACCACGTTTCGTCTAAAAACTCAACCTTCTTCAATCAGAAATATTTTTAGCTTTTCTTAAAAAATCAAATATTTTGAGTGCTATGTCGTTCCTTTCCATAAGGATCTTGCGGTTGTTTGATTTTTGGTAATGAAAACCAATTTTATTTAATAGTTTTGACAGCGAGGTTCGACCACCGTCATATAAACCAGCTTCTCCTAATGTTCCCAGCAACTTGGCAAGTGTGGGTAATTCTTTCCTTGAATAATACCCATAAATGTGGTTTCGTATAGCCGCACATTGAAAATCGTCAATATCAACTGTAGGATGGATACGCCTTCGTTTTTTATTAGGAGTTGATAGCTTATTCTCCTCATCACCTTCTTTGCTAATTTTTTCAGTCGATATACGTGTTACAGTAGCTAATCCAATTCCCAAAGCGTCAGCTACACGTTGCCGCACTTGAGACAATGGCAATAATGGTCCGCCATTTTGACACTCACGCTCAAAATAATCGCGTAAGCGAAATACAAACTCACAAGTTTCACTGTTAAGCACAGTTTTTTTCACCCTTTTAGGCATGATTAACAAAAGTTCACAACGAAAATTAAAATTCAACAATAAAAACTTAACAAAAATTAAATAATAACGCAACAAAACAAAAGAACAACAAAGAAGCTTGAGGTTATAATTCAAGACACTCGGAACATGACGCATACAAAGCTGTCGCACTCGTACTAACAGGCCAGGCGGGCGGACGGCGCCAGTGCTGCCAGTGTTGCTAAATCGATAAAAATTATTGTAATTAAGGCTTCTTCGTAACCGATATTTGTAACAGTTACTGCCTGTTATTTGTGTCCCATCCGACCGACCGATGTAACATTGCACGAGCGACCATTGTTTTCAGTTTTTCTATTTAAATCTTATTTTGAAGCTATAAAAACCTCTAAGATTTTCGGAAAATGCTTGAATCTTTAATACTTTTGTGTTGTGTGTCTATTTTTAAGAAAATATTATGTTCGTCATTGCAAAGTTATGTCGATCGCAAATTTGACATCTGTCAAAAAAATCAAGCTATGTTGTACAGAGTATACAATATCTGTCCATGTAGAAATCTTTTCTTGGTATTGTATATTTTTTGTTAATAAATTGTTTCTCATTCTTTTGATTAAATGTAGTGGATCAAATATGACAAGCATAACATGTATCAGGTCATCTAAAAATATAAAACATATTAATAATAAGGCAATTCTATTAAAAGTAAACGTGGCGGTAAAGTTTTGATTAATTGTACCTGGGTTTTTTTTTCTATTATTTGAACTGCTCTAGTTTCCTCTTGCAGTAGTTTAAGAGCAGATCTGAATGTAGCCCCTTGATCTGAGACTGATGTTAGTGGAATAAGTCCTGTCTCACCAACAGCCGCAACAATTTCTTATAAAATATTTTTCACTTCAATAGTAGATGTTGATCCTTCACTATAGTAAAAGACAATCGGTTGATCAAGTAAATGCAAAGCAAAATGCAAAGACAGGGCGGAAATAAATCAACGCAACCAAACCTTAACCAAACGGAAATTTATCAGTAAATCAGTAATATCACTCAGTGACAAAACAAAATGAAAACCATAGATTTAGTATATATTTGCGTGTATACTGTATCTATGATGAAAACAAACAATATGGCTGGTGGCTGCGACGGCTTGCATTGGAGCTTAGAAAGAATGTCGAGACGCGAGGGGGGATGTTAGCTGTCAAATATCATTTTGCTATGACGTTTCCTATGTCCAATATTTTCTCTATGAAGATTACTGCCCGTGGTGCCGACTTGTGCTGACCTGTCATCCAAAATCGATTACAGAGTAATGAGATTTGGTATCCTTTTCTATCTTGCATTTTTACCATAAGGAATTTTCTTCTCCTTTGCACACTATGTCCGTCTATAGGCCAGTATATTCTAAGTCAGTACCGTTTTGATCGTAGGTTTTAGGTAGTAGGTTGATTGACAGGAGTGCGCTAGCCACAAACCCACAAACTCACAGAATACTATTACCACAAACTAACTAGAAACACTCACGCGTCAGAGTGCGCTAGCACTTCTTATTAGTTTGTGGACAGGAGTAACGGAAAAAATAGTACGGTTGTGGCACAAAAGAATAACGTCAGTATATAGTAATCTGTGAATAACGTTATTTTGGAACGTTGTTATTATTTTATAAAAAGCATAGACTTGGATATTATACTGGCGTAAAAAAGTCACCCTGACTTTTTAGGTGGCTGATCATGGTGCCTTTTTCACCGTAACGTTATTTACCACTCATCAAGTTATTAATTATCTGTGATGCTAAATCACAGATATAATTAGTTTTAAAATTTAGCTTATTTTTAAAGTAATAAAATAAGTTTAAAATAATTATGAAATTAAATGAATTTCTACTATTTATTGCTAAGTATCTTTTTATTAATTTTTACAGTTTGTAATAAAAGGCGTCCTACAATCTACATTGAATTGAATCGTATTTTAAAATGGCGGAAACCCTGATGGCTTCTATTTCTTTTCTGTTTGAAAAGCAATCTGCAATACGCTGCAATATAGCTTTCTCCTTCTATCTTGCAGAAGTGGCCATAAAAAAGTAGGCACGCGCAGTGATCAATATGTCCACGTGACCTGTCTTCACTTCACTTCAGTCTCGCACCATTCGCAACTCGCGTAATTGCAAATGCAAAATGTGGAAACGTTTATTTTGTAGAAAAGTCATATTATATTGTGGTTAAGTTATTGTGTTACGGTTTTTAAAATGCCACCATCAATTGGTGTTAATTTACGCGTTACTGGCCACTGTAGTCAAGGCGGGAGAAAGTACATGGAGGATTTGTTTTCCGTTGCCTATCAACAAACGGAAGACGAACGGGATTTGGAGTATGCTTTCTTTGGAATATATGATGGACATGGCGGGAGTGAAGCAGCAGCTTTTGCTAAGGAGCATTTAATGGATTCTATTGTTAAACAACGACAGTTCTGGTCGGATAATGATGAGGACGTTCTGAAAGCTATTCGCAATGGTTACATGTTGACCCACTTGAACATGTGGAAAGAATTAGGTAAATATAAATTTTCTTTATGCACGCACCTAGTTCTGATTTAAATAATATTAGGTATATCTTTTTATAAATTATGATGACCTGAGTTTCAAGGAGAGATATCGGTGATTGTACGAAATGTTTTACTTGACCTTGTTGTATATGCTCACCCTTTTTTTTTGTGCGCTTTGACATTGAGCAATTATGATGGTTTCAATTGAAATGGTATTTCAAGATGCCGTTTCCAGTAGTTAAATAACGCTGGCGACATCAATGTTATAAAGTTTATTGCACAAGCTTCGAGGATTCCCACACATCTTGTAGAAGTGAAAGCAGTTTTACCAGTTTCACTTTAAATCAGTTTATTTCCTCTTGCCAAAATGATGTAGTTATAGAGAGGTCATCTCAGTCACAAAGATATAATTCTTTTGCTATATGATATGGTAATGTCTTTTTTTTCAGAAAAATGGCCCAAAACTGTAACGGGGTTACCAAGCACTGCAGGTACCACGGCCAGTGTGGCTTTCATTCGTCGTGGCAAAATATATATAGGACATGTAGGTGACTCTGCTATTGTCTTAGGATATCAAAAAGATGGTTAGTTTTTTAACATAAGTATTGTTAAAATTTGCATCCATATAATCTTAGAAATATCAGCATGTGTTTTGGAATCAGAATTTTCAACAGAATAAGTAGTTAGGTAATAAAACTAATTTAAATTGTTACATATCCAATATCCACTACCCCATATTATCCCGTGGGTGTCGTAAGAGACGACAGAGAAACAAATCAGATGGGCAGCAGCGTCTTCAAAAAAAGCTGCGGTTGCCAACCCACTTGTGGTGCCAACCAAACGTGGCGACTATGACAAATAGGGGGGAGTCCTATGTTCAGCAGTGGTGTTTAATAGGCTGTAATGGTAAAAGTAAATTGTTACAACCTATGATTAAAATATTGTTGTTGGGGAGCATAGAACTACTTTTGATTTGTAGTTGGGACCTGATCTTTTCAGTTTCTGCTGCCAGGCAGCAATGTATCCAATAATTACAGGCTGTGAGAGACACTATCTTACCCCTTAAAGGTGACTATTAAACAGTAGCCTTTTTATTTAAAGTTATAGCATTTGTATGTGGCTATAGGTGTCACCGTTAGATTGATTGCTAACTTGTTAATATTATTGTACATTTATAAATAATCTAATAAGTAAAGTTGACCTAACAAATACCAAATAGCAAAATTGAGATGAGCTTTTACATTATTTACAATATAGTGGGATCTGATTGATAGTATAGTAAGTATATAGGCTTCCGATATAAAATATGAAAACCTTACTGGGTAATGAGCTAAGTGGTTTTACAACATTTTGTTTGTAAGGACATGAGAGTTTGTAACCCTCATCAATATTTTAGTTAAATGGAAAGACAGAGGAAAACTAGAACATTTGTATTGTGAAATGGTGTAATAAATAACCATAGAGAGATGATTTCATATAAGAAATTTAGTTTTAACTTTTTTCTATTAATTTCTGTGATTATGGTTTAATTATATTTTATCATTGTTTTTAATGAATTTTATTGGACAATTTTTTTCAGGATGTGAAGAATGGGGTGCAAAACCATTAACCTCAGATCACAAGCCAGAATCAACAACTGAAATTGAAAGGATTCAAAGATGTGGTGGCAAAGTTATTACCAAAGCAGGAGTACCACGGGTTGTTTGGAACAGGCCTCGTATTGGCCACAAGGGACCAATTAAAAAGAATACTCCAATGGATGAAATACCATTTTTAGCTGTAGCAAGGTCCTTAGGTGATCTTTGGAGCTATAATCCTCAAAATGATGAGTTTGTAGTGAGCCCTGATCCTGACGTTGGAGTGTTAAATATTGACCCATCTAAGTTTAGGTGAGCACATGTTTCTTATGTGAAATATATGATCATTAAAAGTATATAGTTATAAATATGTATATGTATATATAGTTTTTTCTTGCTTAAAGGCTAAGTATAGCCATTCAGCATGGAAACCACAGGGAGTAGGACTGTAGGATAATTTAAGTTTTTAGTTTTTTTTATTACTTATAGTTTTTTAATATGGTATACATTTCAGTGTTATGTAAATAAATAAGTTATATATTACATAGTATTTAGATAATTTAAAGTTTTTTTAAATTGTGTAGTAAAAATAGATGTAGCCATTCATTAATACATTTTGGTTGCTTAATATTTATTTTCAAGTGTGGAATATCATTAGATACATTTTTAATACTCATTATTATTTTATTTAAAATCTGAACGTAATTGGGATGAGTCTGTATCTGAAACAATATTTTTGCTAAATTGAGTACCTAATCAGATTTGCAATAGTTGTAGACATTTTTAACCCATTCACTGCCTTCCTAAGAAATGACAACATTACCCCCATGCCGCCTTATACTGGTATTCAGCCCGCCCATCGGCGGTTTCGGCATGAGGCCTTAGATTTCGACATGAGATATTTTTAATGTCTAATTTACATGTCCCGTGCGTTGTGTAGAGCGTGTTTGCGTATATTTTAGTGTTATTTGTGAAAAAATTGTGCCAGTTTCATTTGTTATTGTTGTTGTTAACCGAATTTCTGCTAATTCAATTAAGACGAAGCAAATGTATCTTAATCTGCGTATAAGATAGATTTAAGCTCATATTAGTACAAGGAAATCTAAAATGAAATATACATACATTTTAGGGCTTTTCATGTCATGCGTAGTCAACCTTTTTGTATTTTTAATTTTTTTCCCACATCTTACCTCTTTTGCATTAACCACAATCCGAAATAGGTCATTAGGCAAAATTAAATCATAAATCATACCGAAAAATTGTATATGGTCGGAGACCAAAGCAAAGGTGTCGGCACTTTGTCTGTTTTCAAAGTGACGAATACCAATCGGCTCCTTTTATGTAGATCATCATCTGCATTCTTATCTTGCTTCCTAGTTACCGACAGTATATTGCCTTATCTACAAGGTGTTACAAAAAAGCGGGTAATCCTCTTAGGAAGTGATTCTATTGCTCAAAAACAACAACTTCTTCTATGGGACCTATATCGAAATCTCAAAAAAGAAACTTACTTTTCCACACAAACTCGTCTCAGCTGATCGGCGGTTTAGTATGGGGAAGCCATTTTTTTTTTTGAGAATTCGATGTAGGTCCCATAGTTATAGAAGTTGTTGTATTTGAGCAATAAATCACTCGCTAAAAGGATTACCTGCTTTTTTGTAACACCTTGTATATTGTTATGGTTTTATAGTTTTAATAATAAGGTGCAAAGAGCAATAAAGTTTATATTTTATTATCACTACATGTAAATATACTTTATTTGTTATTATTTCTACCAAAATTATAGTTTTTCATTAAAAATTTTACAAAAGGTTTGTTAATTCTGAATACGCGTACTGCCCGCCTATGGACCGGGTTGGCATGACAGGTCAAAATTGTCCTTTTCTAAAATCTTAGATATCCGCAGGCCGTTTTGGTAACGAATCAATCATAATAAAACGAGTTATTAGACAAAATCTTATAATTTTTTCATGTTTTTTGGCATACTTATTAAGGTTTGAAATCCGCCCGCCCATGGGCGGACTCGGCATCTGAATAAAAAAGTTTCGCCCGCCCATGGGCGGGTAAAGCACTGAATGGGTTAACAAATAAATTAGTAGGGGATAACCATAATATAGTATTATTTCTTGATGATACTTCATTAATTTTCAAATTAAAACAACAATTATTAAAATATGACAAAGTAAACAATACTATATCTAATTTAGTAAATTGGTTTAATGTTAATAACTTGCATTTAAATGGCACTAAAACGAAATGTATGAAATTCATGACTCCAAATGTTAAACAATTAAATACTAATGTAATTTTAAATGGGGAGGAACTGAGTCTTGTCGATACCACCATTTTTCTTGGAATAACACTAGACGCAAAGCTTCAATGGAGCCCCCATATATCAAAATTAGCAAGCTGACTTAGTTCTGCAGCATATGCTGTAAAAAAGATTAGAAATCTTACCAGTGTGGAAACAGCTAGACTTGTTTACTTTAGCTATTTCCATAGCATAATGTCGTATGGTATTTTGCTATGGGGACACGCGACTGACACTGAAATTATATTTGTTTTACAGAAGAGGGCCATAAGAGCAATCTATGATTTAAAACCTAAAGAGTCGCTCCGACAAAAATTTAAGGAAATTAATATATTAACTTTGGCCTCTCAATACATTTATGAAAATGTAATGTACGTACACAAAAATAAAAGTAGTTGTACAAAAATAAGTGATATTCATTCTGTAAATACTAGGAACAGACACAAGCTAGTAGTACCAGTTACTCGACTCCACGCTTACAACAAAATTTATCAACATTATTTAACAAAGTCCCAGAAAATATACAAAATTTGACCTGCTCAAAGTTCAAAAACTTTATTAATCATAGTTTGTATAAAAAGGGTTATTATAACATTAAGGAACTTATGGATGATAATAACCCCTGGGAATGAGGTGATTGCTACCAAGCTATTTATAATTTGTTTTGTATGGTTAATTGTGTAACATACATGATTGTAAGCTGTTATTTAAAAAAAAGTCTCGCTGGGTTTCTTGCTGGTTCTTCCCAGGACAGAGGTTTTTTTTTCGAACCAGTGATAATTAAACAAAAGAGTGACTTTCAATTAGTATTATTTATAATCTATATTGAATTAAAAAGTTTCTGTTTCTGTCCCTGTTTCAAATAAGTCAACATTATATTATATTTTTAGGTGTTTAATTTTTGGCACTGATGGTCTATGGAATATGATATCACCAGAGGGAGCAGTAAGCTTAGTTCAAGCAACGGAACGCTATAATGAAGCTGCGTTAATAGAAGGCAATGGTAGTCAGCCATGGGATTGGCTTAATCCTTCAAAGAGTCTAGTTGACCATGCTTTAGAGAGGTAACTGTATACATTTTAGTAAAGGATCATATTTTGTAGCTTTTCTTGGGTGAGGTTTATTATCAGCAGTGGTTTTATAAGGGGCTCAGCATCAGCTATCAGCATGATATAAAATAATACCAAAGCAAATGGAACAATATAAAAGCATTGGGAAATAGAGTGAGAATATATAATGCGTCCAAGTCTGTGCACTTCAAACAATTTACACGCACGGTTTTGTGAAAACTATTGCCATCGTAAAATGGCGGACACTAGATTATGTTGCAAGCATCTTATTACAGAGTTATCGGCAATATACAAGTCTCAAGCATGCCATCTTATGTTTGATTTTATTTAATAATATATTAAAATAATATATAAAAATAAATTAATAAAAATAATATAATTTATTATACGCTTAGACCAACAAACATAACTGCTTGTGTAATATTCCTTCTAACCCTTTTGTCTATTTCTTTAGAACACTAGTCTTCAGAATGCACGTTTAACAAAACTGTAAAAAAAAATGCTCATGTTGATCATAATAAAAGATAGGCCTATGTTATTCAGGTTCTACTGTTTTCTATCAGTGGAAAGTTATTGCAATTGGATCAGCAGTTCCAGAAATTTCCTCTTACAAACAAACTTAAAACCAATTTTACCTTTTTAGTGTAGATAATGGTAGTGGTACTATTAAGTAATTGTTTTTAAATATCAAGTTGATACTTAGATTACATTGATTGTTTGATATATGTATACATTTTTATTTTACAATTTTAATAATATTATTTATTTGTCCTAAATATCTTCTTACATATTTTGTGTACAGTACTGTGATTGAAGTCATCTAGTAAACAAAAAATTGCCTGTGATAGGCATCTTTGCTCTTCCGTAGCAACTAGTAGTACTTTAATTTATAACTAACCTCACTCATTTTATATTTAAAAAATGTTGTGAACAAAATCCATGTATGTAATATGTGTTCCATATTCTGAGCGTGAATAAAAGTTATGTATAATGAATCAAAAGTAACTTTGATTCTTTATACATAACTTTTAAATTTAGAAATATTTATTATATTATAAATTTAATGCAATACAATTATAATGAAGGTTATGTATTATGTTGTAGATGGTCGAATACTCGCATGAGGGCAGACAATACGTCGGTGGTGACATTGATGCTGGACCCTCCGGGACCGCCGCGTGCCACCGTGCATCGCTCGCGTGGCGCCGCCCCCCTTTCCCACTCCACCCTGTCCGCCCCCACCACCACCTCCGCATCAGCCCCCGCACCGGTCCCTCCGCCTGCCCCCGCGTCCGTATCCACCCCTTCACCTACCCACAGGCCAGAACACGCCAAGCCCGACGCCGTCGAAGCCGACACGCGACAGGTGCCGCAGAATGGACTCACCATCATGACCAGATACTCCGACGTGGACAGACCTGCCACCTCGTCGGAGAGCACGGAGAGAACTCCGCTGCCCCCGTGCGCCACTCTGGACGGCCGGTTTTCGACGGCGGCAAGAGAGGAGGATCGGCGCGAAGAAGACGAGGAGAGCGCGATCACCAACTACGGCAACCCGTCCGAGTCGTACTTTATGGTGCGTCTGCTGAACCGGACTAGAGTTGTGAACACGCTGTCGGAGGTGTACGAGGAGATCGCGAGCGGGAGAACGCGTGAAAGTTCCGAGGAAGGGTCGCCCGCCACGGCGGTGCTCGAAGGTGGGGGGGACGCGGGAGACGTCACGCGTCCGCCCGAGCCCGAGCGGGTCACGGACGCCGGAGACGCGCCGCCCGCGGGCGACGAGCGGCGGGAGCGAGACGGCAGCATCCAGATCAACGAGGTGTCGTCCAGCTCGCCGAGTGAAGCGCCGCGGCCGCGCGGCCGTAGATCGAAGGCGGAGAAACGCGAGGTCGCTCCGCACGACCGCGTGCTGCGCTCGCACCACGAGCACGATACTCGCCCGCACACGCGACAAGCGAGCACCCGCGCGCCTCCTCACCCTCCCCCGCTGGACCGCGTCGTTATACTGACGCGCCGCGCCCCGCAGGTTGTTGCGGCTACCCCCTCCCCCGCCCCAGCGCAGCCGGCTGTGTGCGAGGAGAGACGAGCGACTCGTTCGCAGGTGGGCGGGGCGTGCGGAGCGTCGCGCGCGGGAAACTGTGCGCGCGCCCCGGGGCCGGCGCGGCGGGCCCCGGCGGCGCACTGCAAGGAGAACCGGTGCGGGGCGGGGGCGGGGGCGGGGGCGCGGCGCGGGGAGGGGCGCGCGCGCGCCGCAGTGCCCGCGCAGCTGCAGCAGCAGGCGGCCGCGCGCCCGCGCGCCCGCGCGCCCGCGCCCGCCGCGCCCGCCGCGCTCCCCGCGCCCGCCGCGCCGCGCTGACGACGCGGAGGTGCACTCGACGACGGGCTGGGCGCGGGCGCTGCGCTCGCGCAACGACGCGGAGCCCGCGCCGCCCGCCGGCAAGCGGCCGCGCTGCGAGCCCGCGCCCGAGCCCGCGCCCGAGCCCGAGCCCGCGCCCAAGCCCGCGCCCGTGCAGTGGGCGCCCGCGCTCGCGATACGCAACCGCCTGCGCCGCCGCCTCGGCAAGTAGCGACGGACCCCCTGCGGTGTTTAGTGATGTGATGTTAAAAGATGTTACCTTTGAGTGCGCGCCGGTGCCTTTTAGTATTGCCGAAGTGCTCTTTGACCGTTTACATTTCGTCGGAGCGCGATCCGCGCCGCGACTCAATATATCCAAAGATGACCGCCCCGGTGCGGTCGAATTTCTGTTGTTATTATTTTCTATTTTATCACTTGACCGAACGCGCTCCTCGGAGGTCGTATAGATTTCTCGTTGTTAGGTCATTCTTCGTGGGGCGCTCAGATTCCTAGGTTGTTGCGAGCCGACGGCGCAGTGTTTCTATCACCGATCGACGGTCAACAATAGTACAAAGAATTTATTGAATAGTTACACGTAAGACGAACACGAGGACCACGCGATAAATTAGCCCAAATAGATATTTATTTTATCGATATTTATAGCACTTATTGTATGCATTTAACTTAAGGATGGCATGGAAATTTAATTTTCATTGCGCTCGTGTTGAGTCAGAGGCTACGTTAAAATTTTCAGATGAATATTGTTATACATGCTCTATTGTGAAATTTATTAAGGATGGAGGACGTTCATTGTGTTATTGACGCTATGTGCGACGCTACAGAGATATAGAAGACATGATACCAAGAGTGCTTTTCTCAAATATCGAAATATTTATATAATGATAAAAATATTTAGCTAAAATTATGCAAAGTAGATTTTGTACAGTAAACTACACTAAATTCTCTTATTTTTTTATATAATTAGCAATTTGTAAGTTATTCTTTTGGGAAAAGAATTATGTTTAATGATTTTGCAGACAGATCTATTATAATATGAATTGATGACAACAAGTGTGAATTGAGATAAAATAAGTAGCCTTCAATATTTTAATATACACCAAGCAGAAATAATAATTTTAGATCGACATATCCTCACTATTTTGCCTTATTATGATAGTTTGTCTTTCCTGTCGGACTAGAGATGGGGAGGGAGCCGGTGCATTGTTTTTGTTTGTACAGGTGTCTCCTGTAAAATCTTATTAAGGTTTTTTTACCAATCTGAAGCTTGTATTTTGTTACTATCAAAGTAAAATATATTGTGATGATGAAACCATTGATTTATTTTTACAACCAAACCCATAATGGGTTGTGTGTTACTGCAATTTTGTTGATACTGTAAATTTCATTATTATTAAATTATTTAATAATGAAGTATTTAGAACTATTTGACATAAAGTACCTAATTGTGGACTGAACTTACTATAGTTATGTATTTTAGAGATCAGTCCTAAGCTTATGTACATATTTGTACTGTTGAAAGGAAATATTGTAAAATAAATAATGTGCCTCGTTTGTTACCGACTTAACAGCAAATAAATAGGAGAAAGTGTTCTTTGATAAAATGAGATATAAAGTATTTTTTATTAAAGTAAATTTTATGCTGTGTAATTTAGCTGTAAAAGAGGATATAATATAATTTGTTAAGATAATTATGTAACAAAGGTTTAGTGAATTTTGTTTGCTGTTATTGAATTACAATGTGGTTGAATTGTAAATGCAAGAGTTTACATAGTGAACTATAGAGAAGAGAGAACAAAAAGGCAACAAGTGCAATATAATTCCAATGTAGCAACAAAACGCAAGCCATATAAAGGAAATAAAGTTTTCAAAGTGGGACTCTTGTATAATCTTGTAAAACAGCCAGTTTATGTTCTGTTCAATGTATCATTAATTTGATTTCAATGTGGGAATGTTACGTATACAAAACGACTTTGTATTCGAGGGTAAAATAAATGCCTTGCTTAGGATACTAGAACTATGGTGGTTACAGCAATCTTTTTATAAGGATTGGAAAACTAAAACAAATTTTATTACTATACATATTAATACTAAATGAAAGATTACTGTAGACTTTATTTTTTGATTTAAATAAAGTTTGTATAAAATATATGCTATGTATTTTAATATGCCCATTAATACAAACGCGAAATGCGGAAGCCGCAACCGAAGTTTCCGATGTCCCCGTTACGCCGGGATGAATGAGTATCAACCCGCCCTTCATTTATGTAACATCTGTCACTCGGGAAACGCAGTTGTTCACCCTACTATTTGAACTTGTTAGGTTATAGTTTGGGCGCGCTCTACTCTAGCGTCGTCGCCCCTCGCCGGCCGGTCAGTTAGTCAGTCAGTTACGCGACGAACGTAGTAAGTGCCGCATCACTTCAAAAGCATGTGTATTGTGAATTCAAAGTTGAAAATAGTGTTATTTATTAATTAACATAGGTATCAATACGAGTAAAATTTAATTTGAACGCGAGATATAAAATCAGACTAATAAATGTTGACAGCTAAAAACGCGGGAAACGGATATAGAGATAGAGATTTTTAGTGCGTTTGGTTTATCGATCGTGTCTCGGCACTGCAGTGCGTTCTAAGGGGTTGATAATTATTAGCAAACAGTTCTGTTTACGTTTTCTATGTTCTAACTTAACAGGATGTTAATAACCGTCAAAAGTATTAAAAAAGAAATGAATATTTATGAAATATAAAATAATTAGATTTAGGGGTGGATGATAGGTAAAAATAGGTGCCATTTTAAATTTCATTGGTTATATAAATTAAAATTTCAACAGTTTTTACACGTTATTATAGTTATTACAGCTATATTGTGGTTGCAGCACGAATGGGTCGGCTCGACCGGGGAAGGACCACGCTCTCACAGAATACTAGCTTTCCATTTCTCTACACTCACTCTATTTTAGAGTGAGTGTAGAGAAATGGAGACCCTTTTTACTGGATATGAGGCATTCCATCTTAGTCCTCACGGGTGACAACGCATCTGCAGTTTTATTCTTAATCGAGGATAAATGTAGATGTCTATTGGCCACAGCATCCACTTACCATCAGGTGGGATAAGTGTTCGCTTGTCACTCTTATTCTATAAAAAAAAGTTATATACTCGTACAATAGAACAACGAATTATAATACACTAATATTTACGTAGTAACATTATTTAATCTGTGCTTATATACAGTCTGTTCGCATCCTGTAAATGTCCAACTTGCTCTGCTAGTTTTTTTCTATTATTAGTTATTACTATCAGAGATTACTATGTTCGACACATTTTTGACGGTACAATCAACTGTTTGTTAAATTTGCATATTATTTTGGCATTTTATAAATTTAATTTGAAAAAAGTCATTGTTAAAAAATAAAAATACAAAACCGGATCACAGTGATCATTTATAAACAAAGAGATGTAAATATATAGGTATAGTAACTGCTTAAATGTCTTTGTTTTTAAGTAAGTAGCGAACTAACCTTCCACCTGCTGAGTTAACTAGCTGGAGTTCTAGGGTTGCTAGATTGAGAAACCAAAACCTCTGGACAATATTCTTAGATAGCTAGACAATAGGATTTTGTCTGGAAAATAAAATTAACAGAAACATGTACCCATACTAGCGCTTTAGTCGATTTCAGTCCACACGAGTGGCCCCAGCAAGGAACATCTCTAACGAGAGAAATGCTTTGCAATTTTAGCAAAACATTTTGCCTAAAACCGGGTCGCTGGACAACGTATGAAAAAGCTGGATAATCCTGGCAAGCCCCACCCATCTGACTACCCTAGTCCAATCTGATTATGAGAGTGAGAGAATAAAGGAGGTACCTGTGCTTGTGCTTACTCGTGCACCATAATCCTGCCCCGATGGCTAGTTTCCATTAGATTGACCGCCGTGACTGCAATTCGGTCTGGAGGACATTATTCACTGGGCTCGTGCCTCGTAAGTCTGCCGCATATAGTCAAAGCTGTCCCGCATTAATGACATGTCCTCACTCTGCAATGTGGGGAGGGTAGTAAAATGAAGTCACGGCCTATATAGGTACGTCCTGGTACTGAACAAAGGCAGCCTCTTATTACGGAGAGGGTTTTTTTAAAATAGAATAAGGGCGGCCAGCGAGCACAGCCCACTTGATGGTAAGTGGATGCTGTGGCCATAGACACCTATATTTATCCTCGATTAAGAAGTAAAAAGGGTTTCCGCTTCTCTACACTCACCATACGAAACACAGCAGCATTGAGCTGCCATTTTACGCTAGTATTCGTAAAGAATAAAGATGTTAAAAATTAATTAGCGAAGAACCGCGTAATAAAATAAAATGATGTGTCTTATCTAGTTTGAACAGAACCTCCCGCCCTCCCTAAATTGCGTGCATTATCCCCGTCACCACTAACCCCAGCACCACTACTCCCAACACCCACTACTCCCAACAAGGATGTTTCGACACTACACGAGGCATCCTCAAGTGAAGTAAGCGGTGGCTGAACGCATCAAGTGATGGCTGGTATTCTGTAAGAGCGTGGTCCTTCCCCGGTCGATCCAACCCATTCGTGCTACAACCATAATACGTCTGCAACATGGCTCTACCACGTAAAAAAGGGTTGTGGAGAGAGGCCGCGCTGTTCAAGTGCGTGTTGGCGGACTGCACTTGTCCTTGCAATATTGTTATTCTCAGACATCGAGGCCGTCCTCAAAATGTTTTCTTTCACCGTCAAAATTGTTAATTGAATATTACGTATTCAATTCTATATCAAATTCTGGTTGCTTGCGTAGGTACTGTGGAATTAACGGTGAGCGATCACTCTTCAAAACGATGTTAGTAGTTGATATCCGATCTCTCTATTCACAGATTATAACAGTAAATGCAAGTCTGTTGACAAAGCGCGTATTTACGGTCCAGATACAGTGGCCGACGTAAAAGAAACCTTTGACGGCCCGCTGGCCGCGAACAAAAACTGTCAGTGAAAACAATGTCTAGGTACCTGCTGTGTGCGTACAGTTCATAATACCATGTCACTGTCCATGAAGTACGAATTCTCTTTAGGTCAAATCAATTGACTGTTGATTTCAATACTATGATGGTCACTTACCTAGATTCTTTTGAAAATTAAATATATAAAATAAAATACTTCGTAGACGCTTTTAAAAATAAATAAAACTATGCGAGTAACCCGGGTTCGATTCGATGAAATTTTTAATTGCAATTTTAACATGATTTACCACGCGCTTGGTGGTGAAGAAAACATTAAGAGGATCTGCATGTCTCTTTTACTTATTACAAGCCAGTGTTTGACCACAATCCCACCTGGTGATGAAGCCCTAGATGGTAAATCGCACTGTATGCAAAAACTGGTTTCATATTATGGTGCATAAACATAATGTATAAGGATCCACTACGTAAATGTGTAGATATATATATTTTCATAAAACGTAATTTTATGAGTTTGTAAATTTGTATATCGAAGTATTTCCGATTTATAGAAATAGGAAAAAAGAAGTGATTAATCTGTTTTAAGTGAATAAAATTTGTCCTAGTTAACACTTGGACTGAACCTCGCACTGTTATAATCGAGGTTGTGTTAATTTTACTTTATAGAATGGTACAAACAAGCACACAGTCCATCTGATGGTATTGGATGCTGAGACCCATAGACACTCACATAAATTCTCAATTGAAAATTAAAATGTAGATGCGTTGTCACCCCTGAGGAATAAAATGGAATGCCTTATCACCCGCAAAAAGGGTCTCCAGTTTTCTACACTCATCACATGAAACGGAACAGCGTTAAGGTGCTATCTTGAGAACTTCCTCGGTTGAGCCGACCCATTAATGGAAAATTGAAAAGTCTTGACAAGTAGCCTAATTCCCATATAAAAGTCCTGAAATTTTGTTGCTAACTTAATTAACTACTGTGAAAAAGTTAAATAAATCAATTATTGGTATTGTATTATAATTAACGTAGCAGATTCCATACCTCTCACGTAAAATATCAACTGTATTTTATTAAAGTATTGAAAAAGTTTGACATTTCTAAAATACGACCGCAATCCTGAAAAAAGCCCTAAAGTCCTGACATATCAGTACAAATCCTGACATATTATGGTATCTCTAGTTGTAAGCGGCTAGTAGTCGCGGCGCAGGCTGAATCAATTGCAATCAACTAGAGCCAGTGCTCGCTGCAGTGATTGTGACTCCACGGTAAACCGACGCTTCGCACAGTTGCGATAGTTTATTTAAAAAATCTAGGTATATGTGACGCGATTTTAATTTAATTAAAACGGGATCAATAAATACATGTTGTGATACATTTTAAGTGACAAATGTGATAGAACCGAAGAATCGGTTCAGTGATATTTACATTTAGCTGTTTGTGTTTGCGAGTTACTGGTGTATCCCTTGGAGCAACATGCTTGATAATGGGTGAGTATGATCTTTTGAATCTACAATCTGTTCTATTTTAGGCTAAAATCTATAATGGAAATGGAATATTACATACTACCAGTGAAAATCAAAATCATATGCCACCGTGTGTTTTCTACCGGCCTCAAAAAGGAGGAGGTACTCAATGCGACTGTATTTTTTTATGTGTGTTACCTCATAACTGTTTTCTGGGTGAACCGATTTCGATCTCATGTGGTCCCATGTAAATTTGATCAAGGTCTGATCTGTTGTCTGATTAGTTTTTGAGTTATTCTTAATAATTTATATTGAAATCGGTTGTACAAAATTTTTACTTTTTAATTATTGCTCACTGCATTCATATTTTGTGCCGCGTAGTTAGTTGTTACAGTTTAACTTTATCCTACAGGGGCATTAAACCAAACATTATTTTAAGGCCATGGTCGATATAACACTCACATGTACAATCCAAACTCATATATATATTATCATATAAAAGTTTTTAAAGATATTTGGGTGTTGTCATACCGTTATAACCTATCAAAACGTAGTAACGGAACGTAGGTCCCCCAATTGATTGCCCCATAGGGGTGATATTAACCATAGTTGTCACGATTTGCAGACGGGTTGGCAACCGCAGTTTTTTATTTTTTAGTTGTAATTAGAAAGACGCTTCTACCCATCTCCTGGTTTGTTTCCCTCTGTCGCCTCTTCCGACGCCCGCGGAACGATATGGTGTAGTGGATATTCTCACGCCGCGCAGCCACTACACGGTTGTTGTCATACAATGAAACATAAATGATTTGACGGATTTGAATGAAATTTGGCACACAAATAGATCATGCTTGGGATATTTTTAGAATTGCGTCTCTGTTTCCACGCGAGCAGAGCCGCGGGCAGAAGCTGGTAATATTGTTTTTTTACGAATATAATCATAATTTTCTCTAAAACATGGCCTTGAACAGCTTGCATTCAATATATTTCCGCACAATAGTTGAAATCATACAAAATTACAAAAAGGTTTTTTTTAATAAACTGAAAGTGACAAATGGGAGGTAAATGCTATTACAGCTCTTTGACACCTGCAACCAACTTCAACCAATGGCTACAGATGCCACGGAATATTTTTCTTGACAGATGCCTAGGCAAATCTTAGGACTGAGATGGAACGCCTAACAGCCTGTAATTACACTGGCTCTTACCTTTTAAACCAGAACATGTGAATGCGCTGTATTTTATTTATCGCGGGGGCCACAGTCAGGTAATGCCAGAAAGTCAGACTCCTATCGGCTAAATCCCACGGTACGTTTGCTTCGCTTTTTACCGGGATTACGGGAACTGTCGCACACTACCGCAGCCTCGACGGCGGAAGCCCTTAGCCCTTACATCCTTCTTCTTGATGAGGGAATGGAGATGGTACCAATCCAGGCGGACTCCTAGCCAGAATAAATATCATACCCTAATTTATGAATACCCTATACCCTAATATATAATAATAAAGCCCTTTTATTCCGAACTACATGCAGTTTAACATTTTTGATTTTATGAATTTTATTTCTTATAGTATATCTCGCAATTCGGCGTGCCTATTGGCATAGGCCTCCTCCAGCTCTCCATTGAGCTCGGTCTTCTGCAACTCTGGTCCAGTATGGTCCTAAGGTTAGGCGGATATCGTCACTCCATCTTGTTTTCGGACGCCCCTGTCTTCTGATGTCCCTTCTTGGATACCATAAGGTTACTTATTTGCTCCATTTATTTATTTTGCAACGTAGCATATGTCCTGTCCAACTCCATTTTAGATGGTCTATACGAGTTATTATATCTGTTACTTTTGTCTTCCTTCTTATTTCCACATTTCGGATTCTGTCACTAAGCCTGATTCCCAACATGCTTCTTTCCATTGCTCTTTCTATTTTAGCAAGTTTTTCTCTATGTTTGTCCGTTAATGTCCATGTCTCGCAGCCGCATGTCATGCAGGGGAGAATACAAGTGTTGAAAATCTTTCTTTTGATATGTACGCCTAGATCTTTGTTTTTCATTATTTCTTTCAAGGACCAGTATTTCCTCCAACCGCAGGCTATTCTTTTGTTTATTTCCTTGGATATGGAGTCTTCAGCAGATATAATTTGTCCTAGGTAAACATATTCTTTCACATATTCGAACTTGGTTCCGTAGACCTCTATGTTGCTTTCTGTTGAGTTAGTCATTAGTTTTGTTTTATCTGCATATATATCTAAACCTACTTCTCTGCTTTTTTCTGTTATGTTTTTTACCATGTGTTCTAGTTTCTTAGGGTTTTCTTCTAACAGGACAATATCATCTGCAAATCTCAAATGATTGAGGCGGCTTCCATTGATTATAATACCGTAATTATCCCAGTCTAATTTTCTAAATGTGTGTTCCAGCACAGCATTAAAAAGCTTTGGAGATAATGGGTCTCCTTGTCTCACGCCTCTGTTTATTGGAAAGGGGTCTCCTTTTAACTCTAATTTAATACTGCTTTTGCTTTTTTTGTAGATGGACTTGATTAGTTCTATATAGACATCGTCAACTCCTTGTTCTTTTAGACTCAGCCAGATAAATTTGTGTTTTAGGCTGTCAAATGCTGTGGAGTAGTCTATAAAGCAAATATACAATGTCTTCATTGTATTTTTCCAAGACTTGTTTGATTGTGTGGATGTGGTCTATAGTACTGTAGTTCTTTCTAAATCCTGCCTGTTCGATCGGTTGGTTTTCGTCTAAGACCCTTGTTATTCTTTCTAGAATTACTTTTGCGAATATTTTGTACACATTTGATATTAGGCTAATTGGTCTATAGTTGCCGATGTCATCTTTATTCCCTTTCTTATGTAGGAGACTGATATGTGATTCATTCCATTGTTTCGGGATGGTGCCTGTTGTTATAATATCATTGAATAACTTGGTTAGGATTGGGCTTATTTCTTCTTCGGTGCCTCTAATTAGCTCATTTATTATATTGTCAGGTCCTGGAGCTTTTTCTAGCTTCTGTGACATGATGGCTTTCTGTACTTCCTGCAAGAGTATTGATGGGAATTTTTTATTACTCGTATTAGGATTGTTATTGGCATTTTTTTCTCGATCGGTGTCATTGTTCGAGTAAAGAGTTCGATAGTAGTCTGTGGCAAGGCTCTGGATTCTTCTACGATTTGTTACTTGTTTGAATATGTTGCTTTTTAGTTTTGGTATCCATTCCATTCCATATTCTCTTAATTCCTTGAAAGCTTTACTTGTTCCCCCTGTTCTTTGGATTTCATCTTCTAGTTTTTTCATTCTTCTTAATTTCCTATCCTTTTTATATTTTCTCGAATCGAGTTTGCTCAGTCTAGATATTATGTTACGGTTTTCTTCAGTTTTTGATTTGTTTGTCATTAGTGCTTTTCTTTCTTCTAGGAGCTCTATTGTCTTCTCACCAAACTTCACATTTTTAGTTACATTTACTTTACTCAATTTTGATAGTTGTTTGTCCATGTAATCGTATTTTTCTGTGACACTTCAGTCCGAGTTTACAATTTCTTTCCCTGTGTTGATGAACGAAGGATCTATTTTTTTTAAATGTATTGTTCTAATGTCAATTTATTTTTAATTTTATTTCTACCTCTTTTTGTTGGATGCTTTTTTAAACGGCAGGCGGCAGCGTACCATGCGGTGGTTCGTATTAAAATTTAATTTTTGAATAATGTGTGTATCTTGGAAAAACGTTGGTTTATTAGTTATTATGAAATCGATTTCGTTTTTATATTTGCCATCAGGTGATATCCAGGTCCACTTGGTTTTGGGTTTTTTTTGAAGACTGAATTGAGTAATATTAAGTTATTTTGTAGTGGAAATTCAATTAGTCGATGCCCGTTTGCACTCCTCTTTCCATATCCATGTTTGCCCATTATCAATTCTTTGCCAGGTTCTCTGCAGCCAACCAGTGCATTAAAGTCATCCATGACTACGAGGAAGTTATTATGGTATTTTTTTATAATATCAGACAGAGTGCAGTAAAAGCCTTCACTTTCACTTTCTAGTGCTAATTCTGTGGGTGCGTATGCTTGTATAATTGTCCACGGTTTTTTGTATTTTGGCATATTAGTGTTTAGTATTGCTATTCTGTCTGAAATACCTATCAGTTCTTGTATATAGTTTTTCAATGCTTTTTAAATTAAGAAGCCCACTCCTCTTTGGCCTGCTGTTTCACCTTTCTGATATAATATGTAATCGTTTCGTTCTGTTTTTTTCTCATCTGACCTTCTCATTTCACATATGCCCAGGATATCAAATTTTATATTTTGTAACGCCTTGTCCAATTCGAGTAAGCTTTCTTGTGTTCGCAAAGTTCTTGTGAGTGTTGCAATGTTAAATGTTTCACTTCTTTTTGCTGGAGGGTTTTGATCTAGTGCTCCCGCGGAGACCAGCCGTTGTGGGAGACAATTTACATTTAGATATTTTTATTATATTATATTTTTTTATTTATTTATTTAACCTTTATTTACACCTTATAATAAGGGATATAAAAGGCGGACTTAATGCCTTATGTCATTCTTTATCAGTCAACCCTGGATCATTTGACAAACTGTGGCAGGTGTAAATAGTCACTTCATATATTTTTTGTTTAATCTTAAATTAAATTATGTGTTCCGTCCCCGTTCTCTTACCCGGTAAATAAATACATTTTCTTCTTTACCTATAAAAATAATTAACTCTCCTTGAAATTCGGCCTCTTCCGGTTAATGTCTTACCAGTCGTCACTCATTTTAATAGTGGGGCCTCGCTACATGCCACTTAAAGGTACGAGGCTTCCACTCAAGACCCAGTCTTCCCCATCGGTTGTCAATTTTTCGCGCTATATTGCCGGCCCATTCCCACTTCAGTTTAGTGATCGTTTGTGCAATGTCAGTCACTCTGGTTCTTTCTATGGTTCTATTACTGATATCATCATTACGGATTCTATCACAAAGAAACTTCGAGCATTACCTTGACAAACAAAGCTTGCCCTCTTTATAGCTCACTAAACAACCTTAAGCTACCTCATTCTGCTCGGCCAGCGATGAAGGACCACGTCTCAGTTCCATATGTCATCAATGGCAACACGCGCTTTTGTTTAAGACTGAAGAATACGTGACGTGACGATGTGCCGTTGATCAGCCGAGTCGGACGCTTCAATTGACCTCTTGTTCGTGGTTCGGCTTAACCAGTATGAAAATTTGTCCTATGTAAAACATACTCGTCAACAACTTTGAGTTCAAGAGCTTTGTGTTCCCAACAACTACCGGCATAGCTGTGACAAGAACGTTATACATCATTTTCTATTTTATACCGACTTCAAAAAGGAGGAGGTACTCAATTTGACTGTATTTTTTTGTATGTGTGTTATCTCATAACTTTTTTCTGGGTGAACCGATTTCGTAGATTTTTTTATTTGAGAGCTGACCAATAGTTTTTGAGTTATTCTTAATTATTTGTATTGAAGTCGGTTGTACAAAATTTTAAATTATTGTATTGTCCATGTGACCTACCGCTTAGGAGACACAATTGCGTTCGAGCAGCATAGTGCCAAAGTTCTCCAGCGACTCTGTCATCTAATAACTATATCGTCAACAAATCGTTGGTGTGTAGGTATTCTTTCCAGTCCAGTAACTTGAAATTGTCTTCCAATGCAGCAGTGAAAAATAATTATTTAACCTTCTATAATAACAACGAATCACGATTTATATGCAAAACACATTTATTTGACAGTAGCTGTTCCCCGCGATATCGCCCGCGTGGAATTTACTACGATTTCATGGGTTTTTATTTTTTTGCTCGGAACTTCAATTCTTTTTCTAAAATAAAACTATCCTATGTTACTCCTTATAAAATCAGCTATCTGCCAGTGAAAGTCCCGTCAAAATAGGTCCAGCCGTTTTGGAGATTAGCCGGAACAAACAGACAGACAGACAAACAAAAATACTTTCATATGCAAAGCAGTTATTTTAACATTACAAACAGACACTTCAATTTTATTTATTTGTATAGATTTGTTTTGTAAGTCACTGTGGAATCCTGTCTGTTGCATAGATAGATAAAGGTGTATAACTGTACCTACCTAGGCACCTGACTATACGTAGGAGGTATGAAGGTTCTTATTCATAAGTCAATTTGTGTAAATGTATTGCGTATGTTTATAGACATGGCTTCACAGATCGCTCGGTAAAGACTCACGCTTAGAACTTTCAAGGTAAAACGCCGTGTTTAATCACTAAATACTGATAGCATTAAAGCAAAGTCGCTTTTCTTCGTCAGTGTGTGTATTCTTTTAGAAGTGAAACTTCTTTATCGACGTAGTGGAGAAATTTAGTACGGTCTTAAAAATATAAAGCGTCACGTTTTCTTGTAACGCTTCACCGCCGAGGCTGCATGAGTATACTATTATTTAACCTACTTATGTAAATCTGTGCCCGCGACTTCGTTCGCATAGAATAATTTTTAGTAATTTATATTATACTACCCTATTTGAATCAGTTTTTGTGCACAATTTCGAAAACCTAATTTATTTTCTAAAATAAAAGTAGCCTAATTTACTTCTTATATTATCAACTATCTGCCAGTGAAAGTCCCGTCAAAACCGGTCCAGTCGTTTCGGAAATTAGCCGAAACAAACAGACAGACAGACAAAAATTTTTATTTTTATTTGTTATAAATACCGTATATACTTTCATATGCATTTAGTAAAAAACTGTTATTTTGACATTACAAACGGACAACAATTTTATTTATTTATATAGAATGTATAGATATAAAATAATAGCAGAATGATATGTTGCAAAGAAGTTTCACTTCGTACGTGTGTACACTATAACACGCACAATTTTTTTTATGTGAAATAAGAGTGACAAAAGAGCACACAGTCCACAACAAAAATTTTAAATTCACAGACAAAAAATTTATCCCCCGATTATATCCACTGACAAGAGATAAAATTATCTTGTCCTTATGCCAAAGCACGGCAACGAGGAGAAGTATATCCCCGTTTGACATTACGAGTAGACATATATCCCCCGTCCGTAGTATGGAGCCAAATGAAAGATAAAAAATTATGCTTTTTTGACATTTGAAAGGGACAACTTTATCCTAGTTCATTAGACATGGGTTTAAGTTTATATTCATACAAAAAATCTATCTAAGTCTATCTCCCATTTTATCTACTGTGGATATTATATCCACCGGTGTGCCCATGTTCGAAGGGTGGATAAAACTAAGCGACGAACATTTTGTCCTTTCCCCGGGGATAAAATGTCTCCTGCTCATACCAGCCCTGCTGATGATAAGTAGATGGTGTGGCCGATAGACATCTATATTTATTCTCAACTAGCTGATACCCGCGACTTCGTCCGCGTTGCTTATACACATCACTGAAAACGTAGTGCTTATAAAAAACGTTGTTTCTTAAAACTTTAATAACTTTAAATTAAATGAAGATATCGCAATATTTTTTTTAGATAAGGGCTAAGTTTCTAAGAAATAAAACTTAGAAAACCGGTTCCGGAGGTTACCCTCCACATATATACAAACTCACAAAATTCGCACTCTCTCTTTATAATATTAGTATAGATATTAAATATTATGTACATTAAACTAGCTAACCGTACGCTATTTTTTTTTTATTTTAACAAGTTTTTTTTACGTGGTAGATGTTGCAGCTATATTACTGGTATAGTTGTAGCACGAATGGGTCGGCTGGACCGGGGAAGGACCACGCTCTCACAGAATACCAGTGTAAAATAGCAGCTTAACGCTAGTAGTTACTTTGTACCAGTTCTGGCTCACTGAGTCAGAACTGCCTCATCGGCAGACGGAGTGTCAACGGATCCTAAGAAAAAAAAAGGTTTTGGCATGCTCTGATCACGAATCTGCGGTCCTTTTTTGCGTAGAATGCGCGGTTCCGGAGATGTGCAGATCAATTAACTAATATCTAATTGATATCCGGTGGGCCTGCACCCTCATTAGCGTTCTATTGTTCACCTTTTCCTCTTATATATTGTTCCTTGAACACCGTCATTGCCTGCTCTTATCTATTACTCGTATATAATGAAGATATCCTCCGAGAATGCCTCGGTTCCAGTACAAAGGGTCTCTGGTTCTCTACACTCACCATACGAAAAGCAGCATTAAGCTACTTTTTTCGCTGGTATTTTTTTAAATAACGCTACCCCACACTAGGATTTTCTCCTGTATCGTGGAGGCAGTTTATAAACATAAATTGCACAAGGGCACACATCCAGACACGGATCAATTATTATTTTTAGGCCATATAACTTAAATACCAAATACCTGTTACGTGCGGGATTAAAACCCGCGGACCCCAGCTCTGCAACTCGCTGCTAAGCCATTGTGCCACGGAGCCGTCAATTCCCGGTCGGTTTCCCGGTCGAGCCGACCCATTCATAATATAGCAGCAGCGTGGCTCTACCGCGTACAAACGTAAAACAATTAGTCCACTGTTCCAGTGCGTGTTGATGGACTTCACATGCTCTCAAGATATTTTATTTCTCAGACATGCAGGGATCCGCACGATGTTTTCTTCACCATCGATCGCGTGGTAAATTATGTTAAAATTACAATTGGTAGAGCCACACCACATATAAATTCGCTTAAAACTTTAAAATTACTTGATGGATTTGATGGAGTTTAGGTACACCATAATTTGAAGAATTTCTTGAGGAAAGTTTTCGTGTTATTCTATCACCAGCCGGTAAAGTCCACAGTTGGACATGGGCCTTCCCTTGTAGAAAGGATTTGCCTTAATCTTGTCACTTGGCAGGCGGATTGAGGGTCACAATACCAGACTATAATATAATATACCTTTGACACTGTTCCTCGTTGCCAGTCGGGAAGCTTACACCGCCATCTATCGAAAGTCACATTATAATCTTTTTGTCATATACCACATAGTTTTGTAGAGATCCGGAAACCCTTTGTACTGGAAACGAGGTATCCATCTTAGTCCTTAGGGGTGACAACGCATCTGCATTTTTAATCGAGGATAGATGTAGATGTCTATGGGCCACAGCATCCACTTACCATCTGGGTCGCTGTGTGCTCTTATTTTATAAAATAATCTTTTCATACACCGCCATCTATCGAAAGTCATATTGAAGTTAACTTCCGAATTAGGTTAGATTGTACAATCAGAGAGAGAACAATGCCAGGAGTAATGTATAAAAAATCTTTATAAGCTAGGCTATATTTGAAAAATGTGTAGATTTAAATAAAATGGTCTTTGATTGATATCTAATAAATAACACCACATTAATAGATATTACTCAGGCGAAGCCAGGGCGAGTCGCTAGTTTTATATAAAGTTGGTAATCAAGTCGTAAAGAGTAGCGGCACACTGGAGTATCACATCCGTGCAAAGCCGGGGCGAGCCGCTAGTGAAATTATGTGATACATTTACGAGGAATGTAAAGTGCTTATAATAATATGTAATTTAGGCGGGAAAACAACAGTTATGGCGGTTTTGCTAAACCGGGACAACGTAACGGCGGGGACCGGACTACTGCAATGTAATCGAGAGCGCCGGGCTTATTGTTAGAAAGAAAGAAAGAAAGAACATATTTATTTATTGCTGCAACTTGAAGAACATCATTTTATAAATAAAAAAATACTAAATTAAATAATTAAAAAAATAGGATTGCAGCAACTAAAAGGCCACCGACTGAGCATAATGCTGCAGTAACAGAGCTAGCGCAGCGCTGATATTCTGTCGGAGCCACATAAGTTGACTCGCGAGCAATCGATGGACATAATTTACTACCTATTTTATAACTTATAGTCACTAAATACTTAATCAAAGTTCACGTTAAACATAATAGTTATATAATACTAGCAGCCTGCCTCGGCTTTGTCCGGGTTGAACAATTATTTATATTGGTATAATATATTTTAGATTTAGCTAAGTCGATATAATTTATTTTAAAACTTCTTTACATTCCACATTTTTTTTTGCAGCTTTAATATAAATTGATTCTCCGCATTTCCTGACATAGAGAGACCACCATGTAATCGTCCAAGAGTAAAACAATCTTCCCTTAAGTGAAATCCAATATATATGTATGTTTGGCTTTGGACTTTGTTGATGGTGATGGCGAAAGAAATTTATATTGGAAACTGTAATCGCTTAAATTGGAAATGTAAATCTGTAGGGATCATGGGAATGCGGGGAATATGGGCCAACTGACCTGCCGCTGGTCCTGTAAGAATAATATTTTCAATAACATTATTTCGTAATAATTTTACTTGAAGTCTAGTTCCATTGCACATATTAGACGGATTCAGATTTCGCAATAAAATGATTGGAATACCTACTTTAATTTTTAGGGTATGAGGGGGAAGTCCTAAAGGGTTAAGGGAGTTAAGGATTTCCTGTGGGTAATGCGTCCTCTGTATCTAATACGTTATCAACGGATTTATATATTTTTTGATTACCTGGTATTCTTTCTAATATTTTTGCATTGATATGATCAACAGAAGAATTTCTTTGCGTAATCTTTTTGAGAAATATTCTTAATTGCTAAACATTAAGACATTTAGAATCAGATCATTAAGACTTGAGATAGACTTTCCTAACTCATCTATTTTAACTCCCCGTCCGCATACCGCAACCCTTTTCGTCATCGCCGCGCCGACCGCCATCATAATTATATTATCATGCCAGAGTTTTTATATAAAAATGGTTATTGTGAGTTATCTTTAGAACATAGACATATTCTGTCGCAGACGTTTTTTTAGAACTTTTCAAGCGGAATAATTGGCTATACATTATTTTCTTCCAACTTTAACTACTGATGCAGCGCACGCTGTGGGAATTCTCAAGAGGCACGACTTTTCCGACTTAGTTGACAAATATCATCATAACTTTTAGCCATCATATAAATATATACACATAAAATATAGCCTATGTAAATCTGGAATAATGTACCGTTCAAATAGTGAAAGAAATGTTCAAATAGGTGCAGTGGTTCCGGAGATTACTCTCCACACATATACAAACTCAAAAAATTCGCACTCTCTCTTTATAATATCAGTATAGATTGTGAGTTATCCTTAGAAGATAGACTTATGCTGTCGCGGACTTTTTTTTAGAACTTTTCAAGAGGAACAATTCAGCTATACATTATTTTTGTGCAACTTTAACTATTGATGCAGCGCACGCTCTGGAAGCTCTCAAGTGGCACAACTTTTTCCGGCTGAGTTGACAAATATCATCAAAACTTTTAGCCATAATATGAATATATACACATAATATATAGCCTATGTCCGTCTGGAATAATGTACCTTTCAAATGGTGAAAGAAATGTTCAAATAGGTGCAGTGGTTCCGGAGATTACCCTCCACATATATACAAACTCACAAAATTCGCACTCTCTCTGTATAATATTAGTTTAGATATTAAATATTATGTACATTAAACTAGTTAACCGTACGCTATTATTTATTTTTATTTTAACAACTTTTTTTTTACGTGGTAGATGTTGCAGCTATATTACTGGTATAGTTGTAGCACAAATGTGTCGGCTCGACCGGGGAAGGACCACGCTCTCACAGAATACCAGTGTAAAATAGCAGCTTAACGCTAGTAGTTAGTTTGTACCAGTTCTGGGTCACTGAGTCAGAACTGCCTCATCGGCTGACGGAGGGTCAACGGATCCCAAAAAAATGATACGGTTTTGGCATACTCTGATCACGAATCTGCGGTCTTTTTTTGCGTAGGATGCGCGGTTCCGGAGATGTGCAGATCAATTAACTAATATCTAATTGATATCCGGTGGGCCTGCACCCTCATTAGCGTTCTATTGTTCACCCTTTCCTCTTATCTATTGTTCCTTGAACACCGTCATTGGCCGCTCTTATCTATTACTCGTACGCCCTGCTAAGCAGTGCTTTTGTATTATACTTCTTTGTTCATTACTACCACACTATTCTGAATTACCAATAAAACACATTCCTTAACTTTGTTACAATTTTTATTTCCAAAATGGTGGTACTTTAATATCTTTTAATGCTTCAGCAAATCTATTCCATCCTATCGGATCACTTCTTTTTAAGGGCCTTAGTGAATTATTTATTACATCAACAATATTACTTCCAGGAATTTTTTCTTTATCAATTATGACTGTGCCTTCATTATCCCAATGTATTTTAATTTTACTTGTTCCAACTAAGTTTAATAATAACTGACCTTTTTTATTATAAGTTTTTGGTATTAAACTGAGTATTTGAGCTTGTGTGTAAAGTGGATTTGCATCATTTTCTTTACTTTTAATGGATCGATTCTCCTTCAACAAAGATTCAGCAACTGAAGTTTTTAGATCTCTATCTTTATTTTTAAAACCAATTTTAGACTCATTTGAATCTTCATTAGATGTATCAGAATAAATTGGTAATATGAGTGGTTGACGATCCTCTTCGTTAAAATGAAGGTATCTTTGTAGTGTTTGTAAATATAATATTATTCTTTCGGTCTTCCGTCTTACTATTCATAATATTTTGCATTTCAATATCTAATCGAGACAACTATTAACAACTATTACTATTAACCTTATTTTCTTGTTTTAATTTTTCAATCAATCCAGGTTCGATAAGTATCATTTTCTTTGCATTTTCCATGTTAACTGGTCACTTACTAATCCACTCAATATTGCACCTAATATTATTGGTAAGAAAGCCCTTCCTTTTTGTATAATTATATTTTTTCTTAGTTTATGTTTACACTTACGCACCAGTTTGCGGAGTATATTTTTGTGTTTATTCAATTTTTGCTTATCTTGATCTTTAAGAGGTACCTTTCCTTGTAAAACGTTATGAATACATTCACAAATACAATTTATTTCTTCTTCATCACACGTTTAAAGTATTGCTCTTTGATATTTTGGTTTAAGCGTATGCAAAGCGTTTAGCAAATTTTTATGCGTTGTGAGTCGATGATGCATCATTTAGAAATGATTTGAATTGTTTGATTCTATTTAAACTCTTTTGTGGGGACGTAGACAGTATAGAAACCATTAAATGGGAAGACATTTGTCTTGATACGACAAAAATCATTGGTATTCTGTTTTAAATCTACCATTAAATAGCTCTAATACGTCTAGAGTTGCATCCCTGTAGGCATCTTCAATGAATTTTGGGTTATTTGGTAATTGTCGTGCTAAATATCTTATTTGAGTTTTATCTCGAGGGTTTTTAAAATACATTATATAACTTGAGTATAAAGAAATGTCTCTTTGACCTTTACCCTGATGAAATAAATTTTGTGTTAAATAAAATACACTAAGATTCCTGTGATGACTACCTTTTGTAAATATATCCACAATTCTTCCATCAGACTCTCTCATTTGATCATCAATAATAACAAGATGTGGGTTTTCACCATCAAACATATTAAGATTTGGAATTCCTTGATGATAGTTAAAATTTGGTAAATTATATAAAGGTTGCATTTCATAAAAGCACCATGTGATCTGATTAAAATCACAATTACATATTTCTGTAATTGATTTTGTGAAATTTGTTATAAAATTTGACTTCCCACATCCACTTTGTCCTGCCACAATAGCTGTAAACGGATGGATAAAGTGAAACATTACACACGTCTAAAGTTCTAAGGGATGAAATAAAAAATGATTGATATTTCATATTCAATGATTGATATTTAAAAAATGATTGATGATAGTAAATGTAAATAATTACTATATATTGCAAAAATTATAAGACAGAATTATTTGTATACTATTTCTAACACAATTAGTACATCAGAATTTTACAATCACCTCAACCTCAAATGTATACACACACACACACATACACACACACACACAAATAGAAACAACAACTATCTTAAATTATTTACAATCAAACAATAATTAAATATGTAATAAACTCTACGTCACATTATAATGCTATAGCATTATCATAATTTTACAATCACTCCAAATTTTATTTACACACAGACAAAAGTAAAAACTATCAACACTTAGCGCAATTTATAATGACCCCAAGCTAATGTTTCAATATTATTATCTAAAATATGCCTCTTTGTGTCATTATATGATAAACCAATCTTATTTAATTTTTGTGTAAAATTGTGTGCTTAATTGATTTAAATCTAAGCATACTATAATATTGCACTTTTTTTATTAAATAGAGAAGACTTAGTTTTTAGTAAAGGGATCAATGAACTACCTATGAGATGGCAAAAGTCCATAGATAACAACGGTGCATACTTTGATTAATGAAATATATTTTACAAAAAAAAATGACTATATTCCTCCCGTACAAAACGCCAATTTCATAATATATAAGGACCTAATAATAACAACTTATTTGTCATCGTACATTTTAACAGAATAAGTTATAATTAATAAATTATACTATATTACTAACTTAGATCCAATTTTAAATTTATTTTTCTGTATGCATATATCTTCATTTGACCCACTCCCGTTGTAGAAAGAATTTGCCGTAATTGCCACGTGGCAGGCGGATTGATGACCATAGCACCACATGTCTTGTGCCTCTTACGCTGCTTTGTTGTTGTTGATAATGCCATCTATCCGTCGCAAAACCTTTCGGGCATTTCCTTTCGTCCCCTCCTTTGCCTCCTACACGCGGCTGTTATTCAGTCATTTTTGGGCCTTTTGCAGAAAATTCCAAAAAAATATATCTTAGCTCAGGCTTAGTGATAGATATATCTGACCATTTGAAAATATTGAATAAGACTCAATGAATATGCGAAAAATTATTAAAATGCGGTTGTTTTCAACTTTAAACTCGCCATAGAGCAACACGGTCCGTCGCATCGGCGCGGCGCGGCGGACCGGAAGGGAGTAGCCCCCATAGCAGTTTCCCCCAGATACAGAAATGCCTGTCATTTTTTGCGGGGCGAAATCTGCACACAGAAACAATTGACTGTCATTACGAAACTCACATATAACATTAAAACAATAAACTAACAATTTTACACACACATACATACATTATAACAGTATTGTTCGATGACAGCGGCTCCTCGAATACAGACTCGGATTAGTAGCTCGACCGATCTCCATATGGTATACTTTGACAGAGGGGAAGCCTGCGTATGGCTACTCCCGTCCGATGCCGGTGGCCCGTGTTGCTCTATGGAATTTTCAATGCTATCGTCGACGTTAATTTAATTAAGTCCCAGAAAATTCGCAGTAATTAATCAGAGCTACCATCCTTGAACTTGTTTATGAATTAAGCATGTCACCTAGTACCGAGTGTCGGTGAGTGGCGGCGAAGCCTCCCACGCACTCTCCGCTACTACAGCCCACGGACCCTCATTGTAAACTTACGTAGACGTGCACGAAGATCGAGAGCACACTCTCCCACATTTTTTAGCATTTTTTTTATACAGGGTAATTTTGAAATAACCAGCCAAATTTTCAGAGTAGGTTCAGAATAAGTAATATAGGCAAATGGTGAAGAAAAGTTAATTAAAAATAATTTCAAGCATTCTGTCCTTTTTATCATTTAAATTCAAAATGCATGGTAATGCATTATTTTAACAGATTTTACTGCGCCCGCACACATTCGTAAGGGTCGACCAGTAGGCAAAAGTTGTTGCCCATAAATCACATTCAGTTTGGGATAATATCAAATAAAATTAGAAGCCTTATTTCACTCGTATTTTCAAAAACTGCAATAACGGTATATCATTATTTATATATTTAAACTTAAGTTTAAAATTTGGCTACTCTTTGAAAAATAACCCTATGTACTCGTTTGTCACCAATATTCTATAAAAAAAAAATAGCGGCTTGAGAAGCCATGATCCTATACATATAATATCGATACCGGAAATTTCAATTGTCGTAAAGGACAAAACACGAGTTTTTAGTAGAGCCAAAAAACAAAAAAAAAAGTTGTTTTTGTCTAATATCTTTTTCAAACAAAGTACTATATTCTTGATGTCTTAAGAAACCCCAACAATTTTTTCGTGTTCTATCCTTATAAATTACCAAAATAAACCAAACTTAATTATTGAGGAAAATGAGAGTCCTTTACAGCCCACAAAAATTGAACTGAAGTACTTTACAGCTACGAAAAGTTGGTTATGATAAAGTCAGATTTGTCGCAAAGGACTAATCTTGATCATCAATGGGTAGTACAAGTCAATTAAATCAGAGACTAAGGGGGTAATTGGAACAAAAAAACTAAAGATCCAGTTAAGAAATACCTACAATAGGTAGTAAACCTAAGTGAAATTAAGGTTTTTTTTAAATTATCTTTTATCTATTAATCAAAATATTAAAAAATAAGTAAAAAGTGACAAAAATGTTATTCTGATAGGAAATCAAAATTTAAACAAAATGTGGTGCTATTTTTTTATTTAAATCGCAAGTAATCGTTGCGATGCTGAAAAATAACTCAATTTTTGTATAATTAGCTAATAAACTGATTAACTAACTGGTTTTTTCAAAATAATTATTAATGAAACTCAAACAATATTTATTAAAATAGTCTTAAACCTAATAATAAAATTAAAATAACCAAAATAATAACAAATTTTGCCCGCTAGAACTCAAAACTGAAACAATTGACATTCTAAAGTATTAATTAAACATCAAGTAACTTCAGTCTTTTAAAATTATTAAAGTAATGAAACTTAAGCATTAAATATTTTTTTCAAAACATAGTGGTCATTTATAATAATAAAATTAAAATTACCACTAAATATAGTATTGAAATAATCCCTATTTGTTCCAAAACTCCGAGGGTTATGAATTCGTGTCCCGCTGGGAACATTGGATAAACATTTTAAAAGTAAAATCTTAAAGATCAATTGTGTCGATATCTTCTTGCTCGTCAGTTTCAGGAAGAATGTCTTTAACAGTTCCTAAAGACGGTAAATATAAATACTCCTTATGAAAACGCTTTGCTATAGTTTTTAACGTGGTAGAGCCATGCTGCAGCTTATATTATTATAGTTGTAGCACGAATGGGTCGGCTCGACCGGGGAAGAACCACGCTATCACAGAATACCAGCGTAAAATAGCAACTTAACGCTGCTGTGTTTCGTATGGTGAGTGTAGAGAACCGGAGACCCTTTTTACTGGAAACGAGGCATTCCATCTTAGTCCTCACGGGTGATAACGCATCTGCATTTTGATTCGTAATCCAAGATAGATGTAGATGTCTATGGGCCACAGCAACCACTTACTATCAGGTGGACTGTGCTCGTTTGATACCCTTATCCTATAAAAAAATTTGTTCCGTTAGAACATAAACGCTTTAAATCGTTATACTTTGCGACTGCTATAGGGTTAGGTTTGTCATAAAGTGTTGGTAAATCAATACTAGAAGTATCTTCTACTCTGCTGGAGCACCTGTTAGATCTTGGTTTTGTCTTTTGTTTTTTTTTTCCTTTGCCTTTTCTTTTTGATCCTCTTCCTTTATATTCATCATATAATGTTACTACTTGAGCGTCTACTAAATAAACTTTTGGGTGATATCTAATGTGTTAATCAAAAACTTTTGACAAACTGGTCTAGATCCTTTACCTTCGTTTATAACGTATTCAAATGATTGGCCCCTTCTGCTTTCTACACATTTAGTTTTTTTTTCTTTTGATTGGAATCGGTTGTGCACATCTTACGATCCAGTCTTTTTGACGTTGAACATGTAGAGTCCAGAAATATTTAAATAGGCTAATTCGTCTATCCTCTGATACTTCGTAACATTTTCTAACACATACGCCAAGTAAGCATAGGTATCTTTTCATTGACTTCTCTTCTATTATACTTCCTGATCTTGTTTCATACGACTTACCAGCATTTTTTGTTGTTTCCTAAGATTACTTTTGTTTCCCTTTTTGGTTTTGTCTTTAATTAAGTTTTCTATGGTATCGGCTCTTTTTTCGTTCTTATCTATTATTTTTTGTTTCTTTCTGAACTCTCGGACTCATTCATGCTCCAAAGATCGGAACTACCTGCTGAAAAGTCTTCATTATCAGAAAGATCATCAACGTAGGATTTTAAAATCTTATTACGAAATTTCTTACTAGGTTTAGTGTGTTCAGGGTTCATATCATGATCACTGGTGTCAGTTGTTGACTTTTTCTTAAAATTAGGGTCGTAAAGGACAATAAAAAACAAATGACTTAACGCCCTAGTTACGTTAGATAAAGTAAAGCATAGATTAGGTCGTAAGAGTTTCGATTATCAAATAACATGTTTACGACCTTTTGATTTGTAATAATAACATTGTTTATAATGTCGTATAAAAAGTTAAATTCAAAAATGAGATTACGACCTCATAAATAATTAAAACATGACTTTACGCTCCCTATTGAAAATTATTTTTACGATACATCCCAAATAGTAAAAAAAATCGAACTAGAGCTGTTGAAAATCCAGGTCGTAAAAGGTTTTTTTTTAAAGATAGAATTATTTTAAATATACCAATCGATAGAGCTCGGGACGCTGATTTCAAATGTATATACAACTCATTTTCGGCAAAATGTCCTTTACGACAATTGAAATTTCCGGTATCGATATATATCAATGCCCCATTTTGTGGAGGAACTTTAGTGAATTCTAGAAAGATTTAGAAATTTTGAAAGCAACTGGCTCCTGTCACTCCAGGTTATCCATCTTCAGAAGTTAGCGTTAAATGAATGTGACTGGTGGAAATAAAGATTTTTGAAATTAGGATATTTTTTTAATTGCAATATCAGAACCCTCCTTGGTGGAAATCGATTTTATGTTGCGAGCTTGCGAGGATTTGTGGTAAAATCTAATGTAATGGTCGGGGACAATTCGGAACATGTTAACATATTGCAGACTTTTCGAAGCGTCGGTGCTATACGCAGCTGTAAGTTTAAGATGTTATAAGCTCCGGTTCCGGTTCCGTAACCGTTTCTTATATTAACTTGTACGAGGGGGTCCCGTGGTGACCTGTGTAACAGGTTTTTCGGAACCCTACCTACTTCAGGCACCAGTCTCACACATAAGATCAGTCAGTCTGGCTAATAATATCTTAACCCTATGTAAATCTAATGATTTCTTATATTTACGCGAACACTACACATTGAATAAAACTATTGTTACGGATTTTATCGCGTTTAATTTTACTATTTTGATTCCCGACGTTTCGGGTGCTTTACAGCAACCCATGGTCACGGGGGGGACTGAGATGTTTGACGTCCCAATGTCATAGTTAGCCCGGCTACCTTCAGTTTTTTAATTTTTTTTTGGTTCGATCTACGCAGAATGAGCTTACAGTATCTTGAAGTCTTGCAGTGGTATCCTTGGGTTTGGATTTAATATTGTTAATTATAGGATCCCAAGCAGATGGCAGCACCCATCCATATTCTCTATTGAAATTAGGATGTTTTTACCAAACCACCGAGGTTGTATGGGTTACCGAAAATACACAAACCAAACGCTCCACTACGTCCTATAGTGAGCGAGATCGACTCACCAACTTATAAATTGGCTCAACACTTGGCAAAAGTTCTGTCACCGCTGAGAGGACAAATCAGAGCACACACGAAGGATTCGTACCATTTTGTTAGTGAGATAAAAGACCTACATCTCGCTGACAATGAAACTATGGTCAGTTTTGATGTTCAGTCACTATTTACATGCTTACCTATTGAAGACTGCATCTCAATTGTAACCAGGAAGCTAGAAGAATACAACATGCCTACAGAATATGCAGTATTACTCAAACACTGACTTATATCTGGCTATCTATTGTGGAAGGAGGAGTTCTACAAGCAAGTAGATGGTGTAGCAATGGGCTCACCTGTATCTCCCATAGTCGTCGACATATTCATGGAGGACTTTGAGGAGAACGCCCTAGTTACGTTAGATAAAGTAAAGCATAGATTAGGTCGTAAGAGTTTCGATTATAAAATAACATGTTTGACATTTTGATTTGTAATAATAACATTTTTATAATGTCGTATAAAAGTTAAATGCAAAAATGAGATTACGACCTCATAAATAATTAAAACATGACTTTACGCTCCCTATTGAAAATTATTTTTACGAAACATCCCAAATAGTAAAAAAATCGAGCTAGAGCTGTTGAAAATCCAGGTCGTAAGGGCCTTTTTTTAAAAGATAGAATTATTTTAAATATACCAATCGATGGAGCTCAGGACGCTGATTTCAAATGTATATACAACTCATTTTCGGCAAAATGTCCTTTACGACAATTGAAATTTCCGGTATCGATATATGTATACTTCAATGTCCCATTTTGTGCCAAGCAACTTTAGTAAATTCTAGAAAGATTTAGAAATTTTGAAAGCAAATGGCTCCTGTCACTCGAGGTTATCCTTCTTCAGAAGTTAGCGTTAAATTATTGTGACTGGTGAAATAAAGATTTTTGAAATTAGGATATTTTTAATTGCAATATCAGAACCATTCTTGGTGGAAATCGATTTTATGTTGCGAGCTTGCGAGGATTTGTGGTAAAATCTAATGTAATGGTCGGGGACAATTCGGAACATGTTAACATATTGCAGACTTTTCGAAGCGTCGGTGCTATACGCAGCTGTAAGTTCAAGATGTTATGAGCTCCGGTTCCGGTTCCGTAACCGTTTCTTATATTAACTTGTACGAGGGGGTCCCGTGGTGACCTGTGTAACAGGTTTTTCGGAACCCTACCTACTTCAGGCACCAGTCTCACACATAAGATCAGTCAGTCTTGCTAATACTATCTTAACCCTATGTAAATCTATTTATATGTGATGAGAAAATATTTTTTTTATAACTAGCTGTGGGCTGTGAAGATGTAGAGGAAGGAAAAAGGTTTTCTCCATACAAATACAAATATACACCATCCATACAAATACAAACATACAAACAACCGTGCCTACACAGTAGGTACGCGTGCCGTGAATACTGGTAGCATTAACATTAAAATGTCAACAGATAATCGCCGCCCACCGCCACCGCGCCGATTGTGCCCATATAGCCGTCTAAATGCGCTAATGATCCGAATCATTGATTTATCGCCTGATCATATCTTTACTCATGCAATGGCAACGAGTCACGACGCTGCATGCCGATGCTGCAGCTATTTTATGGTTATAGCACGGATGGGTCGGCTCAACCAGAGAAGGACCACGCTCTCACAGAATACCAGCGTAAAATAGCAGCTTAACACTGCTGTGTTTCGTATGGTGAGTGTAGAGAACCGGAGGCCCTTTTTACTGGAATTGAGGCATTCCATCTTAGTCCTCCCGGGTGACAACGCTTCTGCATTTTGATTCTTTATTGAGGATAGATGTAGATGTCTATGGGTCACAGCAACCACTTACCATCAGGTGGACTGTGTGCTCGTTTGTCACCCTATCCTATAAAAAAAAAACCAGCGTTAAATAGCAGCTCAATGCTGCTGTGTTTCGTATGGTGAGTGAATACACTTTTTACTGGAAACGAGGCATTCCATCTTAGTCCTCAGGAGTGACAACGCATTTGTAGTTTGATTCTTAATCGGGGACAGATGTGGATCTCTATGAGCCAACGCATTTATTTACCATCAGGTGGACTGTTAGCTCGTTTGCCACCCTTATTCTATTAAAAAAAAAACTGTACAGTCATAATATCTTCACGTATTCAGTTCATGTATCTAAATCGTGTAGTGGTGGTGCAAAAATATCCATACCACCATATCGTCCCGTGGGTGTCGAAAGAGGCGACGCAGGAAACTGAACCAGGAGACGGGCGGCAGCAACTGTCTGTTGTTAACTCAAGTTACAAAATACTACGGCTGCCGGCCCGCCTGCCGCACCAAATGTGACGAATATCACAGTATCCCCCTATAAAGCAATTTATGGGGAGGTCTATGTACATCAGTGGACCTTTATAGACTATAATAGATAATGGATTAAGTTCATATGAAGCATGCTGGCGGAAAACAGGTCCATTAACGTATTTTTCATCAGATTTCATCCAAATAACTTAAAATATATTTATTTTCTGACGTTAGAATTTTTTCCTACATCTACAGTTGAAAATAAGATTCCTCTAGCTAGTACTAATTAGAATTATAAACTAATGCCCAAATACTCAAACACTCCTCAATTTTCAGATGGCGTTAAGTCTCGTGCTGTCTCTATCACTCTAAGTTAAAGTGACTGTGACACCACGAGACTTAACGACATCTTAAATTTGAGTAACGTTTGAATATTTGGCCATTAGACTTATACTAGATACTAAGGCCGTTAAGTAAGATATTTTTTATTGAAAGGTAATATCATAATCAGCTGTCGAAGAAAGTAACAAGGACAGTCGAGTCGACACGAACATGAACATCTGGCGTCACAGTGCACGTTCCTTCACAGCGTGGCGCGTGGGCGAGCTGGTGTTTCGACACCTCCATTACTATCCCACCGACTTGGTTTAGCATTGCGCACATTGCATAACTATTATATTTACAATATGCCACTGACAAAACGCAGCGCAAATCCGAGCGTTCCTTTGGCCATTGCGACATGTGTGACTGTGACACATCGCACATGCTGATATATTGCTATAATTTATGTTCAACCCAGCAACCCTAGTCTTCGCCTGGATTAGATCTATTAATGTATTAATGTGGCGTTTTTTAGATTTAAGGTAATGAAATATCTTTTAGTTTTAAATTTTCGTTAAAAATATCTTTAAGTTTTTGGAATAGAATACAGCCTAAATCCCTCCTGGCATTGCTCTGCATCTATCTGTTCGTTCAGTTTCATCACAATCATTTTGGCCATTCCGAAAATAAGCACGGACAGACAGACAAACATTTTAAGAATGGTTGTTTATGTGTTAATAGCATGCAAATATTATAAATATTAGTTCTTATTGACATGTTGATGTTGTGCAAATTAATGTGTACATTCTATAGGAAAAGAGACTTTAAATTTATCTAGCCGTATCTATGGCTGCTGAAGAAATGAATGCGGCATGACCAGTGAGGACCTCGCTCTCACAGAATACCAGCGTAGAACATTATCGTAATGCTGCTGTATTACGTACGGTGAGTGTAAAGGACCGGAGACCTTTTTAACTGGTAAAGAGGCATTCCATCTTAGTTCTCAAGGGACAAAGGGTCTGCATTTTGATTTTAACTGCAGTCAGAATTAAATCTATAGACTACATGTACATAATTTACTTACCATCTGAGTACTATGCACTCGTTTGTATACGATACTAACTATTCCCTGCGACTTCGCCCGCGTGGAATTTGTTACGATTGGATTTCATTGGTTTTCATTTTCTTGTGCGGAACCCTAATTCTTTTTCTAAAATAAAAATCCCGTCAAAATCAGTCCAGCCGTTTCGGAGATTACCCGGAACAAACAGAGACAAAAATAAAAAAAATGTTTTTTGTTAAAAGTACCGTATACACTTTCATATTCATTTAGTAAAAAGCTGTTATTTTGACATTACAAACAGACATTTCAATTTTATTTATTTGTAAAATGTATACATCAACTAACGTTCTCGCTAGAGTGGGATTGTATGGACAGGGTTTTATGTAGGTACACCGCTTGCAAATTTACAAGGCGCGAGCCCTGCCACACATGAAATACTGTTTTCAGCTCTGGGCCGGGGCACATCAGTGCCAGACACGACCACATCCAGCGAAGAGCGGCCCGAATCGTCGATGACCGAGATCTTTCTGATCGGCTCGGAGATGTTGTATCCCTTTGCATTTTCTATCGCATTCACCACATACATCGTGACAAAATTCACGAAACCATCAATACTATCTGGATGCTTGGTGGTCCACCACTGTTCGCTTTTCCAGGAGCTTTATTTCTCGCACGACTTCTTAGTTGTAATCGGCTACCACCAGACTGATACGACTTAGAGACCTTCTAGAAAAAGGCCTACTCCTTTTTAAAAGACCGGCAACGAAATCCCCTGCTGTTGCAGTTGTTTATAGGCGGCGGCAGTCACTTACCAGTGTGGTAATTGACTGCCGCCAGTAAGGTTGAGTCAGGTGCTCGTTTTCCTCCCCTTCTATAAAAAAGTCAAGAGAATCGATGTTACTTTAGGAATATTTTTTTTGTAATACAAAATACCGGAGATTCGTTAATTTTTCCATATACGTGATATTCTAAAAGGCAAGTATATCTAATATGGTAATATTAATACGAGTGGAACCGCGCCATCCTCCCTGCACCGTGTACGGACTATAATGGCTAAGTTATGCTGGTTTATGATGTCACCGCACACAAATCTTAGTTTACTCGGCATCAGCACTGTCATAAAATTTAACAAATTAGTATTAGAAATCAATTGTGGAGATGGAGTTAAGTTTAGATAAAACTAAAAGATATAAAATCAACTTAGTGTTGTGGCATAATAATTTGTAAGTTAAGTTATGTAATATTATTTGTAATTTTTTTTAAAACGTTACACCCCCCCGCCCCCCTCACTATTATTTTCTCCTGTACCGTGGAGGCAGTTCACAAACATAAATTGCACAAGGACAAACATCCAGACCCGGAACAATTATTTGTAGGTCATACAAATACTTGTTTTGTGCGGGATTTGAACCCGCGGCCCTCAGTATAGGAAAGTTACAGCCTATATACCGTCCCACTCGTGGGCACAGACCCCTTCTCATTTCTGAGAGGGTTTTACGACAAGGAAGTGTTCACCGCACTGCCTTAATGCGTGTTAGCGGACTCTACATGTCTTCGAAATATTTTCTAATTTCTCAGACATACAGCCAACCCCACGATGTTTTCCTTCACCGCGGAGCACTTGGTGAATCAGCACTTAAAATTGCAACTAACAATTTTATTGGTGCCTGCTCGTTTTTTTTTTACTCGCGCACACAGTTCTTTATTTTAAACTATTATTCCATTCCGTTTGAGTTCTTAGGATTGAATCGCGGCTGCTCTGTAACTTGCTGTTGGCAAATCTACTTCTGTCCTCAACTTTTTATTGGTCAGAGCCTCAAACTTGACGATGTTGGCAGGAGGACAAAACACTAAAAAAATACCCACCCACACTACTAGTACTTTTACTAGGTTGCCTAGGAATTAATCAGGGTAGGTTCTTCCGGCAAATAGCAATGCTTGCACTGTTGTGTTTCTCTCTGAAGGGTAAAGAGAGCGAGTATAATTATTTACTTTGTTTTATTTTATTTTATAAATAAGGGTGACAAACGAGCACACAGTCCAGCTGATGGTAAGTGGATACTGTGGCCCATAGACATTTACATTTATCCTCAATTAAGAACCAAAATGCAGACGCATTGTAACCCCCGAGGACTAAGATGGAATGCCTCGTTTCCAGTTAAAAGGGTCTCCGATTCTCTACACTCACCATACGAAACACAGTAGCATTAAGCTGCTATTTTACGCTGGTATTCTGTGAGAGTGTGGTCCTACCCCGTTCGAGCCGACCCATTCGTGCTGCAACCACAATATAGCTGCAGCGTGGCTCTACCACTCTTAAATTGGTTACAGGTTTCCATCAGTAGGACTGTATATTTTGTATTTGTACGGGATAGAGTTACGTGGCAGCTAGCGTAGCTCTATCACGTACAAAATATATCTCCTATCTTCTCTATATTTGGGGTAGGCCTATATCCAGGCAGTAGACTGTTCACAGCTAGAGAAAGACGTGTATGTCTAACCACCTCACAACTGTCATTCGATTCTCCTCACCTAAATTGTTTAATTAAAAATTCTGACGCCTATAAACCTATAGCCCGCCTAATTTGCGACAAAATCTTATCGCACCGCCGACGACGCTCCGACTTCGTTTACGAAACCACTGAAACCTGCTCGTACACATGCTGCTGACAGTACCGAGCACGAACGCGCGCGAATCGCTCTACCACAGAGTATAAATGCACGTGACTTATAATTCGGAAATTTACGCGACATTTTTTTATCTAGTTTATATATGAGTAACACTGATAACTGAAACTTAGGTATTTACTTTAGTTCTCTTCAACTTTTGTCATCGGTCGTGCGTTCTCAATTGAAAACGCGATTTTGTTTATAATAAGCAGTAATTTGTAGGTGTATTTCTATTTTTTTTTTTATGCGTGTATCATATTAGTGTGAAACATATTACTGCTTTTGGATTATAAAAGTAGCAGTCAATTTCACGGTGGACGGTGATAAAAGGTGAGATGGGATAATAATATGTTTGTTATATTATGCTATGATTATCTTTTTTTTTTTTTATTGCTTCACGTAGGAACGTCAAATTCTCACTACCTCATAGTTTGACTTTCTTTTATAGAATACTAAAGGTGACAAACACTGTCTACCTGATGGTAAGTGGGTTCTGTGGCCCATAGACATCTAAATCTTTCCTCAATAAAGAATCAAAATGCATATGCGTTGTCACGCCTGAGGACTAAGATGGAATGCCTCGTTTCCAGTAAAAGGGGTCTCCGGTTCTCTGCACTCACCACATGAACCACAACGGTATTAAGCTGCTATTGGTATGTAGCATTAAGTGGTAATACGCTGGTATTTTATGAGAGCGTGGTCCTTCCCCGGTCGAGCCGACTCAACTACAATACACCTGCAGCATAACTCACTCTACCACTTAAACTTGAGTGGTTAGTCCGCCTTTTGTATCTTTACTGTGAGGTGTGTGGGGCCGCCCTACACTTCGCTTACCGGTACGAGGCTGTCACTCGAGAACATTTCTTCCCCATCGTAAGTGAAGTGTAGGACTTTCTTCCACAACGTGGTGGGGTTGGAAGGTGGTGACACCTATTGCACGTAAAAAATAGAGATAAAAATAAAAATGAGGTACCAGGTCGGTAAGAAATGCAGGAAGTCGATGGATGCGGGGCTTAGGGGAAGTCTATATTTTGTTATGGGCTATAATGATGGTGATGATGGTGGTGATGAGTTGTGTATGTTGATAAATTATAACAGATAGCTAATCGGTGTGCGAGGAACATATTTTGTAAATGTCTAAATTCTTAACTACATAATAATAATATTGCGTGTTTCTTATTTGAAATTTTATCTTTTATTACAAAGCCATTGTCTTTATTTTACTTCATCAAATCAAACTAAAGTTTCATGTTCTTCCCACCATGTTTTTAAACATATTTTATATATATTAAAAAAATACATTATTATATAAATATTTAGACCAACAAAATCGTAAGTACGATTAACATTAAAGTTACTGAAACTTGTTTATACTTAGTAAGTTTTTTAAAATGACATTGAAAAACGAACTAACGGTTCATCTGATGTTCTGATGGCAAGTGGCTACTGCAGTCCATGGACACCTGCAACCAACTTCATCGCAACACGGCTCCGGGCGCGTCACCTCCGAGAACCATGACTGAATACCTTACAGTATTTTATTATAGCGGCTCTCTCTATATCCTTAGAGTACAGTTCAGCAGCGGGGGCACAGTGCGCTGAAATAGTTTAAAGGGTGGTGTACCTACCCAGGGCTCTCAGGCGGGAAAGGAGAATCCTCCTACAACCTGGAAACTGTGTTGATTGGTTGCTTACTGTGTGGAATAGTTTGTGTCATTACCCACTTAAAATGTATGAGAGAAACTCATGCCCTGGGGATCAGAGATCCTCTCTTACTCTTCTAACAGAAAGACAGTACTGAGTGTACTTATTACAAATAGAAATGAATAATAATATAATCAAAACAAAAATTCTTAATTCTCAATTGGCGTCATCACCTCGAACCTAAGTAATCATACGGATTTTATTCGGTTTCGCCTGGATAGCGTCTTGTAATGTGGCGTTATTTCCATTTCAGATATCAACGACCATTTATTTTATCGATTTTTCGTTTTTTTTATCTCTGATAAAATTTTAAGTAGATTTTAAGCCCAGATCCATCCTGGCATTGCTCTCCACCTGTTCGTTAATTTTCATCACAATCGGACAGATCAGCTCTCGGACAGACAGACAGGCAGACAAACATTTGAATAATTATTATTTATGTCTTAGTCCCCCACTAGATGGAGTGACGACCTGGTAAGACATGCAGGAAGTCGATGGATGCAGGTGGCTCAGGACCGTGCTTTGTGGCATTTTTGGGGAGGCCTATGTTCAGCAGTGAACTTGTGAAGGGCTGTAATGATGATGATGTCTTAGTAGCATGCAAATAATAGACAGTTCAATTTTATTTACATGTGACAATGTGAACGCGATAAAATTCGTAAGGTTAGTTGTTTGCGATGTATGGTGTTCGTGTAAATGTAAGAAATCATTATGACGTCATCAGCGTTTAGTAATGTTGCGATCACCTAACATCTAAATTGCAGTCTCTCTCAACAATTCACAGATACAGTTTCACATCAGTTGCGCAATGCAGTACGAACAATGTTGTCTACGTGGTAGAGCCACGCTGCAGCTATATTATGGTTGTAGGACGAATGAGTCGGCTAGACTGGGGTAGTACCACGCTCTCACAGAATACCAGCGTAAAATAGCAGCTCAACGCTGCTGTGTTTCGTATGATGAATGTAGAGAACCGGAGACACCTTTCACTGGTAACGAGGCATTCCATCTTAGTGCTCAGGGGTGACAACGCATCATTTTGATTCTTAATTGAGGATAAATGTAGATGTCTACGGGCCACAGCATCCTCTTACCATCAGATGGGCTTTGTGCTCGTTTGTCACCAGACTGCAGACTGCTCCTAGGCGTTTGCATATCGCTAAAACGATCGAATACCACAAACTCTGTGCCCGCAAGCCAGCCGAAATTTACGCGCCACGCCATAGCAACATACCTAGAATGGAATCTGCGTTGCGTCACACGACATCAATCCATTGCGGTTTTATCTGCTCTTTAGGAATTAAAGTCATCGCGCGGTTTTTTTTCATAAAATCGAGGTGACAAACGAACACACAGTCCACCTCATGGTAAGTGGATGCTGTGGCCCATAGATATCTACATTTATCCTCGATTAAGAATCAAAATGCAGATGCATTGTCACCCCTGAGGTCTAAGATGGAATGCCTCGTTTCCAGTAAGAAGGGTCTCCGGTTTTTTACACTCACCATACGAAACACAGCAGTGTTAAGCTGCTATTTTACGCTGGTATTCTGTGAGAGCGTGGTCCTTCCCCGGTCGAGCCGACCCATTCGTGCTACAACCATAATATAGTTGCAGTGTAGCTGTACCACGTAAAAAACAATTTAACAATTATCAGGAAATTGACGGCAAGCTTCTGTTATATCGTTTAATTAATAAATACTAAAAGAAGCTGCCGCGTTGGTCTAGTGTCCGTAAACGCAGTTTGCTGATCATGAGATCCCGGGCCGGACTCCCGGGTCGGGCCAAAATCTGTTGTTACGTTTTTCCTGTCGAGAAATTCTCAAGAGCAGCCCAGTCAGGAAGTTGGCGGTATTTCACCCCCGTGCCTCGGAAAGCATGTAAAGTCGTTCGTCCAGCGTCTGATTTCTCCGGTCGTCTCGGTTTACTATCCCATCGGACTATGAGTGAGGGAATAGAGAGTGCACTTGAGCTTTCGCATACACTCGTGCACTATAATCCCGTCCTGCGCAGATGGCTAGCCTCCGTTATGACTGGCCGCCGTGATCCATCATTCTTTTTCTTTTTTTTTTTAAACGTAACCTCCACACTAGGATTTTCTCCTGTATCGTGAGGGCAGTTTACAAACGTAAATTGCACAAGAACAAACATCCAAACCCGAAACAATTATTTGTAGGCCATACAAATACTTGTACCATGCGGGATTCGAACCCGCGGCCCTTAGCGCTGCAACTCAATTGCTAAGCCACTGCGCCACGGAGCTGACCAAATTATTATTACTAAAAGAAATTACATAAAAACATAAATATAACTTGACAAACGAGCTCACAGCTAAAATATATTGTGTGTACATATCCCACCTGATGATTGATGGATGCTGTGGCCCATACACACTTACATCTATCGTCAACTAAGAACATAAATGGTAAAATTAAAAAAATTGTACAACCGACTTCAATATTAATTATTATGGATAACTCAAAAACTACTGGTCAGACCTTGATCAAATTTATGTGGAACCACATGAGAAAAAATCTTTTTTTTATTACACATAAATAAAACATACAGTCGAATTGAATACCTCCTCCTTTTTGAAGTTCGTTGGAAAATGCTCATGCGTAGTATCAATAAAAGGGTCGTTACCAGTAAAAAGAGTCACTGGTTCTCGTTACTGACCATACGGGACACACCAGTATTGTGCTGCTATTTCACGCTGGACGCTGGTATTCTGTACGATGGTGGTCGTATCCCGGTCGAGGCGACCCATTCGTGCTGCAGCCAGCAATACGTTGCAACGTGGCTCTACCACTTCTTTCTAGTTCTTTGAAATGTACTTTAACTTTTTATTAAATGTTTTTTTACCCTTTTCAGTGTAGTAGTAAGAAAAATCACGAATTGAATGTCGTCTAAATAATTATCATAAAAACTTTATCTTCTATTCTTCTTACGGGTGTATTTTTTCTTCATAAAATATTTGAGAATCCCTGAAACCTATTAAATAAAAAAAGAATCATCAAAATCGGTTTACAGTTGACGAAGATATCGAGTAACATATATACAAAAACATTCAGTTGAATTGTAATTATCATCCTTTTTTGAAGTTGGTTAAAAAATAAAAGAGAATGTGAATGTAGAGTGGTTTTACTTGAACTTAACCGCGGGCGGATCGATACTCCTACTCGTATATAACTATATTATGTTAAATATTATAAGTCAAAGAATTGAAAAGAATAAAATAATTTCTACATGATAGCTTCAGAAGTCGATGCTAAGACATAGTGTAAGTATTGAAAATATTGTATATGGAAGCACCAACTTCAGAAGCTATCACATTACAGCCCTTCACAAGTTCACCGCTGAATACGTGATAGAGCCATGCTGCAGCTATATTAGTAGTATAGTTGTAGCATGAATGGGTCGGCTCGACCGGGGAAGGACCACGCTCACAGAATACCAGCGTAAAATAGCAGCTTACCACTGCTGTGTTTCGTATGGTGAGTGTAGAGAACCGGAGACCCTTTTACTGGAAAAAGGCATTCCATCTTAGTCCTCACGGGTGACAATAACGCATCTGCATTTTGATTCTTTATTGAAGATAGATGTAGATGTCTATGGGTCACAGCAACCACTTACCATCAGGTGGACTGTGTGCTCGTTTGTCACCCTATCCTATAAAAAAAAATATAGGCTTCCCCAAGATATACCACAAAGTCCTAATCATTAAAATGTTACTAGTAGGTGGAAGGACTGCTTTTCTGTCCGAGAGGAGTCCATCTGGGTGGGAACCACCCCCTCACCCATTTCTGGCACCAAGCAGCAGTGCAAGCACAACCACTTATACCGTCAGCTGGACTGTAAAATCGTTTCTCACTTTATGTAGAATGTAGATATACCTACTAGGTACAATGTTTGGGTATTTAAAAACTAGGAACCATTAAAACTGACTAAAACTGCCCAATTATGCCGTTATCTGACATCAAGCAAACAAATTTAACGATAATAAATAATTAAAGAAGAACAATAAGACATAATCTCAATCATTCTTATTATAATATTGTTTTGAGATAAATTTAAATCAGTCCAGTTTAAGAGAAGAAAATAGGAGAATACGGAAGGATGATTTCGTTCATTTTTCAAATGTATTTAATCAATGCGAGCTCAGCAAGCTCTTAAAGCACAGTTAGGCGTAATAGTTAAAAATCGAATAAATTTCTTGCAGCCCGAGCGTACTCTTGAATAATGTAATTTTAGCCGTTAAAACTATTAATGTTCAGACACATCTCATGAGCACATGAGTAAAGAAACTTTACTCTGTGTCATGAGCGTTTGATTTAATTTTGATGAAAAAAAAATACCAGAGAATCTGGTCGACTTTCATTTATAACTTTTAAACGGTGTTGAGTTCAATAACAAAAATCAATAGGATCCTCCTTTATATCTCAATCTATTGCTTACATTTCTATTATGCGAGAAGACTCACCGACGCGACGCACAGACCAATGGACGGCAGTTCATATATTTTTCAATTACATTTTTGTTATGTAATCTAAAGTGAATCAATTAGAAAATAAACTAATCTTATAATACAATGTCTGTAGTTATTGTAACGTTAATAATAATATGGATTTGATGTCTAGCTAAAAGTATAAGAACGATTTTATGTAGCGAAACTGAGGTATGGCCACATATCGAGAGTAGAGCACTCCCTCACGTTGTGAGACGTGCAATAAAGTGAATTAGTCAAGCCCCTGTGCAATAGGCGTGATATAGTCCTGAAATCGAACTAATATTAGTTAAGCTACAACAGGAAGTCAATCTGGCAGTCGCCGCACGAGATCCTATCGTCCGCTCATAAATTCCTATATCCGACACCGCGGTAAATTGAATCCATATTTGGCATTTCCTGTGCTCGCCCTGAACTTTACAGCGAAAGTGACACTTGGAGACAAATTTACGATATCCCCGCGCGGGCCCGATCGCCATGGAAAGGATAACTTTTAAAATAATGGAACAGTTCGAATATACGTTGGTGTGAACAGCAACTGTGTAATAAATTCCGGGTGACTTACGATAAATGCATGTATTTTAAAGGACGACGCGCTTGCAGCTGGACATGAGACAAAAATATTTGTCACTTCCTATTTGGAAGTTCACCGTGTAGTGGCGGTGTAAGCGTAAGGAGGCGACAGAGAAACAAATCACGACATGGGCAACAGCGTCTTCCTAATAACGACTAAAAATAAAAAACTGCGGTTGCCAACCCTCTTGCCCAACGTGGCAACTATGGCAAATATCTCCCCTATGAGGCAATCTATTTGGGAGGCTGTAACTGTGGTAATACATAATCTCTTTTCGCATACCATTTGCATTTTTGTAATTAGCTAATACATAAACGGGTTACTTTTGTAAACTACGTAAATGCTTAGGGCGACGTGTTTTAAATAAATTATTTATGTGTTGCTGTTCTTCACATAAATACTCATGTATTACAATGACTAATGAAAATTACCTACTACTGTACCATTGCAATTTGCAAGAACTTTCACTAGATAATACTTATCAATGAGACTAACATGTTGAACGGAAATTCTCCGTCTGAATAGAGAATTTTAAAACCCGGTTTAATAATGTGCAGACATTGTTAAACGGTTGATATGGCGAGTTTTTGTGAATGAACATCGCTCGGCGCGCCCTCGATCCGTTTACATTATTGTAATTTTTGTTCATTGAGTGGGTTTTACTGAATGATTAAGGCGAGGAGCCTTACAGGTGTGCCCATGCACAGTATTTAACCGTAACATTGCAAGTCAAAAAACGTTAGCATAAATTGAATAATTAATTAATGTGGTAGTGGTAGAACCACGCTGCAGTTATATTACGATTGTATCACGAATGGGTCGGCTCGACCGGGGAAGGACCACACTCTCACAGAATACCAGCACAAAATAGCAGCTTAATGCCGCTGTGTTTCGTATGGTGAGTGTAGAGAACCCGAGACCCTTTTTACTGGAAACGAGGCATTTCATCTTAGTCCTCGCGGGTGACAACGCATCTGCATTTTGATTTTTAATCGAGGACAAATGTAGATGTCTATTGGCCACAGCATCCAGTTACCATCAGGTGGACTGTGTGCTCGTTTGTCACCCTTATTCTATAAAAGAAAATCGTAATTATTTTTTACCATAATGGTTTGTTCTAATAGATCTAATTTTGCAAAGCTAAACTTTAAAGCCATATAGCTATGTAGTGACGGCGTAAAATTATATCTATCACACATATACAATGGGCGTCGTAAGAAGCGACTATGGGAAAAACCAGAAAGACGTGGTCTCATGCCCTCAGATTGGTGTATTAACATTTTATGGGGACCCAGACCGGCGACGGGAAGAAGCAGTGTCAAATGTGACTGTCATCTAATACTGCGATCTCCTATCCCCTGCCAAGCGTGGCTATTGTGTCAAGTTCTTCCTGGATAAGTCAATGCTCTAGACGCGAATGAATGCTGCACTAGACGCGAAGCTTCAATGGAGCCCCCATATATCAAAGTTAGCAAGCAGACTTAGTTCTACAGCATATGCTGTAAAAAAGATTAGAAATCTTACAAGTGTGGAAACAGCTAGACTTGTTTACTATAGCTATTTCCATAGCATAATGTCGTATGGTATTTTGCTATGGGGACACGCGACTGACACTGAAATTATATTTGTTTTACAGAAGAGGGCCATAAGAGCAATCTATGATTTAAAACCTAAAGAGTCGCTCCGACAAAAATTTAAGGAAATTAATATATTAACTTTGGCCTCTCAATACATTTATGAAAATGTAATGTACGTACACAAAAATAAAAGTAGTTATACAAAAATAAGTGATATTCATTCTGTAAATACTAGAACAGACACAAGCTAGTAGTACCAGTTACTCGACTCCACCGAGTCAGTAATTCATTCTTGGGGCGATGTATACGCTTTTACAACAAAATCCCAGAAAATATACAAAATTCGACCTGCTCAAAATTCAAAAACTTTATTAAACATAGTTTGTATAAAAAGGGTTATTATAATATTAAGGAATTTATGAATGATAATAACCCCTGGGAATGAGGTGTTCGCTACCAAGCTATTTCTGATTTGTTTTGTGTGGTTAATTGTGTAACATACATGATTGTAAGCTGTTATTTAAAAAAAAGTCCCGCTGGGTTTCTTGCTGGTTCTTCCCAGGACAGAGGTTTTTTTTTCGAACCAGTGGTAATTAAACAAAAGAGTGACTTTCAAAAAGTATTATTTATAATCTATATTGAATAAAAAAGTTTCTGTTTCTGTTTCTGTTTCTAGGACATAGTATACCTGTGTTGGACAAATTTTATATTAAAAAAATGCTCCTATTTTACGATATTTTGTGCGAGCGTGATTCTTCTCCGGTCGAGCTACAGCCATAACACTGTAGCGTGGCGCATTCACCACCCCGCCATAGAGACGTAGCGTCAACATTCAAAATAATAACACTGCGATATCCGCCTGCTAAGTGTGCAGACTAATCCGAATTCTTACTATAACAGGAGAAGACCATGTCCAGTGGTTGTTTTGAAGTGATAAAAATAAAAGAGAGGTACCTTATATTGTTTATATAATAAGGGTAACAAACGAGCTCACAGTCCACCTGATGGTAAGTGGATACTGAGTTTCATAACCATCTACATCTATCCTCGTTAAAGAAATAAAATGCAGATGCGTTGCCACCCCTGAGGACTGAGATGCAATGCTTCGTTTCCAGAGAAAAGGGTCTCCGGTTGTCTTCACTCACCATACGAAACACAGCAGCATAAAGCTGTTATTTTACGCTGGTAGTCCGTGAGAGCCCACGCTCTAGACCGGGGAAGGACCACTCCCTCCCCGGTCTAGCCGACCCATTCGTGCTACAACCATAATAATATATGTAGCTGCAGCATGCCTCTGCCATGTAAAAGATATCGTAACTCTGCGAAATCAAGGACAATATTCGAGAGGCAATTTAAATGTTTTTAACTTAACCTCATTTCAGAACCAAGAAAAAATTGGAGCGAAAATCTAAAAATTGAAATCTCAGCTAACTCCGCCGTTGTATTGATAAGATAGCTTGGTTTGATAACGTGCAAGTTATCTCTGAGATCAAGGTCGTCGCCTCTTACGTTTTGCCAAAAAATAAAGCGTTTTCCTTATTAGGTCAGAATATGGACTTCTTGTCGATTTTGTTAACGAAAATTTTTTTGAATAGAAGTAAGACAAACCAGCACAAAATACATATGATGATTAGTTAATGCTGCTGTGGCCTATATATACACATTAACGTTTGTCCACATCTATTGAGAATCAAAATGCAGATGCGTTGTCATCCCTGAGGACTAAGGTGGAATGCCTCGTTACCAGTAAAAAGGGTCTCCGATTTTCACTCACCATACGAAACTCATACTATTTCACACTGGTATTTTTTGGACCACCCTTGAAGTATAACCAATTTAATAGAAAAATAATCTTTTAAATCGGTTCAACCGTTTTCAAGAAATCTGAGAAAAAACGTACGTTTCGAATATGGAACCATTTTGAAGTAGCTTATAAAGGATTGTCACTTGTCATCAAGTTGTCATCTGCGGGTGATCAACTGTGTAGATCTCAATCACATACTACTAAGAGGATGCATCTCAATTGAGGGCTAATAATCTTCCGCTCAACAGATGTCGCCAGTTGACACTGAGGTGAAGTTGTTTGTTACACAATGTAATTTTTTTGAGAAGTTAGTTTTAAATAAAAGTTTATCAGTTTCTAGAGTCTTATATTATACACAAAACAATGCCTCGGTGGTTTGCTCTTAATTTTTTAATTTTTTGGTTTATTTATTATTATTCTAATTAATATAAAATATAACTAACAGTACACAAAGAAACATAAACCTTTACCTATATTTTTCGAACAAATTAAATTTCCTGCTATGGAATCTGTCATAATTACACGTTATTTTTAAGTGGCGTTGCCCTGATGGCAGAAAAAGTCGTGGATGCCCTCATTTGGTAGGTACGCCGAAAAATAGAATACCAAAAAAAATTAATTATATCAATGTTATATAATTACTTATAAACCTTTTAAATTACACGTTTAAGATAGTAAAATACCTTGCCATTACTTGTGCATATCCTGTTATGGAACTTGTTTGTTTAGGTCATTAAACAAAACATGAAAATGATATCACTGGGCTGGGCTGAGGCTCAACGGCTAGTCCATGCGTTGGTGTTGGGTTGACAGTAAGACTGTAGCAGCTACTGTTTTATTGCCTAGTCGTTCTAAAGCTTTTAATGATTTTGTTTTACTTACACAACCGGATCGGGAGGATCTTATATTTTATCATACGTTTTAATTAGAATTAATTGAATTTTTTTTTATTATTCAATATTGAAAAACTAAGGTAGGAGCGCCTAAAAAGGACCGGTTCCAAATAAGGTTCATCTTTTCAAACTTCCCGCACTTAGGGGCGTTCAAGTATTACGTAACGCAATTTTTGAAGATTTTTGACCCTCCCTCCCCCCCATGTAACGCGCCGTAACGTTTTTCTGTACTCCCCTCCCCCTCCTTAAACGTTACGTAACACCCAAGTGACCATTTTCACCTAAAAGTCACAATTATGTTGCAGAAAGTACCGGAAAGTCGCTAAAATACCTTTTTATTGTTTTAATCGCGCTTGCGGTAATAATAAATAAAACAAGAGATTTCTAACTCGCAATAGATGCGTAGGTATATTGTTTATTTTATTTATTCATGTTGTTATTTAATAAACAACCACACAATTTAATAAACATTTGCTTAAGTTTAAAATATGTTAAAACGGGCTCAAAGAAGACAATCGTTTTTGGGCTCACTAGAAACTTTAACGTAACTTAATTTTATTACACATAAAAAAGATACCAATTTATTATAGTCAACGGCCTAAAGATTTTATGAAAATGTAACCGGAATCATAAAATCTGAAAAAAAAGTTCTTTTGATATTCGTGAATTGGCTAATGTAATATGAAAACAAATGCGTATAAAGAAGAACGAACTACTAAAAAAAAATTCCATCAACCTTAAAGTACCTATAAATGCTGAATGTACCTACAACTTTCTTTTATACTATTAATTATTGACCAATGCACTATTTTAACTTATAATACGGGTGAAAACTACTAGACAAACGATTTTAGTTTGTTTTTGGGTTATTGTTATATTCATATTTAATTGTTAATTTATATCAGTATCCCCGTTAGATACGGTAAAACTAATATTACTATTGTAATCTATTGGTTATAAGGAATAAATCGACATGTGTTTCATTAAGTTAGGCCTGGTTACGGTGGTGGGCCCATTCTCAATACAAAAAGAAATTGTCTTCTTTGTCCTAATAAACTTTGATTACTAATCTTACAGTTAATTACGCCGTTCTCCTGACTTGGCCCTGTCCTTACGTACATTTTTGGCTTCACCCACCATTGTTCTTCTCATGCATTCTCCTATTTTAGGTTTTTTTACTAATAAACCCTTAAAATAAAATAACATATTTATTTTAACCTTTGGCAATGCAATAGAAACGGAAACCCAACTGAAATAAAACGTTTTAGTCAAAATAAAATCGTATTATTAACAAAAAAATTAAAATAAAATCAGCCATAATTCGTGGCCTTGAACTCTCGTATAACATTATTTATATTCTGTTCTATAAACTTTTCTTTATTTTTTAGTTCTAAATTTCATTGACATTTTTTTGGCACAGTTGCGTTGGCAAGTCCGCATGATATATCTGAATTCTTTTAATTGCTCATTAATCATCCATCCCCTCAACAATTATAGTAGGAACGACGTTTTGCCATTATAATTTATGAAATAGATAGGTAATATACATATATATTATTCTTAAATTACATTAAAACTTTTTCAACTATTTTATCCTACAATTAAATATACTAAACACAAAAAAAAACTATTTCGACGAGTATTTCAACAAGTATTTACAAAAAACTATTTACGTAAACAGCTTTAAAAAAACTTTAACATTCAATCGCCTAAAACGAGCTAGCCCCGACTGCGATCTACCCCTGGGGCGCCTCGCGATTGTAGGTAATTATTTCACGCAGGTAGCAAGAGTGACAGAGGCCTGCGTAAACCTAAACGGATATCTCGCGGCCACTCCCCAGTAACCAATTACAAAAGCGTATACCGACGTTCATTGCTTTCGCGGTGGCCATTTTTTCAGTGACTCTGTGTCACAGAGTACCTTTATATATACTGAAACTCTGTGTGTAACCTCAAGGGCGGTCCACGTGACTTAATTTATAAAATATTCTGATTCCATTTTGCGTTGTTTTAGTAAAAAAACCCGGTCGTTATGTAATAATTCTGCAATAGTAATGTTAAAATACTTTCAGAACGTGGATTGACAGGGTAAGTTACCAAAATTATTGCTTTTTTTATCTCGATTTTGTTTGGTTTTCTCAGAACATATCTAACTGCTTAACAAGGTCCACTTTTGTCTCCAAATAAGGGCCGGACCTTATTAAAAGTACGAAGTTTTAAAATAGGCGTGATCAGTTGTCATTCATTCATTCATGTCATTTAGACTTATATAAGTGTAAATAAGCAGCTGCCCTGGCAAGTGGCATTTTTGCCATTGCACATTAGGCCATTGCTATCGCACAAAAATGCCTTTCCTTCCTTAGACTTCAACTAATTTTTTTTTTTAAAAATCCAGACGCTTTCGAGTTTTATACTTAGCAACACATTTACCCATTCCTTTTTACGTAGTATTATAAGATTTTATTTACGCAAATCAACAGTAGCTTTTGATATAAATATTGTTCATACCTACATAATATAAATAAGTATATTGTTTCCAGTAAAGACAAAAATGGAACGCTCGTTTGTCCCCCTCTTCTATATAAAAAAGACAATTAAATGAAGTAGACAATTATCTTTTTAACAATGTCATATTTATAGGTATTCTGGAAGTGGGAGTAAGTTTTGTGATTTCAGTTCGAGCCGTTCGCGGTCAGGGGCAAAAAAGTAAAAACTCGAAAATTCTTTAAATATTATATGAAAAAGAATAGTGCATAATTTTTCGAACGTCGTTCTTGGAGGCTGAGGGGCCTCCTTAGCTTGGGGGCCCCGGGGCACTGCCCCGCCTAGCCCCTGGGTAGCTACGCCACTGCCTCTGATTTCACCCCGGCTTTAAACGAGGTACCCTTGAGATGAGAGGCCGCCAAAGTGTCTAATTTTAATTACACTTAGAAATCAACTTACCAAGCACTTAGTTATATATATATATTATAAGTTATCAAAATTATAAACTTAGCCCGATTTTTAAACTGTTTGTAACAATATGTAATATTACGAATAAATGAAATATTTTGATACTATTTTACTTGTTTTTGTATTCAACTTTGAAATGATAAATAAATTAAACAAAATATGACAAACAACACGTTTCCTGCTTAATTACCTTTTTTTAATATTATTCTTATATAAACGTATTAGGCCTTATAAAACTAAGAAGGAGTTAGGAGCATGGCTTCGCTCTTTGGAACATGGGATTTATTTTTTAAGTTAGGGTTGTTATTCCAATATTTTGAAAACCTGGATTTGAAGGTGAAAACCAGGGCATTTCGGTTCATAAACGTAAGGCAGAAGAGCAGCGGTAGTTCATATTCATAGTGATACCACAGAATAAATAGTAGTACAAGAAGTATTACGTAATGAAAACAAGGTCAATGAAACTTAACTACTTAATAGCCATGTCTATTTTTATGAAAGTATCTCGAATTAAATTATATAACAAATTAAATGGTATGAATAACTAAATATTCCCAATCAAAATTGTTATATAAAAATAAAACATTACACTAATGCCATTACACTATTACCTTTTTAATTTTAAACTAACATTTTTAAACTCCACCAATTTCTCTCAAGGCTTTAAAAACTACCTTGAGTTACTTAAAGACTATCCAGGACTTCTCAGGACACCCCAAAAAGCAGGACATGTCCTGTGAGAACTGGACGGTTGGCAACTTTACTTTATGTTGCAAAACGTTTAAAATAGATGGCGCCACCCACCACTAGATATAATTGATATTATGAGAATTATTTGAAACAGAAAATATATTATGATATATGATATATGAGCTTATGTATGTATGTATTTGTATGAAAAATTATGAACTTATCAGAAGTTATATTTTTTTGGTATATTTATATAAATTCCTTTGATTATATAGGTACATGTCTATATATTCAAAGCTATATTTATCTATCTATTTCTTCTTATATAGTTACCTACTTATCATCTATGTAATTGTAATCCTAAAGAGTGATTGTGCCCCTACTCATGTCAATGAAGTATAATGTACCTACGTACCAAATACATAATATTATCTCAATGACCTATGTACTGGTTTATGTGACATAAAACCTTTGGCTAAATTTCAAATTGACTGAATAGTGAATAATAAGGAATATTGTGTTCGAAGAGTATATAATCACTACGTTTTAGTTGTTTTCGTGTTTCCTTTCTCTCTAATATAATCTAGGCTTCTTACTGACATCTGCCATCGTCAACATGTATATCATTCTACAAAAGCTATTACCGAGTGGTATATAAAATAAGAGCAATTGTAATTATCCATTAAAAATGCGACCAGAAACGCGAAGGACGAAAGAGTATAAATTTATCTTGGTAAATACAAACAAGTAATCAATAATGATAATGACGACATTTTTGTTAAGACGATAAGAACATGTGGGTAAGATAATAATGTGCTGCAATTTTACCGGACAGTGCATTTACTTTTAATCATTAAGCGCTAATTTGTTGGTTCAATGGCAATAATATAAATGGTAATAATATAATAATAATCATTATTCGATGGCCGGTGATTTTGTGTGTGAAAACGGACTTTTACTTTCAATTTTACAAAATAAAGTATTCTCTTCATGTGGATTAAAAAGTAATATTTTCCCAGATCGAGGAGGTTATGCAGCAGAAGGCGCCGGGGGTGCCTGATAATATAAAACTTCAGTAAGTCGTTAAATATTTCATATGTCATAAATATCAATTCAACTTAACTGTTTCAACTGTAAAAGATGTTAACAACATCACTTGTAAGTCATAAATAAGTCTATGCTCGTAAGTTATGTTTGCCAAGGCAAAAACCCACTGTAAATCTGTAAAATGTACATATACTGCCACCATAGTGATAGTGTAGCATTTATATAATATATAAGAATAAGTAAATATGTATGTTTCTTAAACATTAATTTAATTAATCTTATTATTGTTTTAGGATTACTGCCATCTATCGTAAAAACGTAAAACTACTACAACTAATTTATTACTAGATAGCTGTGCATAAAAGAACTATGACATAAAAGAACGTACTGATAGAGTATTTCAATATTTGCAAATATTGGGGATATAGCTCAGTGGTAGAGCATTCGACTGCAGATCGAGAGGTCCCCGGTTCAAACCCGGGTGTCCCCTTATTAATTATTTTGTAATTTTTTTATTTTTGTTTTAGACAACCCCATTCCGGCTCCAACTCCAATACTCAAGGAGTCCGCAAGCGTCTCTCGGCGAACTTTTTCAAAGCGACCTTCAGCTCGCGTAGCAAAGCGGTGTCAACCGCTGTTTCGTCTCGTTCCGTTGAAGAAACTACAAAAATAGGCAGCGCGGAGACTAAGCCTATTACTAGAAATAGGCCTAGATCAGGTAACCCTTAGCAAATATAATAATAATAAAATCTAAAAACACTCATATTTTGATTAAAATTCTGCTTCTTACTTTAAGGTATGTTTTGCATTAATTTAATAGGTATATAATGCAACACATCTTTGCATGTTACTTAAAATTCATCATATCACACTCTTCTTGAGGATTATTCTTTTAAATACCAAAACGCTTTACCTACTCCTAAAACTTACATGAAATAATTTATGTACCTACATCAGGTCGTATTAACGACTTCTATGTATACTACCAAATATAGCCTAAATATAGGTACCATATTAGTAACATATATTTTGAGGAAAGGTTAAAAATACAGTGCCAAATTAACATCAGTTGGTTCTGATACCTACCTAAATTCCTATGCTACCGGAAACGGAAACGAACGCTAAACTTAGTGGTCATCGTGCCTGCTATTGAATCGAAAGTCTATGGTGCGAACCCAGCCATTATAATATTACGTCAGGTGTAAATTATCTTTTAAGTATAAATTTGTAACCAAAGATGTTCATTTCCTTTTAATTCAGTACCTACCTAACTGTTTTACTGAATACTTGCATAGGAATTATTATAGGTAGGTACATAATATTATAAAATTTACTCGTCCTTACAGTTTCGCAATTAGAAGAAACAAAATCAAAAGCGAAAAAGGGTATAGAACGTTCGAAACCGGTCAACCGCTTCGATAAGCCCCTCTGTCCTGAGCGACCACTGAGGGCAAAGCAGCTGACACCTGAACCCGCAGACCACAAAACTGCATCCGAACAGAAATCTCAACATGACCTAAAGAGTGCGAATGTGGTGTTTCAAATCGTAAAGAAGTCTGTGACACCAAAGCAGTCTGCGCCAAAGACACCAGATAGTATTTTGCCGCCAACTTTGAAACCAAGGCTGCCCGAAAAGACGAAGCTCAAGTTGAATAAATTGATTAATAATAACAATGTTTGGAGTAATGCTAATATAGAAAAAAGTAAAATTACTCAACTTATACCTTCACGGTAAGTGGTTTACTATTATGCCTTACTGCTTTACCTACGAAGTGTCTTAAAATTCGCTACCTACCTATCCTTCATAAAGCAATGTAAATTTTTGAAAATTTTAATATTACTAGTATTCTAATAGTGAATAAGAATTATTAAACAATCACTGATCGAATAAAAAATACTCAGAATAAAAATAAAGAAGTCTAATGGTCTGAGAAGAAATATTTAAAAGTGCCAAGTAGCAATTTACAAAGCGTTCCAATTAATTTTGTAAAGTGTATAGTACAAGAGCAAGACTTATCCTTAAAGTTATGAAGTTAAGAGTTACAGAGTGAATCAGTATTATAGTTACGTAGAGAGTTAAGTAACGCACTTGAATGAATTAAGTTTTACCGATATTTCTATCTCGTTTTAGGCCACGTGCGTATGTACTTTTGGAATAGATGTTAAACAGAGAGGTATATTGTTTCTCTCTTCATTGTCATGGAATGTTTTCTACACAATATAATACTACTAAAGTTGAATGATAGATCGAGTAGATGCAAGTTTGCACGAACTGAATGTTTTTTTAAATCGTTTGGGTTATAGGACGAATCACGAACAAGCCTCTTTCATACCGGTGGGAATGGGATTTTATAACATCAAGCGAGTTTGTTTGCCACGGTTGACTGCGGACGTGTCTTAGTGGCCGGGGTGTTTTATAATTTCGAACTTTTCGTTTACTAACGACAACGTTGTGGTACCTAAATTGATTATGGTTTGTGTTTTTGTGAATATCTGTGATACGTAAACTGGCAGTGATCGGAGGTAATTAGAAGTGTCACTCCCGAGCGTGTACGCGTTTTTGTCCGTGTCTCCAGATGTTGAGTGTAACAAAAAAGAAGTAACAACACTACTTGTACAGTGTATCTTGCTATATCAGGCTTTCATTTCTTTCTGCATATCGAAGTGTTTATATAACTGTAAATGATAACAAATTTACAATTATTTAGTAAGGATAAAATTTGTTTCCTTAGCTTGTCTTGGGGCTAAATTAATCTCCACTTATTCATAACTACTACGAACAAATAATACATCTGCATAACATTGACTGTATTGCTGATATAAAAATGTTTCGAATGGTTTGAAGAATACTTACTGGGCGCCTTCATAGAATAATGTAACGGTAATCAGTACCTTAGGAAAGTTAAAGTTCACTTTACAAGACAAAATAATGTCCATACTTCGGTGACTTCCGTTTGTAAATCGTGTCTAAAAAACTTAAAATGATAATGATTAATTTTTAGTAACCACAAGATATTGTACTATGTATTTAGGCGAAGTTCTTGGATGACTAGTCTGTGCTATGAGCAGTACAACTTCCATTAGGTCCTTTCTTCTATAATCTTTTATACATATTTTTTCTAAGTTATTTGCCGATCGGCTCCAGGGCCAGTGTCTCGTGTGCGAAGACAAAGGTTAAAGTTAAAAACAAGGTCAAATCCCGTTAGGATCAAATATTTTAATAGGCCTCCCCCATAGATTACCTCATAGGGGATATTTGCCATAGCTGCCACGCTTGGCAAGCGGGTTGGCAACTACAGTTTTATTATTTTGAATTGTTATCAGGATGATGCTGTTGCTCATCACCTTTCATTCTCGTCTGTAGCCTCTTACGATACCCACGAGATACCCACGGGATGTGATGGGGTAGTAGGTGGACTAGGTACCTACTTGATTACGTTTAGGGAGAATGAAGTGTGTGAGCACCAGTGTCTCCATAATGTAAATCGAGAGTTACCGTGTTGCAAGGGTAAAACTACGGGGTTTCTAGATAAAATTACGGTGGATTAACTATAAGTGTACCGTGTGAATTACCGTGTAACTTTTCGAAGAAAAATACAACATTATGAACAAAATCAAGTCCAAATATATTTCTTTTTAATTAATTACTAAGATTTTTTTGACTCTCCTAGCATGACAATATCTTTTTCGTAAATGAATTTATTCACTTCAGTTAACATATCGTTAGTAGGCCTGAAATTAACACAGTTTTTGCTATTTCTTTTGATTGATTGCTAGGTGAGAAATATTTGTTTGGTTAAAAGTTTATTTCTTTTTTCGTTTTTATATCATTGACTTGGCTAAAAATGCGCTCGCACTCGGCATTTGAGCACATTACGGTATACAATGGTATTACGGTGACATATGACACGGTAATGCCATCTTACCTTGACGGTATATTAAGACCAAATTACGGTGCATCTACGGTAATTACCTACCGTGTAAATGGAGACGCTGGTGAGGACAGAAACTAGGTACACACTCGTAGTCTATCAGCTAAACTAAATGTCATTTTTGACGTTTCCAAATGCTAACCGTAAAGGCTTCAATACAATTAGTTTTGCACTTATACCTACTACCTATACATATACTTACTTAATTAATTTTGTTAAATTTTGTTATTAGGTAGGAAGCTTATCGTGAATTCAAAGTAATTTCGACTAATTAATCTATTTAAAATAACGTGATTATAATTTATTATATTTCTGTACAACTCGGAGTCAATTTAGGTAGGTACTTATTAACGACCTTAGTTAACGACATAATATTAGGTAAATACGGGTTTTCTCACGATGTTTTCTTCATCGCTGAGTGCGTTGTAAATCTTAGCATTTAATAATTTTAATATTATACTCCATAGTGATTGCGAGCTCAGGGGCTTAGCGCTCGCTGTAAATCTCCTCACAGTACACGAACAACCCGGGTTCGATCTCCACCGGCACCAATGAAATTGTTAATTGAAATTTTAAGTGCAGATTTACCTCGTGCTCGGCGGTGACGGATAACATCGTGAGGAAACCTGCATGTGTAAGAAATAAAAAAAATATTTTGAAGACATGTAAAGTCCGCAGCGCTGCAGACATTTCCTTGCCCTAAAACCCTCTCAGAAGTGAGAGGAGACTTGTGCCCAGTAATGGGACATATAGGCTGTAACTAGCGATTGACAATTACAGAGGTGTCGACGAGGATCGATCTCGCAAATCATTATTTTATAGCTTATCAGCTTAATATATGATGTTATCATCATTACCATCATTACATTAGTCCAACAGCCAGCAGCAGACTACTTAATCTTATAGTCTGACGTAATATTAAAGTCCTCCTCCAAGGAATCTAACGAAGCACTGTTTGTACCACCTGTATCCATCATTAACCGTTCTATACGCAACCACAGATTAACTACAAGATTTGAGTATTTTATTATTCACTTTGTTTTATTTAAGGGCTTTTGTTTAAAAACAGAACATCGCTATCACACCTTGACTGGATGATTTGAAATAGATGGGGCTAAGTTATTTTTATCAGTGGCATTATTTGCATTTTGTTCAATTGCACGCCGCAGACATTAGCTGATATTGTCATATTGTAGCAGCAAACAATACGAAGGTGATTTGACATAGCGCGGGAAACAATGACATGTCATTGTAACAATGGAGGAGCTGCCGGGCATAAGACATGTATTAAATCATTACTGTATGTATTTCACTATTGACTCGGGAATGTATGACAACGCGTGATTCAGAGTCAAATGAGAAATATAACTAACACTTCTAGATTCAATAAGCTTCATTTGGACGTGGCAGAGCCACTATATTATGATTGTAGCACGAATGGGTCGGCTCGACCGGGGAAGGACCACGCTCTCACAGAATACCGGCGTAAAATAGCAGCTCAATGCTGCTGTGTGTTCATATGGTGAGTGTAGAGAACCGGATACCCTTTTTACAGCCACAGCATCAACTTACCATCATGTGGACTGTGTGCTCGTTTTTCAAGCTTATTCTATATATTATAAAAAAAAATCATTAAAAGTATCTTGATTAACTATGACGTCAGTACATCGATAATGTCAGTCCTTCAGCGATCGTGGGCGATGCAAAGCACTCGAAAGGTCGGGAGTAAAAAATAGGTTTAATTAAACGCGATAAAATCTGTAAAACTAGTTTTATCAAATGAGATTTTTTTTTTTAATGATGCTTGATACTTTCATTAACTTCAAAGTAAACGAGCAAACCGATTTCGATCCGCACTGAAACCAGTGATGTTAAATAAATATTTAAATTCAATATTGAGAAATTAGTGACATTTGGACGCGATGTCTGCCATGTGTTGAGGCACAAAAAAAATGAACTCTATCTCGGTTTAAGTCCTGAACCTTTTCAGAAATAAGAGGAGTTTTTGTGTCTAGAGGGACGTATAGAGGCCCACAGAGGCTAACATCTGTTTTCTATTAAAAATCAAACTTACGAAACACAGCAGTAAAAGCATAAATGACTTTCAATAAGTAGGTTTCTATTCTACCCCTTTGGAGTATTGGTCGTATGAGCGACTGTTGATCATGTGATGGGGGTGGGAATGGCGATCGCAGAGTAGTTTTACACATTTGACATTACTTCGTCCATCGACAACGAGATAATCACACCGTCATTTAAAGGAAACCATGTAGTGGCGGTGTAAGAATATCCACTACCCTATATCGTCCCGTGGTTGTCGTAAGAGGCGACAGAGGGAAACTAACACAGAAGATGGGCAGCAGCATCTACATGGAACCGACTCAAAATAATAAAAACTGCGATTGTCAATCCGCTTGCCGAATGGCAACTATGGCAAAATCCTTCCTTTGAGGCAATCTATGTGAGGAACCTATGGTCAGCCTTGGACTTTAATAGACTGTAATGGATGGATGGATGGAGTCATCTTACACGACACCCACAGACGAAGTGATGAACACAATAGGCCGATTTTTCAATCTACAGATAAAATGTAATCATTGATTAAAATACAACATAAAAAAATTAAAAACTACAGTTGTATGTTATATTTAGTCGGGTTAGAAATTATTTTATGAATATCTTTTAACTACTTCTAATAAGGGTGACAAACGAGCACACAATTCACCTGATGGTAAGTGGATGCTGTGGCTCATATAGACTTCGGTTAAGAATCAAATGTAGATGCGTTGTAACGCCTGAGGACTAAGATGGAATGCCGCGTTTCCAGTAAAAAAGGTCTACGGTTCTCTACATTCACCATACGAAATTACATTTAATCTGACAATTGAAAAATCAACCTTAAATTACGTAGTACTATTATTTATTATGTGCTTAAGTATATAGGTATAACAGCCCAAGTATATTAGGTCCTGTATCGGTATAGTACCTAAAAAATCTTACATTGTTCTTGCAACGCCGCGCCGCGCCGACGCGACCACACTCGCAAGCTGTGTCAACAAAAGCGAAACAACAGATGCCAGGCAAATTCCTTGCGCTGCGCTATATTTCTCGGACCAGTCGATGAGTTTTGAATTTTGAAATAAATATTTTCCTAATCTATTCGTCGAAGGAAAAATAGCCATTAGAGATACTCGCAAGTTGTCTGGGATGCGCCTGACGAAAGATAGGGGTTTAGTTTTACGTCACCCGGAGAGAGGTTGGGAGTCATTCCATCTTTAGACCTTTGAGCTAACAACGCACCTGTAGCATCTTTTCTAAGTGAAGTTCTGCCGGTGTTCATGGACTGCTGTAGCCTCTTTTTTCCTTTATTTTTAAGCGTAATTCGCCAGTCATCAGGCTTCAAATAAGAACAGTAGGTACTCATAAATTTAAAATTCTTCGTATGTCTTATTATTTTAATCCGAGAAAAATATAAAAAAAAAGTATATTTTAGTAATCTTTACGTACTCAAAAATGGGTGGTGACTATTCTTACACCATATAGTGGCGGTGTAAAGTCAACCATATCCTATATCGTCCCGTGGTCGTAAGCCCTTTTGCACATTATAAGAAAATTTCTTGTGTCTTATGAGAAATGTCTTATAAGAAATTCAGTCGCATTGGTTGTTATATGAGACCCTACATACAACAAGATATTTTTTCTTATGTCGCATCAGACACGCATTCTAGTCATTCTGTCGGCTGCACGTTCGATGTCGCGCCCACACAAGACGTCTTGCTTAGACACGACGTCTACTCAACTATGTAAACAAGTTTGCGCGTGCACATTCGGCGCGGCTGCGTGAGCGCAAACACGAGTAGTATCCAAGCTTTCATTTAAATTAAACTATTATTTAAATTTAACTATCAGACATGAGTACCAAAGTGAATATTGAACATTTGATAGCGCTTGTAGAAGAAAGACCGGTAATTTGGGACAAAACTTCTGAGGAGTATAAATCTAGAAATTTGAAGACCGCCGTCTTGGATGAAATATGTTCCATATTAATAGAAAATTTTAAAGATTTGCCAATGGTAGAAAAAAGGAAAAAGGTAACTGTATCATATTTTTTGATACAATATTAAATTATTTGGTCATCATTACTCGATTTATATGCAAGTCTGATGTATGGACACCTACAACTACGGCGTTTTCTTCTGTGGTAAAAGTATGTAGTCACTATTAAACGCTGTCGCCTGTCCATTTGGTACCCGTGTATCCTCCGTGAATTATGGTTACAAACCGACGATAAGATCTTGCATGAATGTGTACGATAAACCAGACGAGACATTTTTCTTGTCTAGTGTCCGTGTCTTACAATGTGCAAAAGGCCTAAGAGGCGACAGAGGGAAACAAACCAGACGATGGGCAACAGCGTCTTTCTAATAACAACTAAAAAATAAAAAAATACTGCGGTTGCCAACCCGACTGCCAAGGTTGGCAACCTACATGGCAAATGTCTCTCATATGAAGCAATCTATGGGGAGGCCTATGTTCAGCAGTGGACTTATGATAGGACTAACGATAACTCAAAAATAGAATACTTGTGAATCACATTGTCAATTATTAATTACACTTCTAAATATCCAACATCGCGTCACATTATCGCTTGATACTTGACGCAGGCGACACGCAGACAGTAACCCGACACGCAAACGCAACCGTTTGCGGTTAACTTAGGGACAAACATACGTAAATAGCCGCTTACAAGAACGAGAGCGTTCAAATGACTTGTAACAACAATATGTCCATTTGTCGAGTTTGATAACGTATTGCAAATGTAGCCATTTACCTTGGATACTGTTAAAAAATTATAAAATTCCGTACATTAACGTTTTTTTAGTAGAATAAGGGTGACAAACGAGCACACACTCCACCGGATGGTAAGAGGATGTTGTTGCCTATAGACATCTACATTTATCATCGATTAAGGATGAAAATGCAGATGCGTTGTCACCCCTGAAGACTACGATGGAATCCCTCGTTTCCAGTAAAAAGGGTCTCCGGTGCTCTACACTCACCATACGAAACACAGCAGCATTAATGTCGAGCCGACCCATTCGTGCTACAACCATAATATAGCTGCAGCGCGGCTCTACCACTTATAAAATACGTTCCGTTATATAATATTGAACGTGGGCGCTGTTTATAGGAATCCTCAGTGTTGCCTGATTAGAATATTAAGTTAGAATATAAAGTCGATAAATTGGGCAATTGTATATCAATAACTTCCTCCGTAACGGAAAAGCTCCGTGACCATGGCGGCTCCGTGGCGCAGTGGCTTAGCATTGAGTTGCGGCGTTGAGGGCCGCGGGTTCGAATCCCGTATGGATCAACTATTTGTGTCTGCGCAAATACAAGTGTACTATATATTCCCTCACTCTCATAGTCCGATGGGACGGCAATCCGACACGACTGAAGAGAGACCAGGCGCAGGACCAACGAATTTACGAGCTTTCCGAAGTACAGGGTGAAACACCGCTAACTTCCTGAGTCCTGACTGACCCGGGATTTGAACACGAGAACTCATGTTCAGCAGTCGCGCTACGACTACCTCTATCGAGATGTATGCGAGTATGAATGCGATAACTTTATGGGATTATCTCGTCTTTCTGGCTTATATCGAGTAGGGAAGGGACGGTTTCAAATAATAGCTTCCAGAATTTGCGAACTACTCAGGAAGTATATAGGTAATGTCGTAGACTTGAAAACCACAATCGCGTGTTGTGCAAATATTGATTTTCACTAGGGTACGTATCTGAGATCAAATACTGAGCAGCAAATGCGTTGATTGTAAGCAATTTTGAAATTTTAAGGTTAAAAGTTACATGATATCACGTCACTGCTGGTACAGGCCTCTTCTCATTTCTGAGAGGTTTTTAGCAATTTTTTTATATACCAATCAAGCACATAGTCCACCTGATGTTAAGTGGATATAGCAGCCCATAGACATCTACATTTACCCTCGACTAAGATTCAAAATGCAGATGCGTTGTCGCCCCCGAGGACTAAGATGGAATGCCTCGTTTCCAGTAAAAAGTGTCATCGGTTCACACTCTACATCTACACCATACGAAACCCAGTAGCATTAAGCTTTAGGCTGGTATTCTGTGAGAGCGTGGCCTTTCCTCGCTCGAACCGACCCATTCATGATGCTACAACCATAATATAGCTGCAGTATGGCTCTATAATATTTTTTCCGAGGACATGAAAAGTTCCTTTCTATAAAGTTCCTTCATCACCGAGCACGTGGTAAATCAGCGCTTAAAATTGCTATTATCTACTTCGTTTTCGTATGTTCATTTTTCATTGCTCACACACATTCATGAACGCCTGCACGTATTAGGCAATGCAATATGCGTTAATATTTACTTATACCACACTGGCTACACTGCTCTAGCACACACATCACTACTCTATGATTTATAATTGAATGTTAGTACATTTTTAAGTGTTGATTAACCACGTGCACGTGTGAAGTAAAACATTTTGCTACTCCAGAACCTAGAGGCTGATAGGGGCACCGTAGTATCAGCTCCTTCCACTTGACCGTATTCAACGGAGACCGACCCGAATCGTCGACGACCAGGTTCTTTCCGATCGCCTTGACTTGCGAACAGTTTAATTAAAGCGCGACAAGTTAGTACTTGTCGCGCTTTAATTAAACTGTTTATCCCAATAATTTGTCATTGCCTTTATTTTATCAGGTTACTTTACTCTATTATTCCATTCAATCTGGGGTTCAGCCGTAATACGGCTGACTTGGTCGCATTTTTAAGAGTTCTTAGAATTGAATCGCGTCTGCTCACTTACTTGTCCACTTATCACACCTCGTTCAATATTCAGGTCGTACGTTAGGCCACAGCGTGTGCCGTCAGGACATAGCTAACTGTTCTAGGACCTACACACTACACGTCCTACAAATGTACAGTGTTATCGCTTATAATTATTCATACATTTCAACATTTTCCGTGTACATAAATATGAGAGGTTAGGTGACCTTTTTGATCGACTACTTGTCAATTTGGTTATATTCGTATTTTACCTGTTGGTTATTTATTTAACTGACTTTATCGCGTTTCATTATGCGTTTGAGTTTAAGAGGGGAATGGGGGTGCGAGGGCTGAGGTTGGAATTTTTTTCATTGAATAAGGGTGTCAAGCGAGCACACAATTTGCTTGATGCCGCCAATGCTGCGGTCCATAGACGTCTACTCGTACATTACCCTCGATTAAGAATAAAAATGCAGATATGCGTTGTCACCCCGGGGATTAAAATGGAATGCCTTCGGTTCTCTACACTGATGATTAACAGAATCCCAAGCCGATGTTTTGATTTAGAAGTTAATTTTATTGATTCGTAAGAAAAGTAAGGAGAAGTGTAACTATGCTGAGTATCATGTCATTACACAATAGGTCATGTAAATGCAGATGCAGCTCATTATTGTAAAGTCTGCAACGTGCGCTGTTCAAATTTCTCATTGTCGGTCGGTTCAGCTGGGTGCTGTATTTTTGATGTAATACATGTGCCCGGCATAGTTTGAATGCCTCTTTTTTGTCAGAAACAGCGCTCGCACAACAATTTAAAAAGACCGCTCCATGGCGCAGTGGCTTAGCAACGAGTTGTGGCGCTGAGGGCCGCGGGTTCGAATCTCGCACGGAAAAATTATTTGTAAGGCCTACAAATAATTGTTCCGGGTCTGGATGTTTGTCCTTGTGAAATTTATGTTCGTAAACTGCCTCCGCGACACAGGAGAAAATCCTATTGTGGGGGTTTTAAAAGAAATAAAAAGCCTATGGGCGCATGTAGTTTTGACCGTCAAAGAATAAGGTCCCCCGCCGACAGGGTGTTCAGTCTGGAAGCGGCCAAAGCACCGAGTTACGTAGTTTTTATAATAGCTTCCATAGCGTGATTTAGGGCTTCGGTTGTTGTTCAATTTTGAAAATCTCGTAACGTTATAAAAATTACAATCGTTTTCTTATAACGAGGTAATACATTTCTTATAATTCTAATTTATTGAAATCATTATCCGAAAAAAAATCACATATTGTAATTTTTTGTGCAGATTAATATTCAAGATTTCTTAAATTAAATAGCGTAGAACATAATATAATGGATGGAGGACTTGTATTTTATTTTGCACACATTTAGCTTAAGGACATAATATGTAACATAAAATTATACCAAAATTCATAATTTTCTTTAAATCATGAAGGTTTTTTTTCTTTATGTATGTGTCATGTAACGTTTAGTGGTCTCCATCATATTTATTTATTTATCTTTATTGCATTACCTACTTCAAAATAATAAAAGGGCGGACTGAAAGCCTTTAGCCTTTAGGCATCCTCTACCAGTCAATGCATCTGATAGGGGATTATCAATTCTTACTCATTGTTCAAAAACTATATATTTTTTTAAATCATGTAATTGGTTTATTGAACCCCTATCATCTTTTAAAAACCAAACACTTAAATTGTTTTACGATATAAACACTCCGCGAGGTGAATACCCAGAGGCACATGTGCAATGTTGATTTATTTACAACGATTCAATTTCCAGCTGCGAAAGCTCAACACAAATTTTAACGAGCTAAGAGATAAACACATAATCAAAGGCTATAGTCCAATGATTCATTCCTGAATGCTGTACCTACATCCATTGAGTAGGATATTATTTATGAAGTGTCCGTACATTGCAATATCGTATTTAGTCCTTACAATAGTAGGTGAAGAACTAGAACTTAAAATAAAAAAGTCAATGATAACAAAGGCAGTATTTTATCTCAGATATTCTTTAAATTATTGATAACTACTTTCCCTAAAGCGTGTAGTGGCGGTAAAAGAATATCCACTAGCCCATATCACCCGTGGGTGTCGCGAGAGGCAACAGAATGAATTTGAAACAGGAAGTGGGTAGCAGCATCTTCCTGGTAACAACTCAATATAACAAAAAACTACGGTTGCTAACCCGCTTTCCAAGCGTGGCGACTATGGTAAAGTCTGGGGCAATATATAGGGGAGGCCTTGTACTGTAGTGGACTCTTATAGGCTAATAGAATGGATACTTTTCCAAGTCGAATTGATTAGTATTATACGTTTCTAAAATATATTGTCAGTAACAGTATTTCTATACTAATTTTTTCTTCTAAATCAGCCTCTTTAGCAATGTGTCTAAAAAATGGTTTGTACGTATACTTATATTGCCCATAGTCTTTAAAAGCATGAATTTTCGATGTTCAATTAGAACTTAGCGACGATAACTTGTTTCCGAATTTTGACGGCTTTGTGGCGCAGTGGCTCAGAAATGAGATGAGGCGCCGAGAGCCGCAGGTTCGAATCCCGCACGAAACAAATATTTGTATGGCCTACAAATAATTGTTCCGGGTCTGGATGTCCTTGATTTATGTATGTTAACTGTCTCCACGGTACAGGCGAAAATCCTAGGGTGGGGATAACGTTGTTTACAGAAAAAGAGGGTCCGTGCTAAAATATTTTTATTTGATTATGCTGACCATATTTACAATAATTGATTTTATACTAATATACAACAATAAACTGTTATAATGATATCATTAAGTTTGAATAAAACTGTTAGCCAATGGACTCGCCGTATCTATAACTTTTGAATTGACTGTGTGATATTACGGTCAATATTGTTACAAGAGTTTGCTTCTTAACTTCTTGCCTGGCGATAAGATGTGCCCTAATGCGTCGGACGCTAGTTCTCTCTGTTATCGCCTATGTTAACTGCCAGCTCCATTGCGATTGCTGTTTAAGTTCGTTTCAATACAATCTTATGACTAATGCTTAGAGGTGTGCATAGTAATTTATAAATATGGACAAGAATATCGATAAGTATATCCATAATATATCGACACTAGACAAATATACAATGTGTTAATTTTACACTTGATCAAACGAAATTTGCGGATACTAGATAAAAAATTATCGGTAAAAAATCGAAAAAATTTTTTTTATGTAAACTATTTAAAAAATAAAAGCATTTTAATTTTTTTTTGGTAAAATTCCCATCCTTCGGTTTTAAATTATTTTCTCTTTAAGTAAACGGTGTATTTTTTCAAAGTAGTATTATTTGAAAGTTAGAAAGATTAACTAGCAATAAAAATTAAAAAACCTACGATATCAAGCAGGAAATTTGTCAAAAAAATAATAAGATAATTTAATATGCGCAAATCAACATACCGATGGCATTCTTTGATGATTATTATTTTAAAAACGAAAAGAGATAGAACGCATGTTATTTTGGAGAACTTGTACAGTAAGCTACGTAGTTTAATAAAACATGCTAAAAAGGTTATCTCAACGTACTAGTTTTGAAGTTACAGACCAAAAATTAAAAAGAAAAGTATTTTTTTAACAAATAAAATTATCTTTTATATTTCGAACAACAAACATTTATCGATTTTTTATTTTTTATCGCTCTCGAATTTACCGCATAAACGTCAAATGAAATAGGTGAAAGCAAGCGAGCGCTTCTATTTATGTTAATATTTGTGGTACAGTGACATTTACCCGCTGACTGTGACAATTTCTGTTTATCAATCAGTAAGGTCGTGCAGTTGTTCGTCTTTATCGATATTTGGAGTTTATCCAAATATTTGAACCTTCTCTAGTCAATCAGTAACAAGTGATCATTAGCCCAGAGCCACAGTTTAACAATAAAGATATAATAGTAATTATAAAACTGGTATTGTTTGTAGATCTGTCGAGATATGTCGCAAACGAAGTACGGCGTACAATAAAACCTAATAAAAATGAAAGTGTAAACGGAATGCTTGAAATAAGTAACGAGCATGTTCTATTCAACAATTTTTATAAATACCAGCGTAAAATATCAATATAATGCTTTGGTTTCGTATGATCGAAAACCGGAGACACTTTTTACTGGCAACGAGGCATCTTAGTCCTCAGGAGTGACAACGTATCTTTTGATTCTTAAACGAGGATAGGCTTAGGTGGCTAGGGACACAGCATCAACTTATTATCAGCGCTGTGTGCTCATTTATCACCCTTATTTGTAAAAATTTTGTATTATCGGTAAACAAATGTCTGGCATCTAGAATAGAGTAAACGTTCATATACAAACTTTTAATTCCCCATCACATCATCACAAATTATCATAGAATAACAATAGCTAATTTTATGACTTTCAACGTACTATATTATATAAAATCTAAGGCAAGGGTTATGACTAACGAGTGTATACATTTCAGCTATTCATGTTTTTTTTGTAATTTTAATTGAAAACACTTATCAAGGGGTGCGTAGATACAAGCGAGGGTATGTAGGTTGTAGCTCTATGTTAATTTACGTAGAGTTGGCAAGGAGGTGTAGCTATTAATTTTAATTATTACTTCGTATGGTGTAACGTTGTGTAGATACCCTTTTGATGCGTCATAATCCAACGATTGCCATGTTTAAAAATCATATTCAAAAATCAAATCTTAGTTTTTTTAGTTATAATTCACATTAATAGTGTAGAAAATGTTTTTTTATTTGTTTTTTTTTGTTCGTGACATGAAAAATGTAATTATATTATAAGTTATTCTCTTTAAACGTATTTGTAAGATTGTGAGCTTCAAAAAATATTTTTGTTACTCTTTCACTTTTTACTATATAAAATAATTGTTTTCTTGTTGGTATTCGAGCACACTGTATACTATTCAGTAAGGTTTATTAATTAAACAGTGTAGTGATGAAGCTGGTGTCTTTCTTTCTCTCGTATCCCGAGGGATGCATAGTGCTCCTAGTGTTGTACACTTATATTATTTCACAATTTTATCCTCTAAACATCCTCCAATACGTTAACAATAAATCGCAAAGAATGAAGCCGTGAAACATAATTGAATATCAAACGAACTTACCAAGTGAAGTTCGATGACAATTATGTGAAAAGCTTCATTCGAAGCGATTTATAGATACCCTCCCTAAAAATGTATGTAAATTGTTACTTTAATGTTAAGAACAAAAACCCTGCCTATGTATCATTAAAAATGTGAAATATTTTGAATAGCTTTAAACATAATGACTCGAATGGGAACACGCGACCCGAGATAGGTGGTGTAGTGTTGCCAGTATCAGTAGGGATACCGTACAAAAAAAACATGGAGGTGCTACTACAAAAATTCTTTCATATTATTTCTTTTTCAATTTTCAGTGTTACTATTTATAATAAATTCCCTCATCCCTCAAATTATTTCTATAATATTTAGTGTTTTCTGCTGTTATTCTGTTAGTTTACTACACTAATAAATTCAACGAACTTTCCTTTCTAACTTTAAGCCTAATTTAGGACTGTCTGAATATAATTTGAATTAATATATTTGGGGTCGGTAGTCTAATAGCTGTATTGTTATAGACCGTCCTAGTTGGTGCTGTTTCGAAAATTCATCAAACTGCAGGCGAGCCTGTTTAACTTAGAAATATGCAATAAACGTTGATTGCTTTTTAAATTTAATTTGTGAAACTGCTTACATTCAAAAGTGCTGTTGAAACGCCCATCTTTAATCGTATCTATGTATCGGATTTGAATATCGGATAATAAATCCATATAATTATTCTATAATATACCGGTTGAAATCGAAGTGATTCTGTAACTCTGTAAGGGTGTTGCCACAACAATCGATCGATCGTCGATCAATGGCATCGATCGATGGTGGAATGGATTAACCGACGTAGATCGAGTTGCTTGATTATTCGAGAACCCGTCCTGCTCTACCGACCGCATTTTGAAAGATACTGATAATGAACCCATAACTACATCGATTAATTGTCGATCGATGATTGAACAACGTTTAATCGACCAGTATCCGTCGATCAGCTAAAGCTACCACACCAATTGATCGACATTGATCGATGGTCGATCGATTGGTGTGATAACACCCTGAGGAAGTCAGTATTCAGTACTGCACGGTAATACGCGATTTTTAATGGATTTGGTTTGCTTAGATTTATAGATATAATAGTAATAACTAAGCATGTTAATACGTCGTATTGGTTAATATTTATGATACTCTACGAGTATATCCTACAACGAAGAGTCTGTGAAGGTCTGGTAGGTATATCTGTTTCACTCAGATATAAAATCTCGTATTCTTTCGCGCGCTCATGGTTTGTTTGAATTTTGAATCAGTGTAATAAATCATAGATATTCTGCGATTATATTATTTCTTCTAGTTGTTAGATGTTCTGTAAAGTGACGCTATACTGGAGCGGTATGTAATACAAAGTCTGTTTCCCGATATGGATATTGGTTATTGTATATATATGTAGTTATTGTATCTATGTACGATCACAGACTACATAATAGGTACGATTTTTATCGCCGACTACTATTTTGCATCAATTTATATCCGATAGATAAGACAGTCGTATCGTTAGTCGTTACCACGTAATGCGCCCTGCTCCTACCTTGTGGCGCCTGTGAAGTTTGCTCGTATCAAACCGGCTGGTTTCGGTTAGGGTTACCAGATGGAAAATTGAAGTCCTGACTAATAACCTGATTTCCATTGAAAAGTCCTGACATTTTATAGCGAACGTAATTAACAAGCGTGATTTTTTTTATTGCTTTTGTGCACTCTCGCGATCAATCCACGTCGCAGATTACTCCTTCCACGAAAGAAACTATTACTGTATTTTATTTAAAAATTGAAAAAGCCCGACAAAATCCGACCGCAATCCTACAAGAGCCCAAAATAAAAAATAAAAATTTAATGAGCGTAAACAGTTCGTTTTCCAAAAAATAAGTCCCGCTGGGTTTCTTGCTGGTTCTTCTCAGGACAGAGGCATTTCAGGCAAAAAAAGTCTTCTAAAGTCCTGACAAGTCAGGACAAATCCTGATTTATGGTATCTCTAGGTTTCGGTGCGTTCACCGCATTTTATTGTTATTTTGTTTCTATCGAAACTACAACTATAGAGTATTCTCTATGCTGCGCACTTTCTACTTTTGTTTATGTAGTCGTTACCCGTTGTAACGGTTTCATAATCTATTTGAATTACTACTTTTTAGCGCCGTCACCATTCACTTGTTTCCCGCGCCGACCGCGACGATAACGAGATTGTCAAAAAACCCACTAACTCTCAATTATTTAAAAGTATATTTAAACACTTAACCGTGTAGTGGCGGTGTGAGAATATCCACTTCCCATATCGTCCCGTGGGTGTCGTAAGAGACGACAGAGGGAAATGAAACAGGTGATAGGCAGCAGCATCTTCCTGATAACAACTCTAAATAATAAAACAGTGCATTTGCCAACCCGCCTGCCAAGCGTGGCAACTATGGCAAGATCCGCCCTATGAGGCAATCTGTGAGGGAGGCCTATGTTCAACAGTGAACTTTTATAGGCTGTAATGAATGAAAATATTTAAATACTAGGCGACCCGCCCCGGCCTCGCCTGGATAGAATATATTAATACGTGACGTTATTTAGATTTAGGATAATCAAAGACAGCTATTAGATAAATTTTAGCTTTTAGGATAAAATATAAAACACTTTTTTTTTATATAGAACTAGGGTGACATTGCTCTCTATCTCTTCGTAAAGTTTCATCACAATCAGTTCAGCCATTTCGAAGTTTATCCCGGACAGTCGGACAGACAGATTTTTTTTAAATAGTTATTTATGGCTTAATATCATTTAAATAACTCCAGCTAAGTTCAGCTCGTGAAAGTCACTGTTGAACACTAGTTTTAAAAAGTATTTCAATAAATCTATTTTTTTTTACAAAAAACATTGGTTCCTGCTTGCGGTGATTCGGATTTACTCGCTTATAACCTGAAAGCATCAGTAGTCTAATGGATGCGATGCAAATGAAAGAAATGGAGGGTTCGAATCCGCCAGTCGAATATTGTCTGTCGTAAACCGCTTCTAGCACAAAAAAATTATGTCTTTCACAGAATGATTAACCGGAGTACTAGTCACGTTAACTACCAGTATTCTTTTATATAAAAAACATACTTGAGTATATGTAGACAGATTCGGTGCAAGGTTGGCCCATTCCGCATGCGCCTCAGGCATTGCACTTCCTCTGACAACGTGACCCTATGTGCGATACTTTGTGATGCTACAGTTTGCAAATGCAGATCATGGAATCTTTTAGCGGCTAATATTACGGTTTATATAAAGCTGATTAATAGGTTTTATTTTAGTTCACTACTATAAAATATAATATTAACTTTGGTGAATGTATGTAATAAATTTCCAACCGACTTCAAAAAAGGAGGAGGTTCTCAATTCGACTGTATTTTTTTTGTGTTACCTCAGAACTTTTTACTAGGTGAACCGATTTTTATGATTCTTTTTTTATTTGAAAGCTGGTGCTTCTCGTGTGTTCCCATAAATTTGATCAAGATCTGACCAGTAGTTTTTGAGTTATCCTTTATAATGCGTATTTAATTGACTTCGGCTACATTGACGATGTTCTCATTTTATTTATATTGAAGTCGGTAGTACAATATTTAAAATTTTACCACTTGTATAGTTAAAAGTCATAGCTTAAATCAAGAGGGCTGCTAATAAAATTCAAATATTTTTGGTTCGTTATAACTAGAAGGTTGTTTAGCTCCTGGGACCACGGCTCGTCTGTTTCTCCTTTTTTCGATCTGTGTTATAGCCCGCGTAGTGGCGGTGTAACAATATCCACTACCCCATATCATCCCGTGGTTATTGTAAGAGGCGACAGAGGGAAACAATTCAGGAGATGGCAGCAGCCTCTTCTTAATTACTACGACTAAAATTGAAAAACTGCGGTTGTCAACCCGCTTCCCAAGCGTGGCAACTATGGTAAATATTCCCCCTATGTGGCAATCTATGGGGTAGGCCTATGTTCAGCAGTGGACTTTAATAGGCTGTAACGGTAACGGTGTTATTGCAAAACGCGTACTCTGCGTCAAATAGAATGAGAAAAATATAAGAAATACTAATTAAAATATTTATCTGACAACCGATGGGGAAGCAAGGTACTCGAGAGGTAGCTTCGTACCGGTGCGGTGTAGACGGAGTGTAGGGCGGCTCCCCGCTAGATGGAGTGACGACTTGGCAAGATATGCGTGTTTTGTAGTGTTCCTTGGAGGAGGCCTACTTCTGAAGGTCTGTAATGATTATGAGTCAAATCTCAACACTTAAATTGTTTCATTCATCTGATCTGGCTTGCACTTTTTATGGCTATCCAGCAATTGCTATTGCTATATGCAAAATTATGCTATTGCGCATATGTCAAGCACATGCCCGAGTTTTACAATGAGACATTTTTGCTGCCTCCGCGTCAATGTCAGGAAATTTATTGAAAAGTCAGGGATTTTGCTAGGAAATCTCATTTTCGGATCTGGTAACCCTACTCGTCGCTCGTCGCCTGCTGCTCGGTGACCACTTCTTGCCGTCGTAACTCGCTCCCTTACCACAAAATGAAACTCTCGTGCTCGTGTTTCCTTTTGTAGAAATCGGACTTGTTTGCGCAAATGTTTGAAACTAATTTCTTCACTTATAATTGTTACTTTTTTTTATAGAATAAGTATGATAAACGAGCACACAGTCCATCTGATGGTAAGTGGATGCTGCAGCTCATAGACATCTAGAGCTATCCTCGATTAAGAATCAAAATGCAGATGCGTTGTCAACACTAAGATGGGATGCCTCGTTTCCAGCAAAAAGGTTCTCCGGTTCTCTACACTCACCATACGAAACACAGCAGCTATTTTACGCTGGCATTCTGTGAGAGCGTAGTTCTTCCCCGGTCGAGCCGACACATTCGTACCACGACCACAATTAGCTGCTCTAAGATACTTCTAAATTCTATTTTAGTGACTGCTTGACCTTTATTATATGTCACATGTACCATAGTGTTCTTTTATCTTTGATGTGATTTGCATTTAAACAAAATTCTAATCTCTGATCCAAAAAAAATGATATAAAAGCCACCAAGGTTCTTTGAACTCAATGCTTACTTTCAAAATGTTATGATAAATTTTAGTCACTTTAGCAAAAAATACTACCTAAGTTAAAATAATAATTACATATATTACACTGTGGGATTACGCGGACAAAGTTTGAACAAGGAACATTGTTTATTTTGGAATAATTAAGTAGCAAGTCAAAGTAAAACTACACTATCATCTACCCTATATCCGTGACGATAGTCGTTTTGTGATATTAATAATAATAAAATGTACATCTGCCATTGAGTCTGTTCTGCAAAATCCAGGGCGGATGGCCGCTTTAGTCGTTAAGGCAGTAACTTGTTTTACTTTTTAGATGTGAAGGTTTGCTGGTTCTTCCCAGGACAAAGGTTTTTAATTAAACAAAAGAGTGACTTGCAATAAGTATTATTTATAATCTATATTGAATAAAAAAGTTTCTGTTTCTGTGTTCAAGCTATCTTGGTGCATAATATTCTGTTTAAATTTTACCTATTGTTCTTTTAAAAGAGATTAAAGATTGGCTGTAACGCTTTAGAGAGTGTATTCATATATACATACATTTCACTATACTGCTGAACATAGGCCTCCCCCATTGATTGACTCATGAGGGGGGTGGGGTGCCACAATGGTCACGCGTTGCAGACAGGTTGGCAACTGGAGATTTCATTATTTTTTGTGGTTATCAAGAAGCAGAAAAAGAAACAGACATTTTTTACCCAATATAGATATAATTAATACTTATTGAAAGGCACTCTTTTGTTTAATTAAAAAACCTCTGTCCTGGGAAGAACCAGCAAGAAACCCAGCGGGACGTTTTAAAAAAAAAAAACAGCTTACAATCATGTATGTTACACAATTAACAACACAAAACAAATTAGAAATAGCTTGGTAGTGATCGTCTTATTCCGGTAAAATATATCTAATTTAGTAAATCATAATGAATAAACTCATGGGTGGCCGTCACTAATTATTTTTTTTATTTTTTTTTACCAAATCTTTGAACGCGTGTTTGTTGGTACGAAAAGTAGACTACATAGTCATATATGACGAGGCGCTAATATCTTTAATAAAGAGTTTATGTACAATATATGTTTTTTTTAGAAATATTTACACCATAATTTTGCCAATTAAAATGTGATTATAGTAATGGTTCGCGTAGTGTATATTTTCTTTGGTAATGGCGCATGGCGCATTTACATCTGTTATTGTGTGCGCCAATTCTCACGTGGTCGTTTTTAACGTACAACTTTCGAGTTACTTGGCGCCAACGCTATGCCCATAGTCTTGATTTTAATGCCCATGTTGTACCGCGTGAAAGCGAACGTTAATGTACGAACGCCGCGAAAGCTATCGCCAATTATTTATTCTGTGCTATCGTTGTAATAATTCACGCCGTTTGCCCATTATTTGGATCTCCCTCACGTACCGTCTTGCAATCACGCGTCACGCAGCTAACTCTTAGAATTTGCAAATGACCTATTATTTTCGTGCGTGAGACAATGTTGTGTACGAATAATTGAGCAACATTTTAGTGAAAATGAATTTAAGTAGTTTTAAAATATTCCCCTCGCCTTTTCCATTTTTTTTTACGGATAGATATTTATATATGTGTGTGACGATAACTTGTCAAACACAGTTTTGATAAGAAGGCCTTTACTTATTTTAGGCCAGTGATATTTCAATGTCATTTTTAGTACCTATTTTAAATTGTCTGTGCATCCAGAAAATGGAAAGTCTAAGGCCGATATTCCGATACAACATCGAGCTTAAACTCGGAACTTCATAATGTCAAAATTTGAGTATATTATTCTAAAATCTAGGACATATTTAGTAATTTATTATACTTTATCAAATATTTACTAGGTGGTACAACTTGGTTCCTGCCTAGGAGTCCCTCTGGTTAGACACCACCCTCTTATCTATGGAGCTAGTGTAATTACAGGCTCGAGGGTCGAGGCGTACAATCTTGGTACTTAGGGACAGTAACGCATCTGTAGCTTTCTGTATAAAGTTGGCTGCAGGTGTTTATGAACTGCGTAAACCACTTACCACCAGCTTGACTGTAAGTTCGTTTGTCACTTCAGTTTTATAAAAAAAATATAATACGGGTTTTAAGTCGATTGAAGACACCAATGTAAGGAAATTAGAAATAGGAAGCTGCCAGTGGCCGGAAAGCTCGCTGTCTGTCCATCGGCGGTCGGCATGCAGTTCACGGCGCGGAGAACATTGCACTTCATAAACTGCGCACTTTCTCTACCGTAGGGTTGCCGCTATTTCTTGTATCTACGGGAACAACACATTTATTTTGATTTAGAGTCACGCTGCAGCTACATATATAATGGCTGCGGCACGAATGGATGGGCTCGTACGGGGACCGAGCACGCTCTCACAGAATACCAGCGTAAAATTGCAGCTTAATGCTGTTGTGTCGTATGGCGAGTGATGAGGACTGGAGTGATTTTTACTGGTAACGAGGCTATCTTCTATCTTTTTACTCAGGGGCGACAACGCATCTACATTGTGATTCATAAGCGAGGATAGATGTAAGTGTCTATGGGCCACAGCATCAACTTACCATCAGGTGGACTGTGTGCTTGTTTGTCACCCTTATTCCATAACAAAAGTAATTATATTGATATATACGGAAACGAAAATGGATAATACGTTGAAAGGGTTATAAAGGACTTTTTAAAAATAAAAATACTAGCAATGCTAATTAACATTACTAATATTCCCTTTAGTCACTCACGGTACTCCGATTTGAACCCATTTCCTTTGAGTACGCAGTTTGCATCTGAGCTTAAATTTTTTTGATATTTTGCTTTTACTTTCTTGTACTATTATTTATTCTGTGCTTTTACTATTTATTCTGTCGCTCTTAGGCAACGGTGACAACGTGACAACCCTGTGCGAGACCCGTTTATCTAACGTCTACTGCGGTCGCAGATTTGAGGTCGAGTTGAATTAGTCGACATGACAGCCCACTTTGAAGACCTCGTGAAATATAATACTCCTTTATAGAAAATAAAAATATGTAGTTATCACGTTTATATTAACACGCTTTCGTGTATGTCTTTTAACTTCCCGATGAGCTAGACACTTGACATTTTGAATATACCTATGCTATAGCGATATATGCGATAGCTAACAATCAAAGAGATTTAATTTTACGCTGGTATTGTGAGAAAGTGGTCCTACAAAACGTTACCTCCACACTACGATTTTATTATTCTTCCATACATATATTTCACAAGGACAAACATCCAGACCCGAAACAATTATTTGTAAGCCATACAAATACTTGTTCCGTGCGGGATTCGAACCCGCCGTCCTTAGCGCTGCAACTCATTGCTAAGTCACTGCGCCACGGAGCTGTCAATTATTGATTGTGGCGAGCTTTAGTTTTTAATTTAGTTTCTAAATGTATTTATATACATTCTTTATCTATAAAAAAAAACTTCGAATTGTAAGTTTTTCTTAATAGGTTTTTTATAAATTGACCAAGCTGAGAACGAGTTTCACTAGTTCATTATTTTAAAAACCTGATGATATTTTTATAAAGGGAAGGGGCCGCTACGCGGTGACATTCATGAGCTTCAAGTCGATAAAACCATTTATTTGAAAAGGTTTTGCGTTCGACAAGGAGGGGAACTCATTGTATTGACTACCTAATGCGACTCCAGATAGTATTTATTTGTTTACTCTTTATTGCACCTTTAATGCTTAGCCAAAGAATATATTGTTTTTTTTTTTATAGGATAAGGGTGACAAATGAGCACACAGTACACCTGATGGTAAGTGGTTGCTATGGCCCATAGATATCTACATCTATCCTCGATTGCGAATCATGCGATCAGCGAGTCTCGTTTCCAGTAAAATAGGTCCCCGGTTCTCTTCACTCACCATACGAAACACAGCAGCGTTGAGCTGCTATTTTACGATGATATTCTGTGAGAGCGTGGTCCTTCCCCAGTCGAGCCGACCCATTCCTGCTCCAACTATACTACTAATATAGCTGCAGCATGGCACTACCACGTATAGCTTATTATTGCTACGTAACTAAGGTAACAATAGGTGGACTTAATGGCTATTCCGTAGCATGGTGAGCTATTATAGCAAGTGTAAAAGGTGCTAAAGCAGCAATAAATATCTAAGTACTACCAGTACGGTTAAAAAATGGGATTGAAAATGGCGTCGCATCTATTCACCTCTTGCTCGCACACTGTCGCTATCTATACTCACACCAGCGGGTAAAGACTACAAAAATACTACGTTGTGATATATGCGTTTTTCGTACGTTCTATGACTTCAGTCCAACTTGTCACTGGAATCAATGATAAAAGATCATAAACAAAAAGTTGAAGGTTTTAAAAGGTTTTAATAAATAGGAGACGTGTTGCTTGTACAAGAACTTTAATTATACTGATCCTTATTCTACCTTAACACTAATATATATATTGTGGTGGCTACACTACCTCCACCGACAAAAAAAAAAAAAAAAATTAAAACATTTTTTTTATATTATAAAGTTAATCCTAAATAAAATCTTACGTTTTAATTACGGATAATATATATAATTCGTCTTGGATTGGGTAGGACGGCTGGCCAAACCTCCTATGCATAATTGCTCAATCACATTAAAATTAGTATAATGTATTATGCATACATACAACATACGTATTTGACATAATTAGGTGAACATTCATGAAGGTATATTATTTTTTGGTCGACACATTATTGTAACATACTTAGATATTGAGTTATTTAGTCACTTATTAAGTAACTTATCCAGACACTGCATTAAGTAGTACCTACTCTTCCCTTGTATATTTTTTCACATTTATATTTATAATTGCATACTTTATACTTCATTTATTTATACCTTTATATTTGATTAATCGTTACTTCATGATCCACGCAAATAAGTTATATATTAATACTCTACAATTTTTCAGAAGATGATGACTTATAAAAGTTAAAACATATGATTTGAAGGTTCAATAATATAACACTGAAAATATTGCATTTCATTTTAAGATGAAGTGAACAAAGAACATAATGCAACGTAATCATGATCATTAACTTAAAAACAGATATCAAATACATTTTGTAATCTCAGCCGCGTAAGCGGTTGGTGACAGACACCTTTGTTATAATATCCAAAGCACGTATAAGGAAAGGTTTTCAATTACATCGTATGACACAAACATAATATCTAATTCAACATAACTACAAAATGTTCTATTATGAGTACACTTAAGTATTTGAAAATTATAGTATTAAACACTTTTTAATGTACGTAGTTGAGATCGTTACATTGCATTGTTATAATACATTTACATTTACATACATTATCGAGTGTTTATTATTTAAGTTATTTATAATAGTCGAAAACTGATTACCTTTTTCTTTTAGAAAAAGATTTTCATAGAAAAATGTTTATCTTAATTGAATACAGAGTTTAAAAAGTGTAATAAAGTTAATTTAGAAGTTATAACAAAATATTTGTTTAACATTTGAAAAGACAATTTTTAAAGTAAATATATTAACGTAAATTTAGATTTGACTGTCTATATAGAGAAAAAAAAAATTATTACATTATCAAACTTATAATAATAGACTATCGATACGCTTTGGATTTGATTTTAGTAAGCAATATACCAAATTTAGTTTAAAATTGTACAAATTATACATAAACAAAAAAAAAAAACATAACACAAAAGAAATTTAGGTAGAGTTATTGTAACTATGAATCAATGTGGCTAAATATGAAAATCTTGTAAATTCATGTAAATCTACGCTAAATGTATTAATCAAATTTAATTGTTTTTACATGTGGTTGTGTGGATCGATCCTATAGTTACTAGATGTATAGCGTAAGTAGCATTTTGAGTAGCATTGCAGGTAGCACCCTAATACAGAAATGCAAAATAACAACATAATATCTCACATTTTAGATTTGTTCAGATTCTCTTGAAATGAGGTAATAATTTACCTCATTTTAATTGTTCTCATGTCCTTTATTTTCATACTAACAGTACTCTACATCCTTTGTTTTCGATTATCAGCCTTTTTTTTCATATTTCTGTACGTACTTTCTTTTATTTCAATATTTTGACCTTAGCTAGTATTTCTATTCTCTTATACATTTACTTATTTATTAGATATCGAAACGGAGTATTAATTCACTCTTATTTATTTTATTTCATGATATTTATCATGGTACTTTATAAATATAGGCCCCCATTTACTTGGTACTATATTACATTTTCATTACATTCATTTTATTTTATTGGTACATAAACTTTTAAATCATACTATATCAAGGTAAACTGTACCTTGGTTGTGCGCACAACCTTGAGGTCAACGTTTAAGTTTTAAAAGACTCCAACAATTGTCACGGAGGAAACTAAGTTCACACTATGATCCAATGAAGGATACGACCTCAACACCATTATTATGGTAACAAATTTAAGACTTCTCTGGTCCCCAACAGTACTAATGTGAGAAATTGTTCACATCTCACTTGTACTGAAGGTATTGTTCCTAGTACCCGTTACTCCTGATTTTATCATCCAAACATGGAAACATACCCTGCTCGAGGACTATATGTTTACCAGTGATGGACGTTCCTGTATCTCCATTACTTATTTATGCAGGTCAACTTTGTTTTATTTCTATTTATTTCTTTACATTTATAATATTTATTAGTCATTATTTAATTGTACCCAAGATTATGGACAATATTTCTATACAATTCATAATAAATTATCATTCCTCTTTAAAACTCATAACGTCTTTAATCGCATCCGAACAACCTTAAAAATTAATCGGTTATGCGTTGTCACCCGTGAGGACTAAGATGGAATGCCTCTTTCAGTAAAAGGGTCTCCGGTTCTCTACACTCACCATACGAAACACAGCAGCGTTAAGCTGCTATTTTACGCTGGTATTCTGTGAGAGCGTGGTCCTTCCCGGTCGAGCCGACCCATTCGTGCTACAACTATACCAGTAATATAGCTGAAGCATGGCTCTACCACGTAAAAAATATTAGAAATAGGAAGCTGCCAGTGGCCGGAAAGCTCGCTGTCTGTCCATCGGCGGTCGGCATGCAGTTCACGGCGCGGAGAACATTGCACTTCATAAACTGCGCACTTTCTCTACCGTAGGGTTGCCGCTATTTCTTGTATCTACGGGAACAACACATTTATTTTGATTTAGAGTCACGCTGCAGCTACATATATAATGGCTGCAGCACGAATGGATGGGCTCGTACGGGGACCGAGCACGCTCTCACAGAATACCAGCGTAAAATTGCAGCTTAATGCTGTTGTGTCGTATGGCGAGTGACGAGGACCAGGTGATTTACTGGTAACGAGGCTATCTTCTATCTTTTTGCTCAGGGGCGACAACGCATCTACATTGTGATTCATAAGCGAGGATAGATGTAAGTGTCTATGGGCCACAGCATCAACTTACCATCAGGTGGACTGTGTGCTTGTTTGTCACCCTTATTCCATAACAAAAGTAATTATATTGATATATACGGAAACGAAAATGGATAATACGTTGAAAGGGTTATAAAGGACTTTTTAAAAATAAAAATGCTAGCAATGCTAATTAACATTACTAATATTCCCTTTAGTCACTCACGGTTCGACAATAGTCAAATGGCCGATTTGAACCCATGACCTTTGAGTACGCGGTTTGCATCTGAGCTTAATTTTTTTGATATTTAGCTTTTACTTTCTTGTACTATTATTTATTCTGTGCTTTTACTATAATTAATGTAGCGCTCTTAGGCAACGGTGACAACGTGACAACCCTGTGCGAGACCCGTTTATCTAACGTCTACTGCGGTCGCAGATTTGAGGTCGAGTTGAATTAGTCGACATGACAGCCCACTTTGAAGACCTCGTGAAATATAATACTCCTTTATAGAAAATAAAAATATGTAGTTATCACGTTTATATTAACACGCTTTCGTGTATGTCTTTTAACTTCCCGATGAGCTAGACACTTGACATTTTGAATATACCTATGCTATAGCGATATATGCGATAGCTAACAATCAAAGAGATTTAATTTTACGCTGGTATTGTGCGAAAGTGGTCCTAAAAACGTTACCTCCACACTAGGATTTTATTATTCTTCCATACATATATTTCTCAAGGACAAACATCCAGACCCGAAATAATTATTTGTAGGCCATACAAATACTTGTTCCGTGCGGGATTCGAACCCGCCGTCCTTAGCGCTGCAACTCATTGCTAAGTCACTGCGCCACAGAGCTGTCAATTATTGATTATGGCGAGCTTTGGTTTTAATTTAGTTTCTAAATGTATTTATATACATTTTATATCTATTAAAAAAAACTTAGAATTGTAAGTTTTTCTTAATAGGTTTTTTATAAATTGACCAAGCTGAGAACGAGTTTCACTAGTTCATTATTTTAAAAACCTGATGATATTTTTATGAAGGGAAGGGGCCGCTACGCGGTGACATTCATGAGCTTCAAGTCGATAAAAACATTTATTTGAAAAGGTTTTGCGTTCGACAAGGAGGGGAACTCATTGTATTGACTACCTAATGCGACTCCAGATAGTATTTATTTGTTTACTCTTTATTGCACCTTTAATGCTAAGGCAAAGAATATATTGTTTTTTTTATAGGATATAAGGGTGACAAATGAGCACGCAGTCCACCTGATGGTAAGTGGTTGCTGTGGCCCATAGATATCTACATCTATCCTCGATTGCGAATCATGCGATCAGCGATGGAATGTCTCGTTTCCAGTAAAATAGGTCTCCGGTTCTCTTCACTCACCATACGAAACACAGCAGCGTTGAGCTGCTATTTTACGATGATATTCTGTGAGAGCGTGGTCCTTCCCCAGTCGAGCCGACCCATTCGTGCTCCAACTATACTACTAATATAGCTGC